>JAYKQN010000042.1:805000-892500 GCA_036785175.1 Eupleurogrammus muticus
AACCGGATATTTAAGGAAGGAGAAGAAATGTACGTGCAAGGTGAGTTTTACCCCAAAGACACATAAAACAAAGTGATGGTGTGTTGTGGGTCAGTAGCTGATGACTGTGCTTCCTCAGGGTCGACCGTGTGGCATCCAGGCTGCAGAGCTGAGGACGGCATCAGGGTGAGACTAAAATAAGTTTCAATTTATCACTAAACTCTGTCTCTAAATGTGAAATATACTTAAATGTGTGTATGAGGCAGCTTTATGCATATTGTCGCCTTGATAAAATCAAGATTTAAAGCATTTTTTGGTGGGAAAATTCACAAATTTTAAAAATTGCTGAGAATCTTCTATTCTATTTTAAATAATCTTAAAGTGACTTAAGGCCAATCTGTGAACATTCTAGTGACTTTATTCAACTTTAACCTGGATTAAACTGTCCTTTCATTAGTGAAAACTCTAAATTACCTGGAGTTAAATAAAATTATCATGAAAGTGATGACACGTGTTTAATGGATGAAGATGCAGCAACTTCTTTTATTCTTTATATTTGGCTGCAGATTTATTGACTTTATTAATATGCAAAGCACTTTATGTTAAAACATTATTAACATATGACTTGTTTACACTTTGTTGTAATTTGGTCATTATTTTTTACATATAAATGTAGATATTATAAAACTAAACTGTTTAACCCATTAGATAAAGATTTTAAACTCTGGAGTAAATAAAATATTAATAAAATATAAATTTACTACAAGATGACTCCTGTGTATGCATAGTTATTAAAATGTACTGATATGCACAGCATTTTATATTAAAATTTAATTAGTATAACTTGAATAATTTAGGTTTAGAGCTTTTTGATTCTTGAAGCAGCCGCCATCGTGAAAGATGGTAAAATGTCATTTATGCAAAAATGTCCTCAGTAAAATGTCCATTGTCCTCTAGGACATAAAGAGTTTACCACAGGATTAATGTGATTTTACAGACACTGTCGATGCCTTTATTTGAATAGGGCGACACCATTAAAAAAGCAGAGATTGGTATAAAGGCAAATGTCAACATCCCAGAATAAGAGGACGTGATGTGATTTTGTGTAATTTTCTCCTCCTCAGGTCAACAGGCCCAAAACCCCTTGTCTTGATTTCTTTTTCCCCCCTCATGAGCTGAAGGTGCTGACCTGCACCGTGATGCTTCTTTATTATTATTATTATTATTATTTATTTATTTTATTGTAATCTAACGCTTTGACATTAACTGCACTCGCCTGTGTTGGAATGACGCCACCTGGTGGATCCTGCAGGATCATTCCTGCTCACGCTGTGATGGACGATTCCTTAGAACACTTAGTCGTTCTGCATCCAAGCATGATGAAGACGAGCTTTTAATTTGTAGATTTAACACCGACTAATGCAGCGTGTTCAGCACCGTAAAACTCTGCTGTGAAATCTGCATTTATTCACTGTTAAACACAGTAATGTTACTGTAAACCATTGTTACAGTAGATTGATGGTATGGAACGTACTTTACTTTAATTTTTGTAATTTTACAGCAGTTGCCTGTAGAAAAGGACAGTTGCCGTATTTATATATATATAAATTTATATATATATATATATATATATATATATATATATATATATATATATATATATATATATATATATATATATATATATATATATATAATTCATATTATAATAATTATTATTAATATTCATCCCATTTTTTTACCATGTCTAAGTAATATTTCCTGCAATAGAGGGTTAAAAAGTTTCAAAATATTAAGAACTTTAATCTCACAAATTAATGATTTTTGTAAAAATAAATGGTACAAATGGACTTTTAAATGACAAAAAAACATCAATACATCAATAGATGAAGAATGCGTCTTAAAACTGTATTATATGGAGTTTTTTTGTCCCCACCTGTCCCTACCTGTCCCACCTGTCCTCACCTGTCCCCACCTGTCCCCACCTGTCCCCACCTGTCCTCACCTGTTCCCACGTGTCCCCACCTGCCCCCACCTGTCCCTACCTGTCCTTACCTGTCCCCACCTGTCTTCAACTGTCCCCACCTGCCCCCACCTGTCCCTACCTGTCCTTACCTGTCCCCACCTGCCCCCACCTGTCCTTACCTGTCCCACCTGTCCTTACCTGTCCCTACCTGTCCTTACCTGTCCCCACCTATCCTTTCCTTGTCCTACCTGTCCCCACCTGTCCCACCTGTCCTCACCTGTCCCACCTGTCCTTACCTGTCCCTACCTGTCCTTACCTGTCCCCACCTGTCCCTACCTGTCCATACATGTCCTCACCTGTCCCCACCTGTCCTTATCTGTCCCCACTTGTCCCCACCTGTCCCCACTTGTCCCCACCTGTCCCCACTTGTCCCCACCTGTCCTTACCTGTCCCCACCTGTCCCACCTGTCCTTACCTGTCCCCACCTATCCTTTCCTTGTCCTACCTGTCCCCACCTGTCCCACCTGTCCTCACCTGTCCCACCTGTCCTTACCTGTCCCTACCTGTCCTTACCTGTCCCCACCTGTCCTTACCTGTCCATACATGTCCTCACCTGTCCCCACCTGTCCTTATCTGTCCCCACTTGTCCCCACCTGTCCCCACTTGTCCCCACCTGTCTCCACTTGTCCCTACCTGTCCTTACCTGTCCCCACCTGTCCCACCTGTCCTTACCTGTCCCACCTGTCCCCACCTGTCCTTACCTGTCCCCACCTATCCTTTCCTTGTCCTACCTGTCCCTACCTGTCCCTACCTGTCCTTACCTGTCCCCACCTGTCCTCACCTGTCCTTACCTGTCCCACCTGTCCCCACCTGTCCTCACCTGTCCCTACCTGTCCTCACCTGTCCCCCCCCAGCCCTTCAGGTCCTCCTCAGAGAGCTCCTCCTCCAGGCCCGGTTCGTGCACCCCGGGGAGTCCAGGTCGCTCTATCTGTGTAAGTGGAGTCGCCATCGTCCTGTCAGCATCTTCCCTGGTGCAGATTCACCGTGGGTTGATTTCCGTCTCGTTTCCCCTTCACCACGCAGGAGAATCACGCCGACAAAGTGTCTCTCTATTTTCACATTCAGGAGAAAAGCTAAAGAAAAAATAACAAAACAAAAAAAACACATTTAAAGATTCTTTAAATTCTCATATTTTTTAAATTTTTACCTTGACTGATCGGAACTAGATTTATTTTCTTTGCTTGTGAGAGACGTTCATTCAATTGTGGTCGACTGACAAAGCCGTCGACCACATATTGAATAGAAATATAGATTTATTTGCTCTGTCAATTTGAATTAATGGGTAATTCAGATTGAATTTGGCTGTCAGTGTTCCTTCCCATCCTCTGGAATATGCTTTACCCCCGACAAAACACCTCAAAACATGGACCAAACAAACTAAAAAAACTCTTTACATAGTCAGAACATTAACATCTCTCTGTTAAAATAATGGTCTAAGTCATTCATTTCACTAAAGTAAGTTTATGTCCTAAAGGACGAGGACATTTTATTTATTGCATATAAACTACCACATAACAAAGTGAAAAAAAGTCAAACATTATACTTTAATAATAGTTTAAATTTTGCAAGTTTTAATAATAACTTGATATAAAGTGTATTTTATTATATTGTAAAATAATTTAATTCATATATATTTCCAATAGAGAGAATAATTTAAAGGCTTTCTCATTCTTTCAATGAGTTAAACATAGTTTTTTCCAACATAATCTACAATTATGGTTAAAAAATGTTGCACAAAGCAATAGATTTCACAAGTTTAGCTTTAATAATAATTTAAGTGCTGTGCATTTGATGAGGTGTTTTGTGTTTTCTTTCCATAAAACTTGTGACAATGACTTTACCATTATTTTAACAGGCTGTTGGTGTGTGTGTTGTGGGATTAAAGTGAACAGTGACCTCTGACCTGTTCATGCTAATGTTAGTGACATCACAAGGTTCTATGCCTGTCCACAGTCATCTGATTCAATTCAAATACCTTTATTAGCATGACGGGAGTTTACATAACACAAACGATTAAAAGCTGTAATTAAACATTTACTCATTTAATTTTGATTGAAATGATTCAAAAACATAAAATTCCCCTATCACTTTAACAGGGAGGTGATGTGTGTATTGTGGGATTAAAGTTGCTTCCCTCACCTGAAGTGTTGTGATCGGTGACCTCTGACCTCTGACCTGTACCCGTGTGTCTTCCTCCTCCTCCTCCTCCTCGCTGGTCCCAGGCAAAAGTAGATAACGAGATCATTGACTACCGCGCCCTAGCGGCGATTCCCAGAGTCAAGGCTATTTACGAGATAGAGCATCCTGATATGATGTCCTATGAGGCTGAGAGCGACAACTCCTCCGCTCTGGACACCAAGGACAGGCAGAGCTCTGCAGAGGTAACGCCATCCAGCGCTCGCCCCCACGGACCGGCCCCTGGCTCTGTTTTCATGTTTAAACTGTGTTTGGCCCAAAAAATAATAATAATAATAATAATTACACAAACACAAATGAGCGACACCGCTTCTAGTTTAAAGTAAAATCATCACTTCAGATGTAGTATAGGATCATATATTACACTGATGCTCAACACGTACAAATATTATATTATATAATGTTTATTATATTCATACGTCCCATTACATATAAATACAGTAAATTGCTGTAATATTATTACTGTAGAAAATCACAGTAGTCAAAACTTTAGTGTGTTATAATAATAATATTACTGTAAATACAACTGAAATAAAAGTATTTAATTGTTCCAATTCCAGATTTTCCAATTCCATTTACTTGCATACTGATTATTTAGAATGTTTTTACTTAAATACATTAGGATGCAATCACTTCTACTATTTTTGCACTAAAATAAATTATGTAGATTCAGTCAATGTAATAGTTTAAATTCGACATTTAAGTTAAATCCAATTGAAATATTTTATGTATTTTAATCTTCAATAAAATTTAACATTGAGACAATGAATCGACCCAAATATTTAACTGATTTTTATTGAACAATTAATCACCTGATGCTGTAAATCCAACTAAAATCACAGTATTATTGATTTTTCTTTATAATTAATTACCTATTACTGTGAAAACTACTGAAATTGATTTTATTGTACAATTATTCATCTAATACTGTAAATACAACTGAATTACTGAATACTGCAGTAAATTGCTGTGTATTTTACAACAAATCACAGTAGTAAGTTTCTCTATTATTATACAGGTAAATCAAACAATACTATAGATACAACTGAAATCACAGTATTGATTGATTTTTCTTTATAGTTAATTACTTATTACCGTCAATAAAACTGAAATTGATTTTATTGTACAATTGATCAGCCAATACTGTGA
The DNA here is from genome assembly GCA_036785175.1 of Eupleurogrammus muticus. Taxonomy (NCBI): domain Eukaryota; kingdom Metazoa; phylum Chordata; class Actinopteri; order Scombriformes; family Trichiuridae; genus Eupleurogrammus; species Eupleurogrammus muticus. Next base: position 810,351 of record JAYKQN010000042.1, read on the forward strand.
ATACAACTGAATTACTGAATATTGCAGTAAATTGCTGTGTATTTTACACCACATCACAGTAGTAATACAGGTAAATCACCCAAAACTATAAATACAACTGAAATTATAGTATTTATTTATATTCTTCTACAGTAAATTTCAGAATATTTGCTGCCAGTTATTTGTCATTAATGTTAAATTAAACAGTTTTACAGAGTAAATTAGCTGATGCTCCCATTCAACAAGCATAAGCATAATTATTTATTAGATGAAATGTGGATTTACAGTAGCTGACAATACTGTGTGTTGTGTATTTTTATAAAAAAAAATCATCTATAATTCATCATATACTGTTTGTTTGTTTGTTTGTTTTTTAGTCACCAGGAAACGTATCTGAGGTAGGTATTTATTTGCTAACTCACCTGTAAAGTGTTAGAATCAGGTCACCTCTGTATCAGAACCACATGGTAAAAACCACCTTTTTTCTTATAACGCATTTTTCTTCTTTACTCGTGTCCCATCTCGTTTTCCAAGGAGAGTTTTGAGATGAGGAAGTGCATCCCCACGTCGGCCAGCCACGGATCCTTCGGCGTTCAGACGCTGTACAAACGCCACAGTTACACCCCCAACACGTCCAGGTCGCCGCAGCACTTCCACCGGCCCGGTACGACTGGATCCATCTATATACGTAGTTTGTAGTTTAGACCAGTGGAACGACGCATAGAGACGCGTGTGGTTCAGACGACGACTGGATTCAGCAACATATATATATATATATATATATATGTATATATATATACACTTGAGTCCAAATTTATTCACCCTCTATCAAATACAAGGGATTTATTGATTTTTTCACTTTAAAATGAGTATTTCTCCTCAGTTTTTACTTAAATAGACACAAAGAAAGTCTCCAACTATAAAGTGTATATATATATATATATAAAGACAGATTTCCCAGCATGCCCTGCAGGAGCTTTCTATATCATAGTCATTTGTTGATGTGATTTTTGGTTTTCACTCACTAAAGATATGTTGAAATGAATTTATTATAGTAATAGTCAGAATCAATTTGTAGTTTACAGTAAACTGGAATTACTGCTTTTAGTATTTAGGACCATGTCAGAACTGTCTGTGGTGTAAAAATAAAAACTTGTTACTAGATAATTTAACTCTAAAAAGGTTTTAAAGAATTAAAAACCCATGATATGAACTCATTTTATATTCTACATTTGTTAAATATATAAAATGTATTATTCTTTTTGGTTACTCAATTTGACATTTTGTGTCATAAATTACACAAAATTTGTTTTTTTTGTAAAAATGGACTTTTATAGAAACCAACATGAACAGACCAGACATTTATAGACCTGATGAATGATTATTAAAACTGTATTTTAAAAAGTTTTTGACTTTATCGTCAACTAACTTTATCGTCAGCAAACATGATCAACTATTAAAGATGAGTTATTCTAAAACGTTAAAAAAATTAATCTAATAAAAAAAACCTAAAGTTTATTATAGTAAAGTGTATAGAGATAGTTTAACTCTTATAAATGTTTAAAAAAGTTTAATAATTAAAAAAGAACTAATGCTATAGACTAGTTTTATGTTCTAAGTGCATTGTATATTAAAAAAAAAATTTTTGGTTACACCATTTGACGTTTCCTGTCAAAAAATGCTCAAAATTATAATTTTTTGTAAAAGGTAAATAGTACAAATGGACTTTTAATGAGAAGAAACCAACAACCTGATGAATGATTCTTAAAACTGTATTTTTTAAAATGTTTTTGACTTTATCATCTCACCAAACGTGATTTATCACTTAATTCTCCCACTTACAGATTCAGCAATTTCCATAGTAAATATGTGGCGTTAGTTGTAGATCTGTATAATAACGAAGCACACACACATGAATGGGAAATGTGGCGTAATTTCTCCTATAGTTAGATTCTCTTAAGACCCACATCCTCGTGTTAAAACAGGTTTTCTCCAGCTCCTTTCCCCCTGTTTCAGCAGCGTCTCCTCCTCCTCTGTTCACTTTCTGACCTCCAGGGTCGACACCTCCTCCTCCTCCTCCTCCTCCTCCTCCTCCTTCCTCCTCTGGCAGCCCCCGTCCTTCCCCCCCTTTCTGTCACCTCCTTATCCCTGACAAAGGTGAGTTTATTCCCGCTTCCCTGCTGCATTAATAAGAATAATCCACATATTTATACTGGACAGAAACAGGACTTCATGCAAACGTTGGAGGAGAAATAACAAGAGCAGAGGAGTTTTTCCTTTTGGTTAAACTGAGACATCTAGTGGGTAAAATTCTCATATGTATTTAATGCATGAAAAATGCTTTGCTGAAATGACTGTATTTCATTATGTCAAATGTTTGCATAAAATTAATTTATCTAACTCTAAGTATATATTTTTAGTTAGTTGTATTGTCTTATAGTTTTAAGTATAATGATTATTTGGAGAAAAATGTACCTTAATTTTCAAAGAGATTTCCACTTTAATATATGAAGATGGAATTTTCTGCTCAGTACTGAAGCTGATTAAAAATGATGCTTCACATTATGATGCAGTTTTACGTTTTTGTTAAAATTACTGAATTTTGCAATGTCAAGTGGTTGCAAATAATAAGTAAAAATTAAATAGTATTACTGTAGAGCCTTAGTGTATTATAATATATTTAATCATAATAATACTGTAAATACAACTGAAATTAGAGTTTTTAATAGTTCCAGATTACTTGCATACTGATTATTTAGGAGATTTTTACTTAAATACATTAGGATGTAATTACTTCTATATCTACTATTTTATTACTAAAATAAATGTAGATTCAGTCAGTGTAATAGTTTAATTTATCCGTATTTAGGTAGAAAGTAAATAGAATATTTTACTTGTTTAGTTAAATTATCTCATTTTTAAAAAAGTTGGTATATTAGAATTAATTAAAAATACAACAGTGATTCAATAACAGGTTAAATCTATTAAATAAACCAGATAAAACCAGTAAAGGGTCAGAATATTTCTTCAATGTGTATAAATACACATAGTACTGCGTATTGTACCTTCTCACATCCCTTTGCTGCTTCGCTTCTTTTCTTCCTGCTTTTCACTCACCCACAGCTCACTGAATAAATCCTTTATTTTATATATTTATTTATAAAACCTGACGATTAAATGCATAAATACCTGCGTGTCCTTCCCTTTACCCTCCTGTCTATTTATAGCAGGAATGCAGATTCTGTGCAACGAGATAAAATGAGCTTTGACCAGAAATAGCTGCTGTGTTTTTAGATCACTCACTTCTCATCTAAAACCAGCAGAGACTGGATTTCTGCTTTTTTACTTCAGTCCTGATGAATCCAGCTCATTTCAACATAAACCATAAAATGAACAGTGTTTAGATCCACAGTTTAATCTGTAGTCTGCATTATGTCTCTTTCTGGAGAGAAATTCTAGGAATCACGTTGCAGAACATAAGTCCTGATGAATGTGTGACGCTTCCTGTACTCGATGTTCTCTTATTTAAAGACGTTTTTTTAGTGTGAAGTTACTGAAGCGACGGCGTAATATGTCAAAATATCTGCTGAAACTGCGTTTTGTGTATCTGCAGACCAGGGCTTCAACATGTACCGACGGCCTCCGATTTACAAGCAGCAAGGTACAGAGGAACTATTTATTACTATTATTATTATTATTATTATTATTTATAGTTATTTAGCTTGTTTCTGAAGCTGTGATTCACGTGAAATAGATTCTTCTACAGTGACACCACACTGATTTATTGCATTTGCTGATCTCTACTGTTTTATACTTTACCCTTTAGGTTAAATTCAATAAACCATCATTATAAATACGCTGCATATTGTGTTTCAGCTAAATAGCCAATGATGCTATGTTGGTATATTTTAGTATTTTTGTTGGTCAGATCATTGTTTTTGCTCTCAATTGCATGAAATCTTACTGGTAAAATACATTTTATAATGTTTTTATTGCTTAAAATGGCCTAAATAATAAATTAAGAACATACAGTATAGGAAAAAGTTGTAATTTAATACTATTTAAGTCAATGTGATTCCATTACGTTGTTGAACTAGGAATTTCACATCTATTTTAGAATATTAGAAAAAAAAAACTTGCATCAAAATTGAATTAAATGTATATATATATATATATATATATATATATATATATATATATATATATATATATAAAGTCAACCTTTGGTTGTGAGACAATGATGCTCACATGTCAACAGGGACTGGTCATGTGACCTCATAAATAATTGTATGTCCTTCAAAATAAAAGCCCTCTTTTCACACCTAACTGTAAAACATTGATCTTATATCACAGCTTTTAGTCAAATAGAGATAAAGTAATTGTTACCATATGGAAACACTATGAAATAGAAGGTCATCATAAATTAATCTATTCATATTTTTTACAGATGATCCAATTTCCTCCACATCTCAAACTTCCTCTTTGCCTGGATATCGATGCAAAGCCCCGAATCCGGTAAGAGACGCATCACTGATCCTGATGCTGCTTTTACTGTTCAAGGAATGAATTTAGTGCCACTGTTAAAACTATTAATCTATAGAAGACTTAACTTTTATTGTATGACTAAACAATTCTGACCTGTTGGTGTAAATAGTTCTATTAAACGTAATAAGAAAAACGTCAATGCAATTTCATTTCCATCTGCACATGTGCAGATAAGACAATTTTTAGTTTTGTTCCATGTTTGAATAATAAATTTATTTAAGGTTAAAAAAGGAGAAAAATAGCTAAAACTTTTAATTAGAGTAGATTTACACTTACATTGATAACATTGACTGAATCTACATAATTATGTATTTAAGTATAAATCTCTTGGAAAATAAAGTAAATTCTACTCAAAATAATAATTAATTACCTTTTTAAAAAATGCATATATATTAAAAAATATAAGTCCAATCAACCTAAATATATCTAGAGTTAGCTGAGTCCGTTTTCTGCAGCCACTTTACATAATAGAATTAAGTATTTTCAGCAAACATGTCTCTGTAACTGACCCAGGGAACATCATGTTCAGTTTTATTTCCAATTTTTCAATCAGTTTCAGTCCTGATCAAAACAACCAAACGCTCACGGTGTTAACCCTTTACATGCCAGCTACGTCAGTGATAAGGAATATTTTCCATAAAATAAAAAAATTAAGTAAAATCTTTAGTGATTATCAATTAAATTTATTTTGATTTAACCCATTTCTCCTTAATTGAGGTTTTCTGGGGATATAAAGCAGAACACATAGAAAACATGGAAACTCCCAGTATCAGGGATTTGTGATGTCACACATGTCACATTTGGTGTTTATGGCAAATTTATTCCTCATTTAAAATAAATGAGCTTGACAGGTTATTTTCTTATATATTATTTATTGATGTTTCTGGACATGTTTTAACCCTGCCAACATGTTTCCACCATTAATTATATTGATTCACGTGTATTAGTTAAAGCTTCTGAATAAAACAGTGGTTTAAAGCCTGTTTATATCCGACAGAGGTCACGTTTTATGCTTCTGTGTCTGGACGTTGAGCCACTGAGGTTTTGTGTGTTTGCTTCTCATTAAGCCGCAGTCAGCTGATTTCTCGCAGTACAACGGGGACAGATCCAGAGGTGAGGCTCTGCAGACGGCGTCTGCTGCAACCACGGGCAAAAAGTACGGGATCACCAGCTCTCACAGACGGTTCATTCTGTAGAACAAAAAGCAGGAAACGATAACGAAGTCATTCAGAAGTGCAACTCTGTGAATAAAAACGATTGTGGTGGTCGGTAAATGTGACTTTTATAGACCAAGCACAGGGAAAAAGATGCAATCGCTCAACTTAATTGGGAACCTGCCTCAGATTAGATCTGTGCGTTAGGTAAAGAGTCCAGTTATCTCACCTTGGAGAGCTCGCAAAAACGATGGCTCCAACAAGAGAGACGATTGTTAAATTTCTTGGATGGTAACTCTTCATGTGTGGTGTCCAAAGACTTGTTCACAGTCAGCTGTACAAGCAGCATGGGAAGGTTGTTAAGCATCAAGACAAAAAAACTAAAGGCCAAAGGTCGGATGCTGGAGTCGACGTATGTGACAGAACTGTGCAAAACCACCTAAAGGGAACCAGCAAAGCTACAGATGGTGATTCCATACTTTAAGCTAGGGGTTGTATTTTATAGATGCCATTAATCATTAGATTTTTGCCTCATATTTGAAGTCCTAATTATGCTTTATTTCCCTCCCTTTGCGTTTCAGACTTGAAGGTATGACAGAGGAACCGGTTCCTGTTGTTTGTGATCTCGAACCCGTGCTCACGCCTTCATTTGGCCGTTTGGTTTCCTGCATTTTGTGAAGCACCGTGAGCATCAGCGCGTCTCACTGAGAATGAAATCCACCTTTTGTCTTTCTGTAAAATACCAACAAACAGCAGAGTTTTTATTTAACCACAGGTCTGCAAAAAAAAATATAAGTACGACATGAAATTCAAACATTCTGTAGGAAAACCTGCAGAGGAAATCTGTAATCTGATTAAGTTATATGGAAGTTTAATAAAAGAATTTGAGTAAATGATCACAATTTTTGTCATGAAACCAGCCTATTCATCACCTTTTAATGTCCTGTCACAATCTGCTGCTGAAATATTAATGAATAAACACCCGGCTGTTTGCAGGTATTTTACAGGATGCTAAATCCTCACCTGGCCATCTCCTCATGGCTCTTTAACTGCTTGTTTTATTTTATAAGCATACTTCATCTTTAACTTCCATCTCGCTGAGACGTTTTCCCACCGCATGCGTTTGCTTCATCCTGCAGCTTCTCTACGACGGGCGACGTCCGTTAACGCGGCTGGAGCGAGGCGTGTCCATGCCCAACCTGTTTGAACCAAAAGCAAGTACCGTTTGTGCACTCGTGTTTATTTTCTGCAAAGATGCACAACGTGAACACTCCCCATGTTCTGCACAAATAAAAAGGCTGCATGTAGGATTAAAGTCTAGTACTGCTTCCTGAGATTTAACCCTCTGTTGCATGAAATATTACATAGACAACACCAGATAGTAAGTTTAATTTTTTTTATTGGTGAAAATTTTCCAAAATTCTGAATAAAAGATCCCATAAAGAACATTGATGGGTCCTTGCAGGCTTTTATTGCAGATAACTTCTTCTAATCAGAATCTACCTCTCTGCTAAGAACAATAATTTTCTATAATGATTGAAGGCAGATGTTGTTAAACATATTATTACATAATTATCCACAGAGAAAAGTCACTTCTGCCTCTACTGCATGAAATATTCCTTTTGACATGTGAAAAATGTTGGTTTTATTACTTGAAAAGGCCTAAATATTAAATAAGAAAAAGTTGTAAACATAGTTTGATGCTTATTATGTTGTTGAACTAGGAATTTTACATATTTGCATGTTTTTTCCATATGGAAAAAAATCTATTTAACATCAAAAATGATTTAAATGTAAATTAATACATAAATAAATAGTTTACTTACCCCAGATAGTGAGTTTAATTCTTTTATGTGGTGAAAATTCTCCAGAATTCAGAATAAAAGTCAACCTTTGGATGGTGATCACATGTCCATGAGCTAAAGGGACTGGTCATGTGACCTCATAAATTGTGTGTCCTTCAAAATAAAAGCCCCTCTTTTAGGCATAACTGTAAAAACAGAGATTTTATTATCGCAGCCTTTTAGAAGAATGCAGATGAAGTGATTGTGCTATAAGAACAGAGCCTCATGCAGCGTCTCCACCACCTCCTCTGTGCCAGGTCTACCCGTATGAAATGCTCAGACTCAGCAGCAGGAGACGAGTGAATCTTCCCAGAGAGGTGGACAGAACGAGGCTGGAGGTACCAACCTTTCCCCTCCTGTGGAAAAACTCCTTTTCTCTTCCCTTACTTCTTTTAATTCCCGCTGCTCTGCTCCCGTAGCGTCACCTGTCTCCAGATTCCTTCTTCGAGATCTTTGGCATGGAGCTGCAGGAATTTGAGCGACTTCCTCTCTGGAAATGTAATGACCTGAAGAAGAGGGCCAATCTCTTCTGAATGCATGTTTTTATCCAGCGTTTTTTTTATGCATCGTGTTCTGACGAGCCCTCCTATTTATTTCTACGTATTCAACACAAAAATTGAAAATCGTTACCTAAGAACAGGACTCACTAGATCTTTACAGGGACACTGTTTTTTTTTTCCTATTATAAGCTTTTGTCACGAATGAGGATTTCATTTATAATTCCTCTAAGAATCAAATTGGTCTAGTGTAGTGTTCATATTGGACTATTTAATCATGCACGTTCACCCTGAAGCCGCTTTTATTTAAACTCACTTAAAGGGCAAAAGTCATTGTATTTGTTGAGGCTTCCTGGTTCAGACCAACACTTTCTGTTGACTTTTTTATATTTATTTAGTGAAGACAGACTTCCCCCAACCTGCCCTGAACCAAGTGCTCATAGTTCACTGTTTAGCAACGATTGTGAATGTTCTAGTTACTCCCATATTTTCTGCATGGCAGCTGCGCGGTGACGGTGTGGTTAAGGTTAAATCACCCACAACACCCACAGCTCAACACTCGATCACCAGAATTGATCAACGTATAATTTAACGCATGAAAATGTTGAAGAAGCCCATAAGCCCAACGAAGAGCACGAACGAGTGGCTTTCTGCTTCACTTCTGGAAATAAAGAGCACGTTGAGAGTACGATTCACGTGTCATTGATGTGTAGAACAGCTCGAGGTTAGATTGTCCCAAATAAAAGCCTTTCTGGAACATCTATAAACCCTTTGTTAATATTTATTCTCTGATATTTGATGCATGATGCAGTTATACATTGACTGTGTGCATTTAACCCTAATTGTCATCATTATATATGATTTTAGATTTTTCTGAAGAATTAGTGGATATTTACGCTGCAGGTCAAAAGTTTGAGGTCAGTGACAAATCACGTTTTGCAAAATGAGAAAGTCAAAAACTCTTTAAACTGTAGTTTTGAAGCCATCAGCAGGTCTTCATGTTGGTTTCTTGTCATTTGAAAGTTCATTTGTGTCATTTCAATCACGATTTTTTGGTCATTTTTTGACACAAAATATCATTTAACCCCAAAAATAATGTTAATTTGTATAATTATAATCCACTTAGAATATAAAATGAATTAACAGCATGTGTTTTGAAATTTTTAAAGCCTTTTTGAAGATAGTTAAACTATCTGGTACCAAGTTCTCAGGTTTGCACCCGGGTTACAACTGATTTTTCAGTAAATAAATCATCACTGAGAAGTGCTTTAACGGACTGTAAAGTAAGATTTCACACTGAATCTTGTTTTATGTTTCACCATAACTCATCTTAAATAAACTGTATGTTATGCAGGACAGAAAAAAAAGCTTCTCTCCGAGTGAATAAATAAAAGTGACTTTTTATTGGAGGTGAAGGTTGTGTGTGCACGTCGTTGTTCGCAGCTGGGCTTGTTTTTCCCGTGAGAATCTTCAGGGTGGAACGTCGACGTGAAAACTGGGAAAAATTTAATTTTTCACTTTCCCGTCGACTTCAAAGAACCTGGTCGTCATGACGACAGACGTTCCTGATCTGGTTATCTGGATCCGTCGTCATGGTGATCAGCCTCTCTGCATTCATTTAACAAACAATTAGGAATGAATATACCGTTAGCAGTTACAAATATATATATATATATATATAATATATTAAATGTTATATTAACACTAGTGATTTCACTGTGTAGGAACAACTTCTGTCTATAATTACAGCTGAAGGCAGGAAATGTTAGTTACAGTCACTTCAACAAAGGTCAAAATGTTAGAATACAGAAAAAAACGTGAATGAATTTGCAGAGAAAAACTGGTTAATAAAAAACCAGCTGACAGGAGGAGAAACACATGGTGAGTTTCACATATTTTACTTCATTTCTCTTAATTCTGGCTGATTTTCTATGATGATTCTCACTCACTCTTTTTTCCTTTTAGTTTTCAGCACATTGAAGCAAGCTGATTATGAAAATTGATCAGTATGCATGTTTAATTGAGTAAAAATTCACTTGGAATTATGGAATTAATTAGAATGAATGACTTATTTTTAATTAGACTATATAATAAAAACATCTCTACCTTCACATCACAATTCCTGAGCATCCTGTTTTGTTTTTATATTGGAACAGACCTGGAGTCGAGGTGCATGCTCCAAATCAGAAACTTCTTTTCCCTTTTGTCCTGGAGGTTAAACTGCATCAATTCCTCTGCAGCTCTTTACCTGAACCATCGTGACCAGTGAATATAGCTGAGAAATGTGACGATATTTTATAAAACCACCTGATCCTGTGATTTGGCTCAGACACATAAGTGCATTGAACTCAAATTCTGTAAAAACCACTGTAATATAATATATATCCACTGTAAATATAAACCAACAGATGGCGCTCTGGAGCATGAAATCACTGCACTTTCTGCAGTGTCCAGAAGAACACCTTTATGTAAATTTATATTCTAGTAGTTTATTATCTGAAGATTCTTTATATTTAATCGTGTTGTATTAGTAGTAAAAAAAACTTCATCACAGTCCATTGTTTGAAAATAAGAATAAAAGTCTCAATAAATGAAGGATCATTTAAGCAAAATAAATTCTCATCCTTATTTATTCTATTATTCTATAGTTATCACATGCACTTAGTTTCTACATTTGACTGATAATCTATTTATGAGAGGAAACAGATAAACTGCCCTTTTAGTAGTTATCACTATTAGTTTATTTTAATATAAAAGCAGAACATAGTGAAAATCTGTCTTTTGTCCAAAAGAGTAAAATTATCTTCATCAGTAGTAAAAGAAAAACTCAGATCATTTAGAGGATAAAAATATATATTTTTATTTAATTTATTGACATATTATCAGCAAAATACATTAAAATACTCATTATGTAGACAGCTATATACTCATATGGTTTATTTTACTACTCGTTTATTCACTAGTAGATTAATACTGCATCCTAATATTTGGCGCAGGAATTAAAATAAAGAAAATAGTGACAATTTAATAGGAATGAGGTATATGCATTGCACATTATTAAAATCTAAACAGTCTGGAGTAGAAAGTACAATATGTACCTCTGACATTAGCAGATGGAGTTGTAGTATAAAGTAATACCACATGAAAAAAAGTACAATTACATCAAAAGTGCAGTAACTGAGAAAATGTACTCGAGTATTTTCCACCCCTCCTCTCAATAGAAACTTCACTTTGGCCAAACTTCCATTTGGACTCCTGTGTTTTTACAGATTTAACAGGGGTTTAACAAACTTTTTTTAAGCTGAAAAGAGACGAATTGCCAAGAATAACAAATGCTCTGACAGAGATTTACTTTCCTTTCTTCCTTCGGTTTCTGTTGTTGTGGGTTTTTGATGATTAGCAGCTCACAGAAAGAAAAACAAGCATCAGCTAAAGAAATAACTTCTACTAATAAATAGAGTAAGCTGAATAAATGAAGCCCATTGTCTCGCTTTTCATTCTGGAATGAACAATATTAGCTCAGACTGATATTAGTATCTATCACAATTTGAACATGGAAGTTAATATTTCATCACCTTAATAAAATAAGGGAAAACACAAAGAAAAACTTTATCAAAGTGAACATTCTAGTGTGACTTTATTCAACTTTAACCTGGATTAAACTGTCCTTTCATTCCATGGTAAAACTCTAAAGTTAAATTAAACTTTTTCATCACTTTCCCAGGTTCTTCTTTCCTGTTTTTTTTTTTTAACGTAACTCATCAACATCCAGTTTTGACTTTTAGAAACCTGAGATGTGGAGAATTTACAATGAAGTGATGACACATGTTTAATGATGAAGATCCTGGAACTTCCTTTATTTCTGCAGATTTGGCTGCAGATTTATTACATGTATTAACATGCACATCACTTTAATATAAAGTTGCAGCATAGATTTTGCTTCATCATGAAAGCTGTTAAATTGTCATTTTATTCTAAAAATGTATGCAAATAATAAAATGTCCATTGTCCTATACGACATAAAGTGTTTGATCCTTTTAACTATGTGATGAAAGATTGTTAAATTTGCATTTTACTGTAATGATTTGTGCAAAAAATAAAATGTCCCAAGCAAAATGTGCGTTGTCCTATAGGGCATAAAGGATTAAGGTGATTTTGTCAGACATGGCAGCATCATCAAGAGATGATTTAGTCCAAAAAAAACTCACTTTCATCTATAAATAACTTATTTTCTTATTGGCCTGACTCTGTAAAGAGGTGCTTTGGAGCTTTCAGCTTCTTCTGCACCATGAATTTCTGCTTCTTGACGCTGCTGCCACCATAAAGGCTTGTTATATTTGCATTTTATCCTAAAGATTTATGCAAAAAAAAAAAATGTCCTAAGAAAAATGTGCATTGTTCTATAGGACATAAAGAGTCTGATCCATTTAAATCAGGATTAAGGTAATGCAAAATCATTATATTTGCATTTTATTCTAGAGATTTATGCAAAAAATGTTCTAAGCAAAATTTGCATTGTCCTATAGGACATAAAGGATTAAGATGGTTTACCCAGACATGGCAGCATCATCGAGAGACGATTTAATTGAAAAAAAACCTCACTTTTATCTATAAATAACTTATTGTCTTATTGGTCTATGTGAAAAGGTTGTTGCTGCTTCTGCATCATGGATTATTGCTTCTTGATGCAGCTGCACCATGAAAGCTTGTTAAATTTGCATTTTATGCTAAAGATTTATGCAAAAAAATATAAGCAAAATGTGCATAAAGAGTCTGATTCTTTTAACTCGTTTTACCAGACGTGGCATCATCATCAAAGATGATTTAGGCCAAAAAAACTCACTGTTGTGAGGAAAAAAACAAAAACTACTCAGCCCATTATTTTAATAGGGCAGACTGTTTGTTATCATGGCTCTTTAAAGGCCACCCAGCTCGAGCTGAGTACGAGGGCTCTGCTCGGCTTCCTATTGGACGCTCGGTAGCCACGGCCTCCGTCGCGGGGCGTGGCCCTGGCTTCCGATTGGCCGCCGCCGCCACTCGCCGCTCGCGCCCGCCCCGCCCCCCTCCCCTCCCCACCGACTGGATGTCCGGCCCCAGCGAGGATTTCACACGGAAAAACATCCACCGCAAAACTGCGTTCTCAGAGCCCGCACGGAAGGCTGCTAACGACGGCCGGGAAGCAGCCGCCGCCGCCGCGATGGACCCGTGACAACCGAGTCTAATGGCGGCTTGTTTTTTTCCCTCTTCGCGTCCTCTCCAAAAGTTGGATAATGTTTCGCCCGGAGCCGTTACAGCGTTACCGAGATACGCGTTTAGCAGCAACGGTTTCACTTGTTAGGTAGAGAGACGTCGGAGAGAGAGACAGAAAAGAGAGAGAGACAGAGCGGAGGGGGTGAAGCGGTTCACTCCCTCCCTCCGCTGCGCTGTTCCGCCCGATGGAGGCTGACGGGACCTTTGCGGCGAGCTCGAGGCCCGGAATGTCACCTGTGAACCGCGGGCACCTGGTTCCACGGCGATAGAAAAAAACAAGAAAAACACATCAACGCGCATGTTCGCTTCGCTTTCGACGCGACTTTTCTTTTTTTTTTTTTTTTTTTAATTTAACAACTTCGCTTGAATCCCATTAGAAAGAAAAAACAAAAGTTCGCAGGTTAACGTTAAAAGCTGCGGCAGGCGAACCCACTTCGAGCGAACATGCATATCGCGAAGAGAACTTATTCGCCGCCGCAGGTAACCGAACACAGGTGAACGCGGACGCGCGGAGAACAGGTTTGTTCTGGAAAGTTGTCACCAGAAAAAAGGACGAATCCTCCTTTTTCTTCTTTTTTTTTCTTATTATTTCGGGGACATTTAATCAGCAGGCTTCGCCTCCATCAGCCATGTCATTCAAAGAGAACCCCTGCCGGAAGTTTCAAGCCAACATTTTCAACAAAAGTAAATGTCAGAACTGCTTCAAGCCCCGAGAATCGCATCTGCTGAACGACGAAGACCTGAACCAGGTAATTAAAAAAGCTTTTAATTCATTCTCCTCCATGTTAGCCACGCACGCGAAGCTTTGACGCGCACGTTGTGTCGGTGGAGCGTGCGGTGCAAAGGTTGGTTAATTGGACGTAATTAGTGTGTGGCCCAGGGGCGCGCGTTGACCTTAATAATCAGATCTAGGCCTCGTCCTCCAACAGCAGCTTCTGTCTGTTGTTGAATCATCGAGGTTTGAGGTTATTTATGTGACACGTTTCCAAAGCTGACATGTTGTTGTTCTCCTTTTTCTTTGGCAGTTTACTGCCTCCCAAATGCCTAAAAGCAGGGCTACAACTAATCAATGTTTTCATTCTTTTTCCATTATTTCCTTGACTAATTGATGGTTGTTTAACTCATGTCAGATTTTGTCCAATATAATCAACAAATCAAACAATATAATCAGTTTACTATTATAGAAGATACAGAAACCAGAAAATGTTATTACATATATATTCAACATGATTATTCAATTATCATCATAGTTGCTAATTAATTTAATTGTTGGAAACTTATCAATTAACTACTTACTGCAGCCCCAACATGAATCAATCTACAGCCCAAATATAATCAGTTTACAATGATAGAAGTCAACAGAAACCTAAATAATAATCAGGTTTAAGAAGCTGGAACCAGAGAATTGAGACATGATACTAACACTGATTATTTGATTATCAAAGTATTTGCCAATTAATTTATTAGAAAAAACTATTAATTAACCAACTTTTTCCTGCAGCTCTCACACGAACTAATATAAACAAGTTCACATTCACACTTTGTTCTCCTTTTATCTGACACAGATTTGTTGGTTTCCAGCAGCTCTGCAGCTAATGATTATTCACATTATCGATTAGTCTCTTCGATTGTTTCCATGATTTAATCGATTTGGTTGTTTGGTTAACAAAACAATTGTTTCCCAAACCCAAAGATGGATATGTCGTTATTTTGTTTGGAACCAACAGCACAAATATAATCAGTTTACTATTATAAAATAAAAACAGAAAAAAGTCAGATTTGAGAAGCTGCAATCAGAGTATCTGGATTAGAATTTGCCAATTAATTAATTAGTTGGAATCTTATCAATTAGCTGTTTTAACCAATTAAAGGCCTTAACGATGTTGGATTCAGTGTTTTTAATGATGGTAAATGACTCTCCTGTTACTGGAAGTCGTGATGCTTGAGGACTCAGACATTTTCCTGTGATATCGTCGTGACCCGTCAGGATGGAAAATGTTTTTTTTATTTTTAAATCTTTCCAAGTGGAATTTCTGACCCAGTGGCTGCTATCAACCTTCTCCTCTGGTTATCATCTGTTTGTTGGAGTCTGAAGGGGGGGTGGGGGGGTCAGTCAACGCGGAGTCCTGCTCCAGAATAACTGAATGTCGTTATCTCCAACCGGAGCTTCTTCAACCAACGTCCCCGCCGGCGTTCACGACGAGGTGGGGGTCGCGAGGCGTTTAACCACGGAACCATTAAAGGGTAAAACACGACCTAGATTTCATCCGTCTATTTCTCTCTCGCTCCTGTCAGGTCATGTGAGGAGAGATGGGACGTTTTTTTTTTTCCTGTGCTCGGTCTCAGTGTTTCTCCTTGGATTTTAAAGACATTTTCCACAGATGGATGCAGCTCGTATCTGCCTCCTCCTGTCCTCCTTTTTTTTGTTTTTTCATGTCTCCTCTTTGCAAGTCTGCACAAAACTCCCTTTGCTGTCCCAAGATTATGTTTGGGGACTTATGTTTTGAAAATTGCTGTTATGTCATTTTGTTTACGGAGTCGCGCGGCTGAAAATGTGCTGCGCCTCCTGTAATCAGACTGAAAGAGATTTCATGGTGGATTACTCCGGGGTTTACATGCGATGAGGTTATGACTGTTATCAAAACCACCGATCCAGGGACGTAGAAGTGCTTCAAGTGTCACGGATTTTCCTCCTGATTTATAGGCTGCTGTCCCATAGAATAAGCAGTGACTGATGACGTTAGGTGGTTAATTTTTAAGCTGCTGTACGATCAGTCTGGACATATTTAGTGAATTTTTTTTTTTACACATAGCTCTGCAGTGGTTACGCAGGGCTTTTTTGGCTCAGAATAATTGCTGACTACTGGTGTGGCCGGAGTTCAAGTACGTACCAGAACTATTTAAGAAAGACAGGCTGCCAGGCCAACTCGCGTTTCTCTGTTTGAATTGCAAATGTTTCAGCCACGAAAGCTGCTTCTCCCCGCGCTGTTTTTCCTGCTAACTTCTCGCTGCCCCCCCGGTCCACCCACTTAGAGGATCAGAGGGAAAATCATGTGTGTTAGCCTTTCCCTTTTTTTTTTTGTCCTTCTTTGGGACAGCATGGTGCTCTGGACCACGGCCAGTTTCAGGATGAAGCTGCAGCCAACACAAGGCAGCGAGTGCATTTACCAACACACACACATACACACACACATACACACACACACATACACACACACACACACACACCCTGGATTCATGATATAACGTCTCCAAAACACGCTGTGGGCTGAAGGTTTCAGGAATATTTAATCAATGTCATATTTATTTATTTATTTATTTTTTTCCCAGCAGCTATTGCAGTTTCAATCATGATTTTCTTCAAATCAAGTTTCAGTGCAACATAAAGCATCAGAGAAACTACACAAACTATAGACGATCAATAATCACTATTATTGATAATATCAGCTATAGACTATAAATAATCACTATTATTGATAATATCAGCTATAGACTATCAATAATCACTATTGATGATAATATCAGCTATAGACTATCAATAATCACTATTATTGATAATATCAGCTATAGACTATAAATAATCACTATTATTGATAATATCAGCTATAGACTATCAATAATCACTATTATTGATAATATCAGCTATAGACTATCAATAATCACTATTGATGATAATATCAGCTATAGACTATCAATAATCACTATTATTGATAATATCAGCTATAGACTATCAATAATCACTATTATTGATAATATCAGCTATAGACTATCAATAATCACTATTATTGATAATATCAGCTATAGACTATCAATAATCACTATTGATGATAATATCAGCTATAGACTATCAATAATCACTATTGATGATAATATCAGCTATAGACTATCAATAATCACTATTATTGATAATATCAGCTATAGACTATCAATAATCACTATTATTGATAATATCAGCTATAGACTATCAATAATCACTATTATTGATAACATCATCTTCAGATTGAGATTCTCTCCAATCACTAATTAATCTCATGTTTCTCTGTTCTAAATGTCCCTTAAAGGATATTTTTCTACTTTTTAATCTCTTAACATGTGAGTGGACAAATCTGCTTCACTTTATGATTATTGATTATTGGAACAATGAGAAATAGTCAACAATTTAATGAGAAAAAATTAATTGATTTTTCTGGTAGATATTGTGATTTTTACAACCATCATAGAAACATAGGTACTTGTCGTACCATTAAAACACCTTTACTTAAAAAATGAAAACTAAAATCAAGAATTGATTTCAAAAGCTCTCCTATTGATTAAGCAGAAACATGATATACATAGACTACATACAACATGAACTTAAATTAGAGTATAAAAGTCTTTTAAATTAAAGTAGTGAAGGTCAAAGAGGACAAAACCTGGGTTAGAAAAACTGCAAAAAGAATTCACGTTGCCTGTAAACCGTTCTGTGCTTATCAGTGTGTAACATGTTCATTTGGTTGATTCCAGCACTAACTGTGTTTACGTCCCCAGGCTAAACCTGTATACGGGGGCTGGCTGCTGCTCGCACCTGAGGGAACAAACTTTGAGAATCCCCTCCACAGATCCAGGGTAAGCGTAGTTTTATGTCTGAATACAGTATTTTATGTCTTTATTTATCTGTAGCTTAAGATAAACAGGTGCACTGTCCTGGGATTTTTAATGTGAAGGTTGGTGGAGAAGAAGATTGATAAATTCAATATATTTGAGGCCGTCAGCTGAGCTGGAAACAGGCAGCTCTTCCTTTTTAATGTCGTCATCCATCATCGTTTGACATTTTGACAAACCGGGTCCTGGTTCTCAGGCCTATAACAAGTCCTAAAATTGACTTTATTCCATGAGTCCTGCTCCCCTGGCACCAACATCCTTTCTCAGCTCAGCAGATGATTCTGTGGTGGAGCATCCCAAAGAGGAGTCAGGAGAATGTGGGGGAGGAGGAGGAGAAAAAGTCAGCTCTCATAGCCAAGCTGAGCGTGTCTACACTTCATACTCATACTCTGTGCTGTATGCTCCCTGCACACACTCTGCCAATGAGAGCGCCACTGCCCCCTAATGTAGTGGAGGTGCAATTGCACTTTATTCTAGGACAGTAAAAAAATTAAAATAAAAAGCATGTTCCCATATTAGATATAACTAATAATTGACAGGAAACAGTTAAAGTCAGTGATCAATCATGTTATCAGTCATTATCTTCCCTCAAAGGTGAGAACTGTTATTTTTTTTTATTTTCCATATAGTTAATATAACATTGGAGGTAATTAATTATCTTTTAACTAATTCCTTATAATCTGTGGGATTGTTGCTGCCTTCATCATCCCCTTGATCTCAAGGTGTGGATTAATTAATTAATTAATTAATTAATTACCTGCTCCGCTGGTTCTCAACATCCGGCCCTTTTTAAAAAGAAACATTTAGCGGATAAATCGAGCTGTCGGGGGGGTGGGGGGGATAAAATTACCTGCTCGCATGTTGAATTTGATCTGGTAGTTTCAGAGACAGTTTTATCCTCTTCTGTTGGGGGGGTCCATGACCCGGGGGGGATTATTCTGTTGATAAACTTAATAAATGATCGACTGACTGAAGCTTGATGGTAAAATATGTTGAAATGACTGTCTGTATGTGTGTGGTATACGACATGTGTAATACTAAAAAAAAAACAGCTTTTAACACTTAGACAAACTCTTTGTGATGTAAAGTATTGTCGTCTGTTTCTGCAGAAATGGCAGCGGAGGTTCTTCATTCTGTACGAACACGGTTTACTCCGCTACGCTCTGGACGAAATGGTGAGTGGCTGCCGTTTTCTTTTTCTTATTTAACAACTTCTTGTATAAAAAAATATTATGTTAATAGAATGGGGTTTGTGGAGTTCTGCTGCAGAAGTTTCTGGGTTATTTGTCTCATTGAGGTCAGGTGTGGATTTGCAAAAGTAAGTTTTCACTTTCTGGAAATGTCTGCTTTAAATTCCTGTTCCATTTTATTTCTAAATTCCAGTTTAGCTTTAAACACCCAGCTTTTTATTTCCCTCCAGCCACTGAAAATGTGATTTAATCTCCTGATCTTTTCTTTCTCTATGTTAACGTGCTGATTTTTAAGAAAGGAAGTGATAATGACCCACAAACTCTCTGGGGTGTTGAAAATGACAAATAGAAACAAATGGCAGGAAGTTAACACAATAACAGGAACCAATCAGAAAAAGGGGAAGTGTCCTACTGAAACAGAATGATGCGGAAAACCGGGAAAGTTGAGTCTTTAATTTAATGGGGTCTAATATGTCATCTAATGTGTAATATGTTTGCTTTGAAAGGGAGTTGAAGCTTTACATATAATTCTATATGCAAGGAAGAAAAAATATTCTGCAGAATTTGAGCGTTATTTTGTATGACTGGTGAAACAGGCGCTCGACACACAGCGTAACACGAGTTCTCCTGCGTGCAGCAGCATTATTTGGTGCAAAGTGAACCAGCCCAGCGGCATCAACAGGAATGAAGTGACAGCACACGGCGTCGACGCCGTACGTCATGCAACGAGCTGCGTGTTTGTTTAAGTGTCTAAACACGCAGATTGTGCAACGTCAGCCCCATAGCAACTTCCTGCTGGAGAATAGGAAAAACTAGAAAAACCACTCCGTGTGCAGGGACATGAATGAGATGAATGTCTTTGGTTTGGTTTTCATCGGTGCAGCGGTTCAGTATTCACTAACTTTAATGTTATATATGTGAGCAGAGCTTTGAATCGGGGTGAGAGCAGCAGCTTGTTTTATTGTGTTTGACCCTCTCCTTGTATTTCCAGCCTCGTCTGGCAGAGAAGTTTTTATGTAATAAAAGCGCCAGTGGCTGGGCTGTAGTGTGGATTTCTTGTTCTTGTCGTACCTTTTTTCAGGGTGATTGGCTTCTTCTCCCTGAAGGAATCTGCTGCAGGTGGAGCGGCTTACCGTCGGCATAAGGTCGACGTTTCCTCTCCACCGTGTTGTGTTTTATACGTTTTCTTTAGATAAATCCAATAAATCGTGTTTGCGAGGCAGCGGCTTATGGAATAAAAGGATGAAGTGTTTACAGGAAGAGACAAAAAGGAGAAGAGGCGCATGTCACTTTTCATGTTTTTCCTCTCCTTTTTACTGAATGAATGATCAAAAGCAGCGAGGGGGGGAGGGGGGGGGGCAGGAAATCTCAAGTGACAATAAACACAGAAGCTGCTGTCACACCAGGCGCATTAGAATAATTGGTCTGTTTGTTGTTAAATAAACAGCTTTGGGTCAAATTAATACTGAGCTGCTTTATTTTACCATCTACTGCAGGTCATGACCCCCCCCCCCCCCACACACACACACACACACTTAATGACCCTAAAACAAAGCAGTTTGAGTTTGTTGGATTCAACATTTCATTTATTGCTCCTGCACACGCTCAGATCGGTTCAGAGCGACGTCGGGTCAAACGGGCGAGGCTTGTGTAACGTTGCCCCCCGACCACATCGAAGGGGGGGGGGCCCCTCTGTTTTCCTCTCCGGCATCTCTTCTCTTAACCGAACCCAGATGATCTGTGGTTTGGACCTGCAGGATGTGGCACAGCTCTAAGGGGGGGGGGCAGAGGCCCGGCGTATATTGCGGTTCTGTGAACCATCGGTTTGGGGTCGCCCACCTACGGCGGACACCCATCACGACACACCCTGGAGGATTTTTGTAAAAGCAAATTGAGCCGAGAGGAAATGTTGTCACTGGTCAGGGGGGGGGTATCTGAGGACGTTGGCCTGCATAGAGCCCGTGCTGCCATGCGAGGATAACGCGCTGCTGCAGCTTCAGCCTGTTTCTGACACATGGGCCTGCCTGTAATGTCTAATAATATCTGTTAGCCGCTAACGTGGAGACACTCAACACCCGCTCGCCAACTGTTTGTGGACTCCGCGTGTCACGCGGCTGAACGTACGCCCACTCCTCCCCATGGCAACCCGACGCAATTATTTCAGGGTTTCAGAGCGTTTCCAAGGCAACGCGTTTCGTCCCTTTTTTGTCCGGCAACAGTCGACTATGGCATGTGTACCGCGGGTCGGAGGTGTTCTGCTTTGTCGGGGGGCTCTCGCTGTCCTCGCTCTGCGGAGACGGGGCAGAACGCTCTGGAAGCAGAGACACGGCCGCGTGGGCTGGTACGACGAGCAGGCATTTCTACAGTAGCTGGTTGGGAGGGGGGGGGGGGGGGCAGACACAATCGAAACAAATGTGCAAGGCAGGATTGGATGTCGAGTAATAGTTTGTGCTGAGCTGCACATTTTTACGTGTGTGTGTGTGTGTGTGTGTGTGCGCACGTGCATGAGTGTGTGTGTGTGTGTGTGTGTGTGTGTGTGTGTATAAGTGCACCTAGGACCGAGGGTGCTTGACTGCAGAAGGCATGTCAGCAACAGGTGCTGCAAACTTGACTTGGACTTAAGCACTTCTTGACTTGACTTGATGAGAGAAAGCGATCGTACAATCGCTAAGGAAAGGGGGGGGGCAGGGTTTAAAAATAAAAAGGATAACGTGCAAAGGTCAGGCTTCATGCATACCCCCAGCTGTATGATTTAACCTGCCGAGTCATTAGAGTTATGTGAGAAACACCCACGTGCAAAAAAAAAAAAAAAAAAATCCATTATCATCTCACGGTGAGGGCAGCTCTGTGGGTGTTAAAGAACTCTCCAGCTCCACGAGTGCGAGTTAAAGCGATCGACACACACACTCTAATAACCGCCTCGCTGCACTGTTCTAAATATCCCACGCAACACCCAGCTCCCACTGACCATGCGTTGACCTGATTGCAACCTGTCCTTACTGACACATGCAGACACTTCACACCCTTCATCATATCTGAACATCTGTTGAGCTCACACTGAGTCACGGACTCACTCACTGCATCACTGCATTAATGAGGCATTGCTGTTTGAGGATTGTGTGCAATATTTTCTCATTTTATTTGAAAGCCCCTGCAACAAGTGCTTGTTGAGAAGATTTGCAGTTTGTTTTTCATGCTGCTTAATTTGTGCATTTTGGTCAGAATTACTCAAGCGCCCTGCACCTGCAAACCAATGGTTACCTATTGGGTTTCACTACACAAAAGCTCCAGTCAGGCATTTTTGCCGTTCAGACTGTAGTGACTGCAGTTGACTGTTTGTATCGCAGCCATAACCCTTGTTATTCCAGCGAGAACATGATGTTCTCATGACGTTTCGGTTGTTGAAGTCATTCTCATTTCATCTCAGCTCTCATTAATTTCCTGTGTTTACTGGAATTCGACTGGTGGACCCCTGCCCTCTAGCGCTGTCCGAGGAGTCGAGTTTGGAAAACTTCCTCCGTTTCCACCTATTTATTTATTTATTTATTTTGCATTCTTTGAACTCGAGGCACAGACGTGAGTTTCTACCTCAACCTTCATGGTTGTAAGACCCCATGACGCGCTGAAATGTGCATTAACCCTTTCCTCTCCACTCCTGTAAAACATCAAATTGAGGGCTATTTTTAGCTACTATTTTTAAGGGCTTTTGTCTCGTGTTGGTTTGGGAATGAGTGGAACCATTTATGGACGTTTGAGTGGGCAGGCTCTCTGAGGAACCTCATGTAGAGGCCGACCACCCCATTAAACGCTTATAGGGGAGCGACAGCCATGCATTCACAGAGAACAATGGAAAATATGGCGGAGGAGGATGTAAAGGGGGCCTGGGGCTGAATGCAACTCCATGTTACAGCTCAGAGTCAGAGATGATTTATGGTTTGAAAGGTGAAGGTGGAAAAGTTGTGCGTCGTGGCTCCTGATGAGACGGTGAACCTTCAGTATTGGATCATTGGGGCCTGTTTACTAAGTGTGGGTCCTGGGTTTTGCAGAGATACGGTGCGTGAGAGTCTTCCTTAACCCTTGCCCTTCCTTCCCATGGATCCAGTAGGAACTGATCTGCAGGAATGTAAACAGCCGTGGATTACAGTGGGGTCACTGTTCCCGTCGCACAAAGCCACAGAACCATGGGAACGGCCATTGAGCTTGTACTCATCAGGGTCCACCACGACACTGTAGCTGCCACTCAACCTAAACCCAAAGCCTTTGCCCAGTTCTGAACATTCATGAAGAACAATCGCTTGTTTTTTTTTGTCATGCATGGGAATCGTGTGGATATTTAGCTGCGACACTTGGTCGTTCCTTGTAATCGTGTGCACTAGCATGGTAATATATGTGGTTTGAATGAAATGTCTCGACAAATGCGACATTAGGTTTGCATGAATTGTGATTTCTTTGGGTTTTTGCTGGTGATATTTCATCTGTTTTTTTTTCTTCAAAATCAGCCTCATGTTTGCATTGTGTTCATTGCTTATCAACATGTTGAGATGCTAACAGACGAAACAAACATAGTATGCATGGAATCCGCTAAACACCAGCATCTTAGCATGCTGATATTAGTGTGTACACACAACCGGCCGCTGTGGACTTTTAGTTTATTTCAGGTCAAACAGACTTGGCGGATGTCGCTGCTCCAGCCACCGAGTCATGGGTCCACCTCACTATGTGATCCCTTAAGTTAATAATAATAACATCGTCTCTTGGGCAGAAGGTTCTCATCCAAATGTTGATGGATAACCACGGGCCTTGTACAACTGAGGGCTGTGCTTTAGGACTAGACAGGAGCTAGCCACGACCAGGACAGTGTGATTAAGTTGAATAGTTAATGTCGACCAGGTTGTATTTTCACCTGATAAATGACCCATGTGGTGACACCATTGTTGACCCGACTTCCCTACATCTGTTTAGCTGTGCTGCTTAGTTTTTTTTTTTTTTTTTATGTCTCGGCTTCAGTCAATACATCATCCCGGATATGGCTAAGATAAGGATCTTATCTCCTCTGCTCGCTCACTGTTTGAGTTTTTCCATTCCTTGAGTCACAAGTACAGTAACTGGTTCAGGTCAAAGTCTGTAGCCACTGTAGCCGCAACCACTCCAATCTGATCTGAACGTAGGGCTATGAACCACCAACCTGCGCCGTGGTCACTTTTTATTATGTTAAATGTGTGATTTAAAGCTGTTTTATTTTATTCGCGTACATGGACAACAGCCAAGAAACATGATTGTGGGTTTTGTTCTCGCTGTAAACTCTAGAATCAGATGTGAAGGGACCGGGGGGGACGTTTTCTCACACACACACACACACACACACACACACACACACACACACACACACCCTCCCCTCCAAATTCCCCATATCTGGACTGTGTATTCCATAGCCAAAAGGCTTAATGAGTCTAAAAATAACCGCTTTAAAATTACACTATTAAAACAGAATTAGTCAATAAAACGTCATTGTTCTCCGGTAGCCTCACTCAAACATGCAGAAAAAATCCGTGATTGCATGAGCAGATAAATCACTGTGTAGGTTAGTTAGTCAATGAGTAGACCTTTGTCTTTATTTAGCTGATGTCTCCATCATTATCAACAAATCTCATGTGTGTCAACAAAGGAGGTTCACGGTACAGAGGATATGTTAAAGGTCATGAGTTTATTATTAGTTTGGCTCTGCACATGAGATTGACTATAGGAAAATACAGAAAAGAAGTAAAAATCCTTATTTTTTAAACATTTCAAATTTGCCTTTTACACCATTTTCCAGCTAAAAGATGGAAGCTTACGCTTCCACTAATGCAGAGCTTCTCAATTATCTGACCATGTCAAACCATATGATACTAAAAAAATCTACATAAAATGGTCTTATCAGTGATTGTGGTGTAATGTCTTTAATTTCTTTGTCTCCAACATTTCAGACTCAGTAACACACTGGTCTTTCACAGTGAACCAAGCGCTACAGACGCTTCGTCATATTTCCTCGTCTTAGCTTTGGGAGACTTTCGTTTGTCTCTTTATCTCCGTCTCTCTCCGCCTGTCTTCTCATCCCTGTTAAATATGTTTTCATGGTGTCACTTGGTGTCTACACTTCATACTCATACTCTGTGCTGTATGCTCCCTGTGAACACTCTGCTGCCCCCTAATGTAGTGGAGGTGCAATTGCACTTTAGAAAAAAACATTTTTAAAAATTGAAATGCATGTTCCCCGAGGTCAAACGTGCCCCCCCCCTGACGGAGGCCCTACTATTTGAGAACCACTAATGTAAGGCAACAAGAACCTGGAGTGTTGAACCCTGAGCTCTATTATTATGGTGGAGGACGAGATCACGTAACACTTGGCACCAGGTCCATCAGCACTTCGGGTAAAACAGGACTCGATGGCTCACAGCGAAGGAATCAATCTGCTATTGATGTGTGATTCCAGTCAACTTGGACTTTTTTTGGTGAATATGATTTGCTGTGTGAGGTTGGAGCTGAATTCTTGATGCGAGTCCATGGCTGCACCATAGTGACGAGGCCTTAGAAAAAGTTCTCCACAATCTACCATCCTTCTTTTTATTCCTTCCTTCATTTTATTCTTTTTTAATGATTTCCCAGCCATTCATTCTGCAGAGAAAGGCTGACTCCAGGAGGCTTTTTTTTGGCCTGAACCAGAGTCCGGTCCGGTTCTCCTGGTCCTCACTTTTACTTTCCCATTACTGGGCCTGATTCACTTCTTCTCATCCTGCCACTCGCTCCCTCGTATCTCCCCGTCTTTCATTCCAGTTCTCTTTTTGGCCAATAAATCATTTGTGTTGGGGACGGCAGCCAGCAGTATTGTGTAACCCCCCCTACCCCCCCTCACCAAAAACCCCTCTTGTCTATAAAGCCAAACACAGCCTGACGGACTGCTCGCTCAGTTTGTTCTAAACAGTCGACCAGGACACGGACAAAAGGTTTCATTTAAAGCATCAGGGTGAGGGGGGGTTAGCCAGCTCTAATAAAACAGCGGGGGGGGGGCTGTGGGGACACTGAGAGGTATTTCCAGTTGGGGAAAATCAGATGCAGGTATTGGGAATTATCTCAACAATCCGACCGGTGTGTCCAGGAAATATTTGTCACTTTACAGAGCTGCGAGATTCTGGGAATTTTCAAAGCTGGAAAACTGGGAATCGACAGCAACAAAAACTGAAGTTTGGCCCTGAACAGGAAGAACATAAATATAGTTTGGGGGGGAATATATTCTAGCAGAGTCTTGGCTAAAAACGACCAGATTTAAAGGGATAGTTCATCTTTTTTGGAAATTCGCCCATTGTCATGATTCGAATAGTCTCAGCATTGGAGTCTCTTGTTTTTTTATATTTGTTATATTTGTTTTTTCTCATCAAATACGCGATCTAGCAACTCTCAAACTCTGCGATGGATGAGTTGTGACCTGCACATTCACCACGCTTTTAAAATAAAGGAAATACTGTAGGAAGTTCTGTCTCATACCGTTCAGGTGTTATCTCGTCGTGTGGTGGATGAACTATCCCTTTAACGCAGGTACATTCCTCGATCACATGCAGCTGCCTGTTTGCTGCAGGATTTTTAAGGCCTCAGTCCCCATCATGGCTTCTGGAGGCCACACTTTTTGAGCCCAAAGCACAAGACTATTTAATCGAATATTTCTGAAAATTCCCCGGCTTAACTTCCCATGTAAATTTGGTCACTTTTATACGGTACTAGAATCAGCTCCTGAGGAGTGACGTCCCTCACTGTCTGGATGATGGGTTGGTTGGTGGTAACCAGGCCTGATTCTGCTGCCATCAGTACGTTGCTCTGCCTCCTGACTTCCTGCAGCTGCAGCTCGGCGTCTTTCAGAGCAGCGACAGGTGCAGGTGCACTGGGCGACCTCTGACCTTTTTACCTCGGCTCGGAGCTCTGCCAAATCCAACCACCTGTCGGGGTCAGGGCCCCCCCCCGGCCGTGGTATTATTAGAAAAGAAAGCGAGAGCAGCCGCAGGAGTTGGTGACACTTCACGTGAGGACAATAGCGAGGCAAAGATTTATAAATATATCATTGTAGAAATGTTTAGATGAAATATGCAAGTGGACTAAATGTGTAATATCCGTAGGCCTCGTTTCAGGGGCAGGGGTGTAAAATCTGATGATCTGTGTTGGCTTCTATCTGCTCTCCAGTGAGCTACTCCAGCTTCTTCTGGCCCAGAATTCCAGACTTCTCGTTTCCAGCAGCCGTGGACTGGGCCGCCTCCAGCCTCAGCACCTAATCAGCTTAGTGCCGTCGCCTCCTGCTTTTTCTAAGCTTTAAAGAGAAAGCGCCAGAAAACGCCGAGGCTGCAGTCTGTTTGACATATGAACTAGTGAATGAAAAGCAGAGTGATATCATAAAAATAAAATGGCTTGGCAACCTTTGCAGATCTCAGGAGAAGAATCCAAACTAACTGAGGAAAAAAACAAGTCTATTACAATTACTAAATTCTAACAATAAAAACAGCCATTTACTAATTATTGGTGATATTCTGAAGCTGCTAGTGTAGTTCTTTAGAATTTATTGTGGTGTTACCCAACCCTAGGTCTCTTTTAATCTTTATCTGATTATATACTGTATGGTTTAACTATAATTTAGCAATAAGCTAAACAATAGCTCACTGATATTTGTTATATTCTAGTAACAGGTTTGTAGAAATCTCAATTTTTTTAATGTTCTGAGACTGTGACGTTCGTGAAATGAATGAATCTTCTCTCTTTTGGCCTCTTAATTTATCTTTGGTCAGAACTGCTTTGAATATCAGGTTAATTTCTATTGAACCAGACCTTAACCTCCAGGAGGAAGCTGCTCTTCAGTCCTGTGGAAAAATGGCGAGATCCAAAATTTGAAGCTTTAGCTGAAAATTCCCAAAGGAACCCCCCCTCCCCCCCAGCCCTCCCCTATTTTCCTTTCTCTTCTGTCTAATGGACTAATTTCTATTGACTTAACAAGTCAAGTTTTGCAGTGATTGGAGAGGTTTCATGTGATTTCTCCACATAGTGTTGATAAAACTAGCAGCACTGCAGTGATTGATTTCAGGATTTCTATATATGTGTATATATATATATATATATATATATATATATATATATATATATATATATATATATATATATATATATATATACACACACATATGCATATGTGGGCGACACGGTGGTGCGGTGGGTAGCACTGTTGCCTCACAGCAAGAAGGTCGCAGGTTCAAGACCGCCTTGGGCCTGGGTCTGGGGCCTTTCTGTGTGGAGTTTGCATGTTCTCCCCGTGTCTGCGTGGGTTTTCACCGGGTACTCCGGTTTCCTCCCACAATACAAAAAACATGCTCAGGTTAATTGGTAAACTCTAAATTGCCCATAGGTGTGAGTGTGAGAGTGAATGGTGTGTGAATGGTGTGTGTGCCCCACGATTGGCTGGCGACCATCTGGGGTGTATCCCTGCCTCTCGCCTTAACGCGCTGGGATAGGCTCCAGCAGACCCCTGCGACCCCGAAAGGGAATAAGCGGGATAGACAATGGATGGATGGATGGATATGCATATGTGTGTGTATATGTGTATGTATATTTGACAGGAATAGCTCCTTGTGTCTAATAGACAGCTGCAGCGTTTCATCTGTTCCCGGTCACCTTGGCCTACTTTCCAAAGTGCTGTGTCAGAGCAGCGAATGCGACGCTGCAGTGATCCAGACTCTGTTCTGTTCTGGAGCACCTTGCCATCCTGAAACATAAATCTGTTTTGTTTTTTTTCTTTTCTGCAATGGAGACAAAAAAAAAAGGCTGCGACTCGGGGATTTACTGCTCCACAAGTCGGCGATTGGCGCCGCTTTAGAGGGAGCGTCAGGATCCTTAAAAAAAAACAACAGTGATTAATGCCGTAAAAAATAAAACCGGTCCAAGGGCTCCGGGACATCCAGCTGCAATCATCATTGGTCCTGGAAAAGTATTAATTACATGCACAGACTCGTGGCTTTTTATTTATTTATTATTTTTATATAGCAAATAGATATGAGATCTGTGCATGTGCAATAATTAAGAAGTGAAATGTGGAGTGAAAAATAAAAAACTGATGAGAAGAACAAGCAGATTGTTTACACCATTATGCATTAATGAAGTATATGAGTGCATGTTGGATCACACACACACACACACACACACACACTTTAATAACAGGTAATGTGACGGGCCTTGATGACAGCACCTGTCTGTGCAGCCCGCCCATCTGCTCCGTCACCACCCAGACGTTTCTCACCGCGTCTTTTTTCCCTCTCTGTTCTGCAATAATCTTCCTTCAGACGTTACATAAGCAGCATTGTCGTCGTGGCTCGGTACGGAACAAAACGAAACGGTACGACTCGTCGCCCACGCACAAACTGGGCCGGCCGATCGGCGGCGTGACCCTTCCTCCTCCTCCTCCTCCTCCTGCATCCTGAGCTCTGCTGGCCCCCCCCAGCAGAGTTAAACCACCCACGTCCTCTCAGCAGAGGACTATTACCACCCACAGTCCTCTCTGAAAGATCTACTGCAAATATGTGTGAAATGTCGTCTTTTATTAATTTATTTACCGCATTTTCACGACCATAAGGCTCAGTCTGAGTTCTGTGTGTCATTACTGTATTTAACACACACATAAGGAACCTAACTATAGGGGAGGGTTAATATACACACATAGATATACACACATAGATATATACACATAGATATATACACACATAGATATACACATAGATATATACACACATAGATATACACACACATAGATATATACACACATAGATATACACATAGATATATACACACATAGATATACACATAGATATATACACACATAGATATATACACACATAGATACACAAATAGAAAACTAAACTGAGTTTGGTTGTGCTTTAAGTATTGATTACAAAGTACTAACTACTACTATTTTTTAATCATCGTGTGCATGGTAAAACACACGGATAAAACAAGCACACAAGTGTGTGTATTTAAAAATAGAGCGGGGTAATGTCATCAATCAAACCATCAAAGTCCTCATCCTCTGTTTCTGATTCCAACAGCAGCTAAATCTCCATCAAACATGCCAGCTTCACTTTCTTCACCATCAGAGTCACTTTCCTCTAAATGATGCGTTATAATCCGCTGGAAGTTGCTGTGCTATCGTAGTCCTGGTCTGGATGGAGAAATGGCACCAAAACAAAAGCACCAAGACGGAAATGTTCAATTTTCATTTCTTCTGCTGCTTTACTGCTTTTAGTCGAATGGTGACCATAGGAACGCTTCTCCCACTCGTTCTTTGCTCTGTGATCCACTGATCCGGTCTTTGCTCTGTGATCCACTGATCCAGTCTGTGCTCTGTGATCCACTGATCCAGTCTCTGCTCTGTGATCCACTGATCCAGTCTCTGCTCTGTGATCCACTGATCCAGTCTCTGCTCTGTGATCCACTGATCCAGTCTCTGCTTTGTGATCCACTGATCCAGTCTCTGCTCTGTGATCCACTGATCCAGTCTCTGCTCTGTGATCCACTGATCCAGTCTCTGCTCTGTGATCCACTGATCCAGTCTTTCCTCCAACTCGTACCACCTGTCTTATGTCTTAAACTCAGCTGTGTAGCTGATTTCCTTCAGTTTAAACTGTGCTTTATCAGCGTGTCTCTTTACCATTTTCAGGTTGTTAAAACAACGATGTTCTGCATAACGCACATCCCCGTTATTTTATCTACAATCCATGCCCACACTTCCCCTACAAACACACATAGGGAGCAGCAACATTTTGAAGAAAATAGAAGACTTTAATGTGCACCTTATAGTCATGAAAATACGGTATTTATTTATTTTTCCTTCCTTGCCTTCTTCTCCTTCCTCCTCGGCCGTGCTGTTGTTGCTGTGTAACCAAACAAAGCAGATGCCTATACGCTCATGCATTCGTCTGATTGTCTCCTGAGTGCATACCAGTGGGGTGAGGTGTGTTTGAGAAATGCCTGGAAGGCCTGAACTCTGCAACAGAGATGTCAAATATCCAACCGTATGGCTCGGCTCGCCTTTTTTATGGAGCTGTATGTTTGTGTAAAGCACAGTCAGGTGCTGAGGTCTGTTAAAGGTAAATATCACGTGTGATCGTACCGGCTCAGGGGGGGGATGAAATTACAGGAACCACGAGGATGCTGGGACGGTGATTATCATACTCCTGACCGTGACCAATCTGTCAGCTCGGCTTCCCCGGCCTGACTGCTGCGTGTACGCGTGGACGCGTGATTATTATGGGATTCGAGACGGGACACGAACGTCTCCGATCGTCCTCTGACTTCCCTGCAGCCACGTTCGTTCGTTTTCGTGCATCGTGTAATTCGTGTTTACCCTCTGTTTGGTCCCGCGTTGCTAGGGAAAGGTTCATTGCATAATTGCCGTTATCGGTAATGAGCAGAGGATGTTGGACCCCGACGAGACCTGATCTGGGCCCAGGTCCGTGAGTCAGGATGATGCAGTTCCAGGTCATCAGCTCTGGTTTGGCGTCTGTGCCGTTAACCCTCGGTTGCATTAAATATCACTCACACAAAAATGTTTGTTTTTGACTAAAATGGACCCATAATAAGTTAAACCATCTAGTACAGAGTTTTTAGGCTAACACCACTCGACATTTTTGATATTGTCCAATGTAAATGATCATCCAGTCAGGATAGTTTTATACTATGTAAGTCAATGTGACTCCATTAGGTTGGAATTCTCTGTATTTGTATATTTACATGAGAACAAATCTGTTTAAACATATTAAAAAAGAAAAAACACATGACATCAAAACTGGATTCAATCATGGAGAAAAAAATTAAACAGGAGCATCAAACTTAATATCACTTGTAAAGATCATGTACATGGATTTACTTATTTTCATATTCATTCATAATTGAGTCTCCATTCATAAAAGTATCTTAATATTTATAACCTATTTCATTAAATACTTTTAATATAATTTTAAAAGCTATGACAGTGTACTACTAATATATATTATATATATTAAGATATTAGTATCTAATTAAAAATGCTGCAGCAAAACATGGAGAAATCTCATGTAAGACTATGCTGATAACCACTGTTAATTTTATTTAATTCATGTATTTTCAAAGGTTGAAATCTATGGTTTTGTACTGCTATAGTACGTATTAAATATAATGCAGTTGATGTTTCATCAAAGAATGATTGGGAATGACCTCCGCGACCTTTGTCGATTTTAGGCTTAGCGAGGTGTTCCTGAACGCACCATGAAGACGTGACCAGCTCTTCTAGCTAACTTTGTGGGGGGGGGGCACAGAAAACGAGAAGCCGTGGCCAGATTTGGGCCCGCGGGCCCGGTGTTTGACACGCGTGCAGCAGAGGGGTTAACGAACAAAGTCAAAACGGGGATTAAAGAGGGCGAGGAACCCGTAAACGGCGCTCAGCGATCCTGCTGTTACACGCCTGACAGAAGACGTCCCGGAATGAGCGGAGTCGTAGCGTTTGTCACCAGACAAACTGGCACCCGATAGCGAATAACAGATGTTTATAATCAAAATACAGGTGTTCCTGGATAAATAACATGGCCATTGAGCAAGATTCTGGCGTCTTTATACTGATAGGAAAAGTAATGAAGAAGATCTACAGTAGGTGACTCATTCAGGCCGTTAAATGCGTTTCTTTCTGCAGTATTCCTCTCAGCTGAGTCAGTTGAACTGTGCTCCGCATGCTTTCCATGACTAGAAATGAGTCTGTCGAACCCAAAAATGTTGATGGCAGAGGAAGAGAATGTGCTCCACAACCAAAAAATGAAAGTGGACCAACACACCGGCTGCCAAAAGAAGCAAATATTTCTCCCGCTGTGTCATGAGGGAGAACGGGATGTTGTTGCTGCAGAACGGCCGAGAGCGAGGCCCAGGGTGCGAAGGCTGCACAGCCACTAATTAACATCCTCTGAACCCAGTTAATTCCTAATGAACGGTGGTGTAATGCCACACAACATCTGGACAGAGATCACAACAAAGAGGTGAAACTATGTGGTTCAAGGTGTTTTATTAATGCAACGTTGAACTGGAAAATAGGCTGTAATCATTAGGTGATCTACAGAAAATCTGTTTTTTGATAATCTATCGATCCTTTTTTGTCTTCATATACAACAGTAAACTGAATATCTATGGATTTAGTCAACAGTTGGTCTAATCATGTTTTTAAACACCTTTATTATTCTGAATGGCAGGAATATGCTTTAGGAAATTTCCATATTTGTATATTGTCGACGTACGGCAACAACTACAATCCAGTTTTCTTTCCCAGACAGTGAGCGGATTTTTTTTATTTAGTGAAAATTTTCCAAAATTCTGAATTAAAAAAAAAATTATGTTCAAATGTCAATGAGCAAAACAGACTGGTCATGTGACTTCATAAATTGTATGTCTTTCAAAATAAAAGCACCCATTTGACCCTTTTAAAAAAAAAATGCAGATAAAGTATTTGTTGCTATGTGGAAACACTGAAATAGTTAATGATCATCATCTCTTAATAATCATTAATTAAACCATATGAAATCATTTGATTATTTAGTCTGTGAAATGGTGACATATATATATATATATATGTGTGTGTGTGTGTTTATAATAAGAATCTTTAATTTAGGCCATTTTAAGTAATATTTTATGCATCAGTACTTTTTGAACTGACAAAACATCTTTCATAATCTCCCTTTCCAGACATTTTCATAATTTATTCTGTATTTTGAGTCAAAGCTGCTGTTTGTGAACTTTGTTTCATAAACTTGTCCTCTAAAACGCCCACCTGCCTCGAGTCTTTTTTTTTTTTCTTTCTCCTGTGTTTGTTTTCCCTGGAGCCTGCTCGGCGACTCCGGTCGAGACGGCGTCCACGCCGTTGTCTGAGCGACTTCAGAGACAAGAATAAGTTTATGCTGGCTTCATAATTTCCATGCACCCATCACAAAAGGACACTTGTTCGGGCCTCTTGTCTCTCAGTCGTTTCCTGGTCGAGGGCCAATTGGTGGGGGGGTGGGGGAGTGGCTCTGCGGACTGTGGCGGCCCACAATCCCACATTGTGTGAACCGGTGCGACATCACAAAGGGCCCTTTGTGGAGAGCGGTGGCCCGGGGAGAGGGGACCGGGTCTGGGCTGGGTGGCGGAGAGGTGTTGGTTCGGGGGGCCTGGGTCTACTGGGGGGGGCTGGGAGCTGGAGCTGCAGCAGGGGCTGGTCCAGAGTCGGGGGAGTGGACGGATCAGCTGACCTGGGTTGGGTTTGGAGGCGGGGGGGGTGCACGTGTGAGCGGAGCCTCGTGCTGTCAAAACTCTACTGTCATTATTTGCTATGCTTGCACGGAGACACACACACACATAAGGCACCTATAGGGGAGGGTTTATACACACACATACAGATATATACACACATAGATCACTGAGTTTGGTTGTGCTTTTTTTAAGTATTGATTACAAAGTACTAACATTGTTTAATCATCGCACGCATGGTAAAACACACGGATAAAACAAGCAACGAAAGCACCAAGACAGACCTCCACGAAAATGTTCAATTTTCACTTCTTCTGCTGCTTTACTGCTTTTAGTCTAATGGGGACCGTCAGAACGCTTCTCCCACTCCTTTGCTCTGTGATCCACTGATCCAGTCTTTGCTCTGTGATCCACTGATCCGGTCTCTGCTCTGTGATCCACTGATCCAGTCTCTGCTCTGTGATCCACTGATCCAGTCTCTGCTCTGTGATCCACTGATCCAGTCTCTGCTCTGTGATCCACTGATCCAGTCTCTGCTTTGTGATCCACTGATCCAGTCTCTGCTCTGTGATCCACTGATCCAGTCTCTGCTCTGTGATCCACTGATCCAGTCTCTGCTCTGTGATCCACTGATCCAGTCTTTCCTCCAACTCGTACCACCTGTCTTATGTCTTAAACTCAGCTGTGTAGCTGATTTCCTTCAGTTTAAACTGTGCTTTATCAGCGTGTCTCTTTACCATTTTCAGGTTGTTAAAACAACGATTTTATCTACAATCCATGCCCACACTTCCCCTACATACATACATGGGGTGCACAAACATTTAGAAGAATATAAGACTCTAATGTGGCCCTATAGTCGTGGAAATACAGTATTTATATTTGTCAGTCTGGTTGATTCTCTGATTATGAAACCGAAGGTTTTAAGCCGCTTGCACAACCAGAATCTGAATATCTCGCTCTTTATCCTGGCTACGGAGCATGTGCGGCGTCCTCTAGGTTTGTTTACGCTGACAGATGGTCGAGCATAGTCCACGCGACTCTTGTTTTTCATTTTTCCTCCCTCTCTAAGTCGACCGGGTCCAGACGCTGTCGCTGACAGGTCCTTCAGGTCAAGCTGACGCCTCTTTCTCTCCCTCTCTGTCCAGTCTGAAGCAGGCCCAGCCCTCGTCCAGCTGTCCCTGCGTCTTGTCTGTCAGGCCCAGCTGTTCCCGACCTCTCACCTCCTCGTCAATAGCCCTTCACCACCTATTTTTATTTATTTATTTATTTAAACTCTGATCCATGTGCACGCCTTCCTCCTTGTACTCCAAATTTTGACTCTGTGGGAATTTAATTTAATTTGATTGCTTTTAATGTCACTGGGTTATCTTCAACCTGACTTTTAATGCAATGTATAAGATTGCATGGTCATAGTTTAAGTTTTAAAAATCCGCATTAATAATTATTAAAAGCGCATGGAGGAATAACAGTTAACATCAGAGCTGCAACAATTAGTCAATTAATCAATTAGTTAGGTTCAGTCTTCAGCTTCAGGAAGTTAATTGATTAATCATTACATCGAATTAATTACTTAATTGATTAATCACAAAATCGATTCCATTAATCAACTATCAGAATAG
Source organism: Eupleurogrammus muticus (assembly GCA_036785175.1). Taxonomy (NCBI): domain Eukaryota; kingdom Metazoa; phylum Chordata; class Actinopteri; order Scombriformes; family Trichiuridae; genus Eupleurogrammus; species Eupleurogrammus muticus. Next base: position 846,370 of record JAYKQN010000042.1, read on the forward strand.
TCAGTAGTTGCAGCCCTAGTCTTGTGCTCTTAACCACATTTACTTACTATTTAGATTATTAGAGCTGCAATGATTAGTCAATTAATTACTTGCCTACTATAACAGTTATCACCAACTGTGTGATAATCGATTGTCATTATTTAAATTCTAAAATGCCTAAATTCTCTGGTTCCAGCTTCGTTTCTCTCATTATTTTCTGCTTTTTTTCCCATAATAGCCGGTGGTAACAGAATGAAAGTGACAGAGTGGCCCCGGGGCCTCTCAGGGTGAACTGTTAACTATTGACTCCTCTGTCCACATCACACACACAATGAAAAAGGTTTAAAACTGCCCTGTCAGTGACGGCCTGTGGTTACGCTGCACAACCAGAGTCCTCCAGTCACATTTTAGGAACTTGATCCCTTTTAATTTGTTTTACAGATTTGTTTCTGGAGGCTGTAATTCTTCATTTGTAGCTACCTGATTCTTTAACTTGTGGTGTTCTGACGTGTTTTTAGTGCGATGAAGCTGTTCAAACACGGGCTGCGCTCAGTTATTCAGTCCTCGGTCACTGCATTGAGCAAATATAAATCCCCTGGTACACACAACTTTATCAGGGTTTCACCCCTTGTTCAAATAAGTTATTTGGAGGTCGAACTAGGCAAAAGTCTGTTTTCTAAATCCGTCTATAAAGTAAGGAGCAGCTCTGTTTGTTGGATAAACCTCAACTTTCAAATATATTTTGTTAATGGGGGGTATCTTCTTAAGTGAATTTGGGATGGATATTTGCATCCTTTTTATGCAAAAATGTTTTCAGAGGGAGAGTCAGAACATTATTATTAAGCTTAAAGTCTGGTATCACGGTTATATTTGTGTGTGACTGCATTGTGTTTTTTTGCCCAAAATTCAGAATCCATTTATAAATCAAGGAGCTTCTGTCTGTTCTCCTCATGTTTCTGTTTGTTGGATCAACCTCAACTTTCAGACCTAATGGAATTAATAGATGTATAGTAAAAACATAATTATTCTATTATTCTCATTAAATCTTAAAGTACTGTAGGTGTTCTGTGGTGGTGTAGGGGGTAGCGTTCTTGCCTCATAAGCAGCAGACCTGTGTTTGAGTCCTAGCTGAAGCATTTCTTTGTGTCTATGACACTAAATATATTTTACGTTTTCTTTCTATACTCTATAAACTAAACGCTGAAACTCCAAGATGCGTTCACTGACCCTCAGGAAATCCAAACACTGTCGTTTTATGGATGGATGGATAAGTTGTTGTGAATATTAAAAGTAAAGATGTAATATCATTTCACCATTTACTGCACATACTGTGGTTTAAAAAAATCTCTTTCATTAGGAATACACACTATCTACAGGCACTGCAGTAGTATTCTTGAAAAACAAGAAGTGTTTCACTGACAAACACACTTACAAAATACCAAATTTAAATAAAGCATGACTATCAGAACAGGTAAACCGAGTGATGTGGTGAAGTGGTGCTATTCATAGACGGCCCTATCTGTTGTAAGGCGAGCTAGCATGTCGCCATTCATGGTAAATGAGGCGTGCCCGGGCACAAAGCCATTGTGTGTGTGCTTACATAAACCTGCGAAACCTTTAGTCCGTGTACACAAAGTATTCTGATGCTGCAGGTCCTGTTGTCGTGTTATTTATGTCAGTCAGATGGCATCCATTGTGGGTTGGTGCATAGTTGGGTTTCAGCTATGCACCAACCTTAGCTTCAACCTGACTCTAAACACTATTGTTTTTCCACTTTATCAAAAATGAACTATTAAGGCGATGTATACGATTTGGTCGTAATTCAAGTTTATAAAAAATCCTCATTACTAATACCTTGATGGGACCTAGCACCCCCCTGGGCCTGCTGAAACAGGTGAGGCTGAGGGGGCGGAGCCTGTTCATTTATTGGATTTTCTCAGTTGCAGGTAAACTTCCAGCTCTCAGACCCACTGTTAATTATGGGCTGTTCTGGACTGGGTGGCGACGATTAACCAAACACAAGTGTCTGTAACGCTGAGTCCACCCTAGTTGTGATTTTCCATCCAAACTGACCCAAATCTGATAAGAACGACAAGATCCTGCAATGACGCAGTTGTGTAAATGCAGTCTTATAGACTGTTATATCAGTGTGGCGTGTGTGTGTGTGGGGGGGTATGATGAGCATATGGATGGAGGTGTGAGCAGGTGTCCTGTGGTTTTACCTGCAGCCCAGCACGCTGCCCCAGGGAACCATCAACATGAACCAGTGCTCCGACGTGGTGGACGGGGAGTCCAGGACGGGCCAGAAGAACTCGCTGTGCATCCTCACCCCCGAGAAGGAGAACTTCATACGGGCCGAGTGCAAGGAAATCATCAACGGGTGAGGCACCACGCAGTTTTCTGATTGTCCAACTTAAAATGAGGTGTTTTCTCACTATTTTTTTTAACTTGCTTGTAAACCCCATCACAAGTCTAAATAGGCTTAAGACATAAAAATGAATAGAACTCTGATGTGTCCTAAATCTCATCCGTCTGCACCCACTCTTAATATTTAAAGTACATAAGTGTGTTAAATGTACATTTTGTTTATCATTTAAGTCCATTTGGATAATTTTTAATCATTTTTTATGATTTTTTTTAACAAAATGCCAATTGGTGTAACTGATAAAGAATGATAAATTTTAAATATTTATTATAACATTAACACTAGTTCATATCATGTATATATTTTTAAGGATTACACCACATGACATTTGACATTGTCCCAAACACAGAGTTGATGCTGGTGTAAGGGAAACTTGTCAAAAACATTATGTAAAGGACAAAAAGTAAAATAAAAACTTGGTACCAGATAGAATAATTCTCTGGAAAAAATAAAAAAGTGCTATAATATTATAAACTATTTTTTGTTCTTCTATACGGTGGATTAAATCTTTAAAATCTATTATTCTTTTTCAGTTACAGTCGTACAAATGGACTTTCTGGCGGCTCCTAGTGGTGAGGCTGCAGATTACAAACCCACCTACTGGAGGAGGAATTATGTCAAAAACGTAATGTGGTACCAGATAAAGGGTTTTAAAAACTTAAACAAATGCTATTAACTAGTTTTATATTCTATATGGAATAAATATAAAATATTTTGGATTCTTTTTCAGTGACATTTGATGCTTCGTGTCCAAAAAAAAAAATCACACAAATGACATAGACACAGTAAACTATGTTTTTATTACGCCATTTTTATAAAGACCAAAATAATATATAGGAAATGGGTAATAAATAGAATATATAGACAGTACAAGAAAAAGGTGAGAAAAAGGCAAAATGCTGATTATGTTGTTAAACTAGAAATTTCCACATTTGCACATTGTTGACACATGGAAACAAATATATTTTAGAATATTAGAAAAAAAAAATAACCTCACAATTGAATTAAATGTAAAAAATAAAGTTCACTTGCTTATAGTGAGTTTAATTTTTTTGTTGAAAATCTCACAAAATGCTGAATAAAAGTGAAGTTTTGGTTGATGATGCTCACATGTTAACAGGGACTGGTCATGTGACCTCATAAATTGTATGTCCTTCAAAATAAAAGCCCCCTTTTATCACCTAACTATAAAAACATAGATTTTATATCACAGCTTTTTTTTTGGAAAAATTAAGATAAAGTAATTATTACCATCTAGAAACACTATGAAATAAAAGATTAAATAAATTGTACAAATGAACTTTTAAATGGCAAGAAAACATGAACTAAATGTACATTTTCAGAGACCTGATGAATAATTCCTAAATTTTAAAAGGTTTTTAATTTTCTCCTCTTGTCAAACGTGATTTGTCTCTGACCCGTTAATGTCCTGAAAAAACTGTAACACACCAAAACACACACCAGTAAAACACATTCGTCGGGCTGCACAGTGTCAATGGACGGTTGTTGTCTTTAGAAAGTAGAAGAAGAAGAAGCTGTCGAGTCGTTTCCTTCGTGTGATTGAGAACAGAAACGCTGGACGAGTGTTTGTTGGATCAGAGACGCAGCAGCGTTGTGAGAAAAGGCTCCTTCACTCTTAATGTCAAACTGAGGACACTGATCTGTCGTTTGCAGAAAGGATATTTAGGTTTTGTGCTGTTTTTTTGCAAGATTTATGCGACACATTACGAAATATATATGCGTCACCGCGAAATGTGTGATATATTGCTGATTACACGGAGTCATGGGATTAAAAAAATCATAAAAAAAACTGTAGTGTAAAGATAAAGGAGTGGTTGTTTTATCAAGTTTGACTCAAACGGTCAATGTAACGGTCAGTGACAAATCATGACGGTAAAAACAAAAAACTTTATAAAATACGGTTTCTTGTTGTTTAAAAGTCAATAATGGGACAAGGTCAAAACTCGGTAGCAGATAGTTTAACTCTTAAAAATGTTTTATAAATTAGAAACACATGCTGTCAACTAGTTTTATATTCTAGTGATTAAATCTTAAAAAACGTATGATTCTTTTTTTATTTATTTCACCATTGACCTTTTGTTAAAAATTGCACAAAAGTTTACGAAAAGTCACATTTGGCAAAATGATTATATTATAATATATTAAATATCATTCTTTTTCAGTTTCACCATTAGATGTTTTGTGTCAAAATTTCACACTAAATCATGATTTTTTTTTTTTTTTGTAAAAATAAATGGTGCAAATGGACTTTTAAATGGCAAAAAACCAACATGAACACAAAATGTACATTTTGAGACCTGATGAATGATTCTTAAACCTGTACTTTATAAAGTTGTTTTTTTTATTTTGCTAAACATGATTAATAAATGACCTTTGTAAAAAAATAAAATGTCAAATGGTGAACTGAAAAAGAATGATTATTGTTAAATATTTAATCTATCTAGAATATAAAACTAGTTGACAGAAAATTAAAAATATATAAATTAAAATTAAAATTAAAATATTAAAATATATACATATATATATTTTTAAAACCTTTTTAAGTGAATTAAAGCATCTGGTACAGAGTTTTTAAGGTTTACAACACATGACATTTTGGCATCGTCCCTTATGCAGACTGAATAATGGAAGTTTAGGAAAAAGTAAAAACTCACAGCTGAACAGAAACAGAATATAATATTCATCAGTATGTTTTAATGAGTAATATTAAGTTAGTGAATTATTGTGATTTCATTACTCTAGATGAAGTTATTTTAAATCTACATGGGACGCAGAGTCTGTTGCTGCACCAGGTTTATGGGTCAATGACAAATTATAGTTGGAAGGATGAGAAAGTCACAAACTTGTTTTTTTTGTGTTTAAGTTGGTTTCAGGTCGTGATGTTTCACATAATTCTTGCAAAATAAACCAAAAAAAACATCCATGATTCACAACACCTATATATGCTTCATTCAGGTGTAAAAATCACATGCAACGTGCATCAGCTATAGTTTTCACTTTTTTTAATATATATGTATATTTTAACTTCCATTATTCATAGTTGATGATTCTACTGTGTCATATGGTGTAATCCCTAAAACTTGGTACCAGATGTTTTAATTCTCTTAAAAAGGCTTTAAAAATAAAAATAAAAATCATTTATTCTTTTTCACTTGCACCATTTGAAATTTCGTGATAAAACAAATGTATATCAGGTCTCTCAAATGCACATTATGTGTTCATGTTGGTTATTTAAGAGTCCATTTGTACCATTTATTTTTTAGAAAAAACACAATTTGTGTGAATTTCTTGTTTTTTGACACAAAGGCATCAAATGTAACTGAAAGAGAAGCAGAAATCTTAAATATATAATCCACCTAGAATATGAAACTAGGTAATAGCATGTGTTTTTTTATATTTTAAACCTTTATTTATCTGCTACCACATTACATTTGTAGCTGGTTTGTTTGTAATCTGCAGCTTCTCCACTAGGAGGCGCCAGTCTACAAAGTGCAGCTATAAATGTAGGAATCACACACGAATGAGTTTATTGGAGACTCAAAGGCAGTTTTTTATTTTCTGAGGGTTCTGGTGTGAGTTCTAAAGAGCTGGCCTCCTCTGCCCCCTGCTGTCTGGTTCGGGTTCGACTTTATCACTGAAATTCTGACACCGCAACAGTGACGATGCACATTCTCCAACTGTCCCCTTTATGTATTTTATTCCCTGCACACACACACACACGCAGATCACTAAAGCATAATTCGGTTTATTCTGTTCCACCGTGCAGCGGCTGCACATTAAGTGTGTTTTTCTGCAGCCCCCCCCTGGCTGTAGCATAGAATTTATAGCTATTCTTAGAGAAAGTGACTCACGGCCGCCCACTCTCCATCCGCTACCTGCTCCATCCCTGCACACCTCCTACTCACCATCATCTGGCTCCATGTGTCGGTCTTGAACATGCAGAGCTTCACCACACAATTAATGAATGCATGTCATTCATTTATAACCACTTCAGCATTTGTAACTGTGGAGTTTTTTTTTTTATAATGTGTGAAGAATTAGATTATTATGCACCATGGAAATTGACTTGATGATGAGTTTATCTGTGGTAAATTCAGTTTTTGTGCTTTTCTACATGTGATGATGCTTCACTAAATCTGCCGCTAATGCAGAGCTTCTCACTTATTTTCTGCCCCCCCAAGGAAGAAGAAAACATCTCCCCCCTGTGACTATAAATAGAATCATTAGTCTATAAATTGTTCTAAGTACCTCTGCATAACACTGTGTCCTTATTAACGTATAAGAGAATAAAAAAGAAAGAAATATGGACCAACTTCCAACAAAGAATAGCTTTATTAACTAACAGAAAAGATTTAAAGTGCATCTGAAATTAAAAATAAAAATAAATCCTTAATCAAACATTTTCTGACTGACCATGTCAAACCATATGATACTGAAAAATAAAACTAATAAAATCGTATCAGTGATTGTGGTGTAATGTCTTTAATGTCTCTGTCTCCAACATTTCAGACTCAGTAACACACCGGTCTTTCACAGTGAACCAAGCGCTACAGACGCTTCGTCATATTTCCTCGTCTTAGCTTTGGGAGACTTTCGTTTGTCTCTTTATCTCCGTCTCTCTCCGCCTGTCTTCTCATCCCTGTTAAATATGTTTTCATGGTGTCACTTGGTGTCTACACTTCATACTCATACTCTGTGCTGTATGCTCCCTGTGAACACTCTGCTGCCCCCTGATGGAGTGGAGGTGCAGTTGCACTTTATTCTGTTCCCTCCCACTATTTGAGAACCACTGCCCTAATGCGACCCGCTGATTAGATAAGTGGTTTCATTAAATGCGTTTCAATATATTCTAGTTATTCATCTTTTCACAGCTGTTGCTGCATTTATTAGATCACATATGTTTTTCCTGATGAGTTTTATTTGTTGTTTTTCTCTTTATCTGAGTAAAATATTTCGCTATGACTGTTCCACTGTTTCTAGGTGGCAGGAGGCTCTGACGGTTTATCCCAGAACCAACAAACAGAACCAGAAGAAAAAACGCAAAGTGGATCCACCCACGCAGCAGGTAACACACCGACTGACAAATAAGACTATACAGGAGCTGGTCATGTGAAGAGAAAATCCTGAAACAAGCTGATTTATATCAGTAATTCTGTTCAAAATGTATATGGATCAGTGGAAATATTGTTAAAAAGCTTTAATATACACTACTGTTCAAAAGTGTGTTTTTTTTTCTTTCAATATTTATAACATTACACTAATCAGTCTGCAAACGTGTGGTTTTCCCAGAATCCCAGAACTATCACCTAACAGAACAGTAATGTCCAACACACATTCAACACAAAAATGACATTAAGGTTCTTTTAGAAGCAGAATATCCATCAGGTCCATTAGACATGAAATGCATGCTGGGACATGAACGCATGTTTCATGTCTGTGCAAGCGTCATCAGGGTGTAGTCCTGTTTCTGCCCGGTCGGTAAAAATAAAATAACGACCATCTAAAGATGCGTCATACGGAATAATGAGGAGGATCGTGTGTCATCGTGCAGACCTCTCCCCCCCCCCCCCCCCCCCCCCATTTATGACGAGAGGCCAAATCTGCTGAGGTTACACACAGAATTCAACCACGTTCAGACTGACCTGGCTGAGATTAAACAGGAAGTGGTGGCACAAATCAGACTTTACTGTATGGGAAAGTCAAAAAATTAAGGATTTCACTCAAAGTGAACGAAATTGTTTTTGTGGCTAAAATGTAAAGATTTAACCCATAAGAAGCTGCTGAGTCGCTGGTGTCTGTCTCTTTAAATGATCTGGATGATTCCTCATCAGCTCAAATTAAACTAACACCCACCTGCCCTGATCATGTGACCACCTGGTGTGGTCATGTGACAGGTGTGAGAGGCTGACTAATTCCAAACAGCTGGAATTTTGTCACTAAAGATGAGTTTTAACCTATTTAACAGTGTTAATGGTTTCATAACATATATTACGTTTTAACCTGTTCTAACCACTATTGTTAAAATACTTATGGTCACTCTCTGGTTTCACCACATGTTTGTGACTTTATCTCATCTATCAACAATACTTCTGTCTATATTTTTACTTTTCACATACATTATCAATTATCTATAAATAAACAATAATTAAGTCGTATGCTGTGTCACAGATTTCTACCAGAAAACCTTTTAGTTGCTGCAAATGCTAAAAAATCTAAATATCTAACATTTAAACGCATAGATTTACCTACATCCGTTAGTTTTCTGCTTTTAATATAAATTCTAGTGCATCATGTAGCTGCTGCTGTTTAATATTCTTTACTTTTTGCTTGTATATGTCTTTAAATTCCAGTGAAATGTTCCAGTTACAGCTGGTAACATCACTGCCTTCACTATTGGTCGGTTTTGTTCTCGTGTCTCGTGATTCGCCGACGCTGCTTCACCTGAACAGGCTCCGCCCACTTTTACAGCAACAGGAAGGTGTCATCGACACCTGGCTGCGTGTTTACCTTCTGGGTAGTTCACAGGACCGTGAATACAGAAGGGAAAAGTCGGATCATATCAGGAGCTGATGTTTTTTATTTCCTAGCGTTCTGCATTCGTTGGACTAAAGTAGAACAGAAACTGGCGTGAAGTCGCCACCACGCTGAGTCCACACTAACACTGAGGGGTTTTGTGATTCGACAGGTCGCTCAGAGCCCCTGTTTGTCCTCTGAAGACATGAATGGACATCCAGTGAGTTCAGAATCGGCCGAAACGTTCTTTAATTTTTTGTTTTTGCTTTCCAGGCTTAGAAAAACTTCTTTTTAATAAATCATATTTATCTCCAAACCAATCAGCCGGTGGACGACGCTTTTCCAGCTCCAGTAATTTGAAGTCGTGAGAGCTGCATGTTTGTGGTGATTGAACAACGCAGAGTTGTTGATTAAAAATCTTAAATCTTCTTTTATTTCACGTCTTCGTGACCTGATTCTGCTGATCACTGCGGGGCTTCAAGTCGGATTCACAGCAGCTTTCTTTGTTTTTAGCTGATCTATACGACGCATTTCATGCTGCGAATTCAAATCACATTTTATTCCAACTATTTCTTTTTACTTCCATGTGCCAGTGATGATACGAGTGTGATCATTTAACCCTTAAAGCACATCTTCTTTCTCTTTTCCTGTAATTTACCAATGATGAACATAATTCACAGATGATGTAAAATTAAAAAAAAGAATAAGTTCCATAAAATAATAAATAACAAGAAGAAATAATCGATCAGTTTGATTATATCAGAATATTTAAACACGTAATGTTTTATGCTGAGGATGAAATGACCTTAAAACCATTTTTTTTTAAGAAATGCAGAGGATCTGCAGAGTTTAAACACCATTTATACGTCCATGCAACACAGATGTGACGCAGAAACGGGTTAAACTAAACATTAAATGCTAGTTTAGTGATTCACAGGATTGATAAATTACTGATGACTGATGGAGGTCAAAAACTTTTTAATATACTAATTCTTATATAATAAATATTTCTCACTTAAAAGTCTGTTTGTACCATTTATTTTTAGGAAAATCCTGATTTTGTGCTATTGTTGTACTGGCGTAACCAAAAAAGAATGATAAATCAATATGTATTCAATCCAACGAGAATATAAAACTAGTTAATTATCATCAAAAAAAAAATTGAATATGTGTCATTGCCCATTTATGTCTTAAGCCTATTTAGACGTTTAATGTGGTTCACAAGAAAGATTTAAAGAGAAAAAAATGTGCAAATTTCTTGCAAATTATAAGAAATTAAAGCCAGAAAAATGAATAAAGAAAAATATTTATGGTTAAACCACGTCAGTTTGACATTGTCCCAAATATAAACACAAATGCCATTATTTGAACAGGTTAATATAAATTTTTAATTAAAACAAACATTTTTCTTCTAGATCAAAATGATTGATTTAACGTTTTTAAACACGTTTTTAAACACGCTGCTGCGATCTTGAACGCTACACTTGTTGGTGTTTAACCTCTTCTGACCTCTCCTCCTCTTCGTGTTGTAGTGTGTGTGTGACCTCACCTCCCGTTATGTCTCCTCCTCCCGTCCACCCCCCCCGCCCCCGCCCCAGGAGCCCGGCCCGGCCAAGGTGACGGTGACCAGCGGCGTGGGCAGCGTCCCGTGCCTCCCCAGCAGCGTCCTCGCTGGCGCCGAGCGCGTCCCGACCAGCCGGGCCTCGCTGTGGCAGGAGGAGACCCGCTGGACCAGGACCGCCATCCCCTGCAGCCGCAGCGCCTCCTGCCTCAGCCAGCTAAGCCACGCCCACCCTGAGCCCGCCACCGCCACCCAGGACGGTGAGGACCCGGGGGGAAGTTAGGGGCGGGGCATAATAATAATAATAATAATAATAATAATAATAATTTAAAGACATTATAGAACTTTGACGAGACAGGAGACGTTGATGGTTCCGACATGTTTTATCAAAGGGTCTAAGAACTGAAAAAGGCGTCTGAGCCACAATAGTAATTCATTAATAATAATTTAATGAATATGGATGATGTGAACCAACATGGTTTAACTATCTCACACTTCTTCAGCATCATAGCAATATGGTACAGTAGGTCAGGTTAAAGGTCACAGTGGTCATGTGACCACAGGACCCACATCACTCAATGATCAGTGGTACATACAAGGAAAAGGAAAAAGAGAATTTTTCTTCATTTACACGATCAACAGTAGATGGGTTATTTATTATTTGTATTTTTTTAGAATTTTTTCTACAGATTATTTAAGTAATTACAGAGACAGGCATCCTCAGAGTGAAGCAGATATTAAACATGAATGGTCTGAGCTTTAATGTCAGTGTATTTCTACATATATCTATATCACTTTGTAAAAAAAAAAAAATGTTTTTTTTAATGTTTTGATTCTTTAAAATCGCCTGAATAACAGATATATTAAAATATATATATACAGCATAAGAAAAAGTTTGATGCTATGCAAATCAATGTGACTGCACCAAATTCTGTTTTAGTATTTGATGGTATTTTTGTGTTTTTGTTCATGCATTTAGGTGTTAAACAGTTTTTTTCTAATAATTTAAACTATTATTGCTGCAGTAATTTGTCTTACAAACGCTTCATCTTTCGTATTCACTTGTTAGTGTTTTTTCTCCATGCATGACTATGTTGGGTATTTATGTGATTTTAAATCTACTTCCTAGGGTGTATTTTTCAGTTTATTCTTTATTTTATTTATTTTATTTTATTTTATTTTGTTCCAGACGGCGGTCCAGTGGCCACGGGTCGTAAGGTTCGAGTGGAGAGCGGCTACTTCTCTCTGGAGAAGGCCAAGTCGGAGTCGTCGCCGCCGCAGCACCCCCCCCTGTCCTCGTCGGCGTCCTCCTCCTCGCTGGCGCCCAGTCCCAGGTACGGCTCCGCGTCCGACCCCCGGCCCCCCCCCCACGGGGACCCCCTCCCCTCCCCGGGCGCCCTGGCGTCCCCCAGCTACTCCACCGTCAGCTCCTCCCAGAGCTCGCTGGACTCGGAGCAGGGCGGCGCCGCCCCGGCGTCCCGGGAGGTGCGGGAGGCCCGGGGGGGCGACAGGGGCGGGGGGGGCCGGGCGGGCCGCTCCGGCCGGGAATACACGACTCTGTCCGACGTTCCGCGGGCTCGGCGGCTGAGCTACCGCGACGCCTTCCGCTCCGAGAAAAAACGGCAGGAGCTGAGGGCTCGAACCAGGAGTCCAGGCAGGGAGGAGGTGGCTCGGCTGTTTGGGGAGGAGCGCAGGTACACATTAAAATATATATAAAATATATATAAAAATATATGTAAAAATACATAAGATTTAGTCATTATCAATGAGCCCTGAAACTCGTAGATAAGAATCATCATAATCTGGTAAAGGCTCATGCACTTACACCAGGGGTGTCAAACATGAGGCTCGGGGACCAGAACTGGTCAAGAAATAGTGTGTGTGCTTTTCACAGAATACACACAGTTGTTTTATAGTAGATCTATGAAATTGGATTGATAAATATTTTATTCAGATTTTTTTAATTAATTTGTCTTATATATGGGTCAGTGACGAATCATGTTTGTCACGATGATAAAGTCAAAAACTTTTTAAAATCCAGTTTTAAGAATCATTCATCAGGTCTATAAATGTACCTTTTATGTTCATGTTAGTCATTTCAAAGTCCATTTTTACCATTTATTTTTTTTTTTTTTGACGCAAAATGTGAAATGGTGTAACTCCCAAAAAAAGCAAGATTTTAAATATTTAATCCACCTAGAATATAAAAATAGTTGATTGCATGTGTTTTTTAATTTTTTTTAGAGTTAAACTATCTAGTATAAAGTTTGTGTAGTTACACCACAGCAGTTTTATCATTGTCCCGTAGATCAGTGATTGTGTTTAGTTTATTATATTCATTCATCAGACACAGACTGACATGTTCTACGTGTTAATTTCTCTTAATTTTGATGATTATAACTGACTGATTAATGAAAAACTCAAATTCAGTAGCTCAGAAATTTAGTATCTAGGTTCAATATTGAAGAGACCTGGTTAATTAATCTAATTAAGGCAAGTTTTTAAGAGAGTTAATTTATCTGGTACAAAGTTATGACATTTTTGTCATTGTCCCATATAAATAATATATTTATGGGTATTTTTGAATTTGAATTATTTTCATTACCTGTTCTGTAAATGGATGATTCATGTAGGTATTTATATTTTATATGAGAGATATTTTCTGGTTATTTTTTCCTGGTCAACCCACATTAGTGAACAGGTTTGACACCTCTGGTTAAATCATTCAGCTTTTCAGCGTCTTTGGCGCCACCTTGTGGTGACGTCCTGCTATTGTTGCTACTGCAGGTCACCAGTGGATTTGCTGTTAATGATTATTATTTATTAATGGGATGAAATGCACATGTTGTTTTTCTTTTCTACTGGTCTCTACTTCCTGCTCTTGCTGCCTTTTTGCTAGTCGGTTTTGTTGTTTTTTTCCATCTTTTCCAGGGGGGCTTCTCCACCGATCTAATGCTCCACCAACCCCTCCACCTCTGACCCCCGCTGGTCACCTCTGACCCCCGCTGGTCACCTCTGACCCCCGCTGGTCACCGCTGACTCCTGCTTTCTATCATTTCATCTCTGCACCGCCTGGGACCACACACACACACACACACACACACACACACACACACACACTGTTTAATTGGAGCAGTGAAGGCAACGCAGCCCGTGTTGCCTTCACTTGCTTTTTCTGCATTTTTTTTAATCCACCATTCTAGTCATCTTCCTTTTCTTCTCAAATTTAATCTCATCATATAACACCACTCTTTGATTCTCTGGTGTAATTCTGGTGTTTTTTTACTACTTTAAGTTTCATATTACTATGAAAGCGGTTTTGAGTCTAGAACGACGTCCACAGTCCAAATGTGAAATATATTAGTGATTAATACTAAAAATGATAAATGAAAATACTTCTGGACGTTGATTTGGGCTTGAATCTGCTTTCATACGGTGCTGCGGCTGTTTTTTACACCAACTTACTTTGCCACCATCCAAGGAAAACGCACCACATCGTTTCATTATCTTATTCTGAAGTTTTACGTCGTGTGTGAACGTTCTGGGAACGTTCTCTCCCCGTTTAAAACGGCGTTCCGCTTGTGTCCGCCAGGCGTTCCCAGGTCATGGGCCGGTTCGGGGAGGGTCAACCCGTGGAGAGCATGGACACCAGCAGCTCCAGCGACGTGTCCAACGTCGTCCAGAGACAAGGACGCAGCGAGAGACGCTGCCTGTCCAACAAACACGTGAGTTCATGTTCAACAGGCTTTTACAGCTGTGTGTCTATAACACAAACAGGATGACGTTTAAAAATGATCAAAATCACTTTAGTCTTCATTAGAGTCTAATACTCAACTCTTTAACAGGTCACTATGATTAAAGCTTGTTAAGGTTGTGTTCTCCATGTGTTTTTTAACACTTTAAAATAAAATAAAATCATGATTTTAAAGTTGCTGTTTTCCTGAACCAGGTTTAGTTTTCCCTCTCCTCCCTGATCTTCATTACTTTAATTTAAATGATGTTTTTGCTCTACTTTAAGTTCAGATATAGACGCCCCTTTCGTTTTTCAGGTTTAATAACAGTAACATGTTACTGGTTAATGGTTTTCATTCATGCATTAGACTCCAGCATTTACTGTTTTAATAGTGTGATGTGAGTTTCTGTGAAACTTGTAAATGTTGTTGTGCACTGAAACTTGATTTAAAGATAATCACACTGTTTATTTACTTAATATCATTCAGCCCCATTAGACAAGTTTGTCACTTCCTGTTGCTGCCTTTTGTTAAATAAAATATATTTTATTTCTTCACCTTTAATGCATCTCCTCCTTCTATTAGATTCTCATTTCTCATCCACTGTTCCTAATCATAAAGAACCAGTGACAGATGTTTGACATGATGAAGAAGTGAAAAACTTCCTTTGCTCCTGCAGGAGATGTCGTCTCTGGACGCAGCGTCAGATCGATCCGGTCCTGACGTTTCCGGCTCCGCTTTCGCCAACTTGAGACGAGCGAAGTCGCTGGACCGAAGAGCCACGGAGTCGTCCATGACGGTGGGTTCTGGAGGAAAGAAAACGAGGAACGATGCAGAACCGAAAACACACAATAGAAATTAAGAATTATTGAACCTCAACTTTCACATATAGTTTGTTAATGGAATAATGGGAGGATCCTTTTTTGTGGATTATTTTTTGGTCTGAGGCGAGAAGGAAAGTTTTAGTGTGAAGAGTTCATGTTGAGTTGTGAACAGAGCAGAAAAATGAACTTTACTGCCACTTTTATAAACCTCTGCTTCATCTTTTATACAGTTTTGCATAAATAATTTACGCCTTTTATTCGTCCTCTACACATCAACCAGTCACAGTATAATCCCTTCACGTCACTATTACTGGGTCCACGCAAAAACATGTGCTCAGTGTCTACACTTAAACCCAAAATGATTCCTGTCAAATACAAAGGATTTCTTTATGAAGCCATAACTGATTTGTGTTTCGTTAGAATGTGTAAATAAACGGAGTGAAAACCAAAAATCACATCAACAAATGACTATGATATAGAAAGCTCCTGCAGGGCATGCTGGGAAATCTGCCTTTATATATATACACTTTATAATTGGAGACTTTCTTTGTGTCTATTTAAGGAAAAACTGAGGTGAAATACTCATTTTTAGGTGGAAAGATCAAGAAATCCCTTGTATTTGACAGGGTATGAATAATTTTGGCCTAATTGTAAATGAGGTAAATTTATATTATTATTATTATTAAATATATAGTTTAGTGTTATTCAACACGTCACAGTTATTAAAAAATTACAACACAAGTGCTGTAATGGGGGGTCCAGTCAGTGTGTGTGTGTGTGTGTGTGTGTGTGTGTGTGTGTGTGTGTGTGTGTGTGTGTGTGTGTGTGTGTGTGTGTGTGTGTGTGTGTGTGTGTGTGTGTGTGGGTGTGTGGGGTTGTTCTGTTTGGTTGAGCTGCAGCTGCCAGAGTCCCCGCCCACACACACACACACACACACACACACACACACACACACACACACACACACACACTATAAATAGCCAGCACTGAAGCGCGTCGCGCGTTGGGACAGAAAGGCTCGGATCTCCGACGTTTCCCGTCAGAAATGACCCTCTGCCAGGCCGTGACGCCGCACATGATGAAGTTCAAGAAAAACAAGGTACACGGCACCGTGGGGGGGGGCATGGGGGGGTCGCACGGCCGAGATCCTCAGGATAAAACGATTTTACTTTGAGGTCTATAAACGGAGCGGAGCCTGGTTTCAACCTGCAGCAGTTTGTGTTTCACAGGGAACGTCCTGCCACCACGAACTGGAGCAGAGGCAGCGAACACAGAATCATTCACCTGCTGTTAGTTAGCTCTGAATCAGCCTCTGCCCCACGCACTCAACGTCTGAGTGAACTGATTAACAGATCACATCCCTCTGATTTTATCATCTCTGCAGCCAGATCTGCTGAACTTCAAGAAAGGATGGATGACCAAACTGTACGAGGACGCTATGGTAATATTAGCTATCGTCGATTGATCGATTGATCATCCTTTATTTGTCCCACTGTGGGGAAATGTGCAATAACAGCAGAGAAATGCATGAAAAGAAGATAAGATAAATAAAATATATACAACATAGAGCATAGATTAAATGACCAAACAGTATGGTAATATTCACCATTGATTGGTTGGTTGATTGATAATCCTTTATTTGTCCCACAGTGGGGCAATGTGCACGAATTGCATGGAGAATATAATAAATAAAATACATACAATAACATAACTAACATCCTATGTTAATATCTAGACCAGTAATTAAGTCTTTTTTCCTCCATCTCAGTGGAAGAAACACTGGTTCGTCCTCACAGATCAGAGTCTCAGGTACTACAAGGACTCCATAGCGGAGGAGGTGAGCGCTTTCTGTGCGTGTCCCACACGTTTTTATCTTTTCCGTGTCTGCATTCGCATCGTTCTGTTCCCCCCCCCCCCCCCCCCCTTCCGTTGTCTGCAGGCGTCGGAGCTGGACGGCGAGATCGACCTCTCCACGTGTTTCGACGTCAAAGAGTTCCCGGTGCAGAGGAACTACGGCTTTCAAATCCTCGTGAGTTGATCCCCCCCCCCCACGTTGTCGTCGCGTCGTCAATCAGGAGGAGACGGATCCTCATTGTCTCGCCGGGGTTTTATCTCGTCTGCCCCCCCCCACCCCGACGTCTAAAAACAGCCCCGCTTCACGCGGCCTGTTGAGTGTCAGGTTTTCACATTTCTGTTTTTGCAGCGATTCTTTTGTCGCAGGACGTCGACTTGTCGTCTCTGTCTGAGGCTGACATCACGCCGTCTAAATAGTTTCGCTCCACGCCCCCCCACGGCCTGCACAGTGTATGCACCCATTCACAACCTTTAAAAAAACCCTGGCAGCCTTGTCGATATGGAGATTAATGTTTGTTTGGACACACACACACACACACACACACACACACACACATTTACTGACACCTGATTGGTTGTAATTATCTAGTGGTTGTAGGAATTTTTCATATTTTCATATCGTTGCCGTATGGACCTACAACATTAAATTTATTTACATTTGCAAAATCTAATTTTTAGTTTAGGTAAGTTTACTTTATTTATTTGGTGAAAAATTTCAAAAATTCAGAATAAAAGTCTGTTTGTGAGACACTGCTGCTCACGTGTTAACAGGGACTGGTCATGTGACCTCATAAATTGTATGTCCTTCAAAATAAAAGCCTCCTTTTCACACCTCACTGATACCTCCAGACAACACGAAAAAAAATAGATCCGGTCGGGAAAAATCGCTTTAGTGTAAACACATTCTCCACATTGAGCCGCTGTAATAACTCAGCTTTGACTCAGCAGAGCTGCTTCAGGCTCAACGCGCAGCGTCCTGCCAGATGTTTGGGTGTTTGACGCTTTGATGACACGCGTTCTGCTGCGTCTAAATACAGTTTCACTCCAGTTACCTTGTCGTCATGCAGCAGATAATAAAATAGTGGTTTGATAATTGTTTTGAAAATCTTTTTTTAAGATGGAAAAGTGCTCATTAGATGTGATTTTTCATATTTCTTTAGGCGTCTGCTGCAAAAAATGAATAATTTATGTTGTCGAAAATTTATTCTAAAAATTTTAATTTTCAGTTACATCATAGATATTTTATGTCAAAATAAGACACAGAATTTAGATTGTTTTGCGAATATAAAATGGTACAAATGGACTTTTAAATAACAATAAACCAACAAACACAAAAACTACATTTATAGAGACGCAACGAATGCTTCTAAAAACTGTATTTTAACAAGAGCTTTATATTTATTTATTTATTTATTAAGCATTTAGGATGGAGGCATTATTGCTGTGACTTTTGTTCACCTTTGCCTGCAGCGCCCCCCCACCCCGCCCCCCCGGGTTGTTTTGTGGAGGAAGTCAGAAATAGAGCAGGACAGGGGGATAAAGTCCGAGGGGATCGTTGTCTCTTTGGCCCAGAACATGGGTTTGGTGTCGTAATGAATAACTCAGTATTTATATCTGCTCTGCGCGTGGCAGCAGGCTGTTGTTCTGGACTCACACGCAGAACGTAGCGGGTCCTCGCTCCTTTTACTTTACTTCAAAATGTGTTTGATCAGAAGGATCCGTCCTTCAAATCCAGGATCTACCTCTCTGCCAGCAACGATTTTCTAGGACTGATTCTGATTAGAAGAAAATGAGAGTTCCATCAATGTTCTTTATGGGGCCTTTTATTCACAATTTTGGAAAAATTTCACCAAATAAAAAAATAAACTTACTATCTGCTGTTTATTTATTTTTACATTCATTTATTTTAATTTTGAAGTTTTTTTCTGTAGCTGTTCACTAAACTCATGTTTTTAATGTTTTTATTACTTAAAATGGTCCAAATATTAAATATATTATACTATAAGGAAAAGTTAATAACATAGTTTGATGCTGTGTAAATCAACGTGACTCCATTAGGTTGTTGAACTATGAATTTTACATATTCGCATGTTGATTCCATATGGAAACAAATCCATTAAATTTCAAAATTGATTTTAAATCAATGCTTTATTTGCCCCAGATAGTGAGTTTATTTATTTATTTTTTATTTTGTGAAAATCTCTGAGGAAAATCCTGAATAAAAGTGAACTTTTGGTTGTGAGGCAATGATGATCACATGTTAACAGGGACTGGTCATGTGACCTCATTAATTGCATGTCCTTCAAAATAAAAGCTGTAACTGTAAAAACATTTTAAACCGTAGCTTTTTTAAAAAAAAGATGAAGATAATATAATTGTCATGTGGAGACACTATGCAATTTAAATCCAGATGTAGTGACTTTAAATTATAGTGATAGTAGATCTATGAAATTAGTTTTATAATTATTTATTTTTTATAAACAAGATGAGAAAGTCAAAACAAAATTTTAAATACAGTTTTAATAATCATTCATTATTATTTATGTGTTTATGTTGGTTTCGTGTCATTTAAAAGTCCATTTGTTCCATTATTTTCTATCTGATGTCAAGTTTTTAGGGCAGGAAAACACATTTTTGTCCTTGTCCCATTGGTCTAATCTGTGACTTATTCCTGTTTAGTTCTGTTTTCTCGTCCTGTCCTGTTTCCTCGTCCTGCCGTGCAGCGTCAGACAGCCTGACCCACATATCTTTGTCTCATCGCTGATTTAATGACCTTTCTGTTCCCAGTGTAAAGACGGAGCGTGCACGCTGTCGGCCATGACCTCCGGCATCCGCCGCAACTGGATCCAGGCCATCATGAAGAACGTCCGGCCCACCATCGCCCCCGACGTCACCCGGTAACCCCCCCCCCACAGGATCAGATCAACCCCCCCTGCAGACACGATGGCCGCTCCTCTCACTTATTTTATCTCTATCTCTCCTCTCTCCTCCTCGCCATCCTCCTCCTCTTTTTTCCTTCCTCTCTCATCCCTCCTTCGCCGGTATTTTCCGACCCCCCCCCCCCCTCCCGACCCCCCCACCGCTTCCAGGAAAAACATCTCTCTGAAACTGTCGGTTCTGAAGCCCAGGTTGGGAACGCTTTGTGTGTCTTTGAATATCTCGCCTTCCTCTGACAGTGATGTAACTGCTCAGCGATGTCCTGTGTCATGTGATTGTTGAGTAATGTCTTGCGTCGCCGTGGAGACGCCGCCGTCGTCGCCGGATAATCCGCCTCCGACCCGCCTGTCGACAGCGCGGGGGGGGAGGGGGGGGGGGGGGGGGAAAATCCGCTCCCGCGAAACAACAGGAGCCCTTTTGAGAAATTTTCTAAATTCCATAACATTGGCTTCATGTTTTTTTTTAGTGCGTGTTTCCTTTCAGGAGGCGCCGCTCCACGTGACAGCAGCCTGACTCACTCAGCAAGGGCGAGAAACACGGATATTTTTGGCATTTCTGCATGGACACCCTCTTTCTCATTCTTGCCCCCCCCCCCCCCCCCCCCAAAAAAAAATCTCCATTAACTTCTTTGCACTAGGAATTTTCCATATTTGCATATTGTTGACTATAGACAACAAATGCTTATAAAAGCTAATAAGAAAAAATGTACGACATCAAAATTTAATTCAATTAAATTCACACAATTAAACTTTCTAAAATTGTGGGTTTTGTCGGTCAGAGTAAAATCACTGATTTTTTGTAATAAAATAAACTTTTAAATGACAAACGACTGAATTTTAACATGATTTGTCACTGATCTACATATTTTTGGATGGAATTACTATAATTATATTTATATTTATATATATATATAGTTGTATGCTATGTAAATCAGTGTTACTCCATTAGGTTTTATGCACTAGGAACAACAAATCTATTTGAGCATTAAATTAAATAGAATAAATGAAAGTTTACTTACTCCAGATATTAAGAACATTTTTTTTTGTTTGTTAAAATTTTCCAAAATTCAGAATAAAAGTCAACCTTCGGTTGTGAGACAATGATGCTCACACGTTAAATGTCCATGAGCAAAAAGTGACTGGTCATGTGACCTCATATGTGACCTCTTTCAAAATAAAAGCCCCCTTTTCACACTTACGTGTAACATCATAGATTTTATGTCACAACTTTTTTTTAGAAAAATGAAGATAATGTAATTGTTGTCATATGGAAACACTGTGAAATGGAGAGTAAAATTTAATTTAAATGCAGCTGTAGTGTCGTATTACAGCTTGAGCAGATTTCATTATACAGCAAACTGAGCATTAAAGTCCTGTTAGGTTAATTAAGGTCAGTGACAAATCATGTTTGATAAGATGAGAAAGTGAAAAATACAGTTTTAAGAAGCTTTCATCAGGTCTCTGAAAATGTACATTTGGTGTTGTATGTCCTTCAAAATAAAAGCCCACTTTTCACACTTAACCCCCCTCCCTTTTACTCGCGCTTCCTGACACCTCCAGACAACGCGGAAAAAAATAGATCTGGTTGGGTCGCTTTAAAAAAACTCCAGATCAGCAGAGCTGCTTCAGGCTTCACGCGTAGCGCCTTGTAAATGTTTGGGTGTTTGACGCTTTGACTTACACGCATTCTGCTGGTTTCATCACGCTTTCACGTGCACATTTAGATGTTTAGGTGAAGCTGAATGTGTGCTGCAGCAGCTTTGTGTTAGTGATGCAGCTGGAGACGTGAAAAAATAAAAGTGGTGTAATCGGGCGTAATTTTTATTTAGAGTTTTTTTTTTTTTTTTTTTTTTTTTAGATCGCTCCCAGATGAGAAGATAAAATCGCCGGTGACGTTGGAGCCGTGTCCCCCGCCCACGCCGGAGTCCAGCCCCGCCCCCGCCCCCGCCCCCGCCTCCGAGCCGCGGAAAAGCCGAATCCGGGAACGCCGGCGGGAAGGCCGCTCCAAGACCTACGACTGGTCGGAGTTCAGGGCGGAGCAGGAGAAGCCGGCGGTGGAGCGGGCGGACACCGTGGACCTCAGCTCCTCGCTGTCCGCCACCTCCTCCTACTGCTCGCCGTCCTCGTCCTCGCCGTCCTCGCTGGCGTCCTCCCCCGTCTCCACCTCCTCCCTCCTGACCTCCTCCGTGTCGGGCGCCCACCAGCCCTCCGTGACGGAGGAGGCGGAGAAGGAGAACGCCGTTGATGTCGTCGCTCCGCACGCGCCGGACGCCGTCGCCGCCACGCCAGAATGCCCAGAGCACGGGACGATGGAGGTGGACCACGCCCCCGCCGCCCGCGAGGACGTGAAGGACGGCCGGGCCCCGGGCGTCCAGGAGGAGATCGAGCAGCGGTGGCATCAGGTGGAGACGACGCCGCTGAGGGAGGAGAAGCAGGTGCCCATCGCCACCGCCGCCATCGCCACCGCCGGCGACAGGCTGCCGGCCCACGAGCTCGCCGCCCTGCTCGACAAAGAGGTGGATCCACGCGTCGCGTTTAACCTCTGATGCATCAAATATTACGTAACATTAAAAGGGATAAATAATAGAAGCTGAGCAGCGTGAGCTTTAATGTAATGAGCTGAAACGTCCAGTCTGAATAATATAAATATATTTATTATTTATACGGGACATGTGATGTAATCCTAGAAACTCAGCACCAGATAGTTTGACTTTTAAAAAGTAGAAAATTAAAAACACATGATATCTATAGAAGAAGAATATGAGCGAAATGCTGCAAACAAACGATGCAGAGCCAGAAACACACAAACGTCCACCTAGAAATTAAGAATTATTGATTTGTTGGATCAGCATCAACTTTCAGATGGGGGGGGGGGATCCTTTTTGTGCATTTTTTGGTTGGATCTTTTTGGGTAAAAATTAGTTTTTGTAGATATAAAATGACACAAACAGACTTTTAATTGACAAGAAACCAACATGAGCATTTACAGAGAGCTGAGACATGTTTTGTCACTGATCCACATATTAGGTTTTATGCAGTAGGAATTCTTCATATGTGAATATGTTAAATGTCCTAAAAGGACTGGTCATGTGACCTCAAACATTAAATCTCCTTCAAAATAAAAGCCCCCTTTTCACACCTAACTGTAAAAACATAGATTTTACATCACAACTCATTTTAAAAAATTGAAGATAAAGTAATGGTTGTATGTAGTTGTATGTTGTACTATGCAGTAGAGGGTTAAAATCATATTTCCCTTCCAGTTGGGACAGAAGCAGAAGGAGCTGGATCGGCTGCAGAAGCAGAACAACCTGCTGAAGGAGCAGCTGGAGGACGCTCTGGGCAGAGAGCAAAGTGCCAGAGAGGGCTACGTCCTGCAGGTACCCCACACGCAGGATTCATGTATTAAACAAGAGAACAAGAAATTCTGTGAGGTCACAAACATGTTGGTTAAACTACAGCAGAGCGATGCAGGTTGTGTTTTTGATGAACTGATCTACTGTAACTTGTGATTGAATGTACTAACAGGTGTGGGTGCTTATTATCTGGCACTGATACGCATGGTTGTGGTGTTCTTAGCATGGGGTTTTCACTAACTTTTTTGTTGTGGAGTCTCACATCTCCTGGAAAAATTGATTGATTGATTTGAACTGATGTTTAAGGTAAGAAGAAGCTTGGATCAAGGAGCCTTGCGCTGTGCTTTTTCTCTCTGTTCATCTGTGCTTTTTTTGTTTGTCTTTTCCCAGCTTGAGTTCTGCATGCTTTTGGTGTTTCAGAATTGCTTACTTGAACTAATTGCTTTTATTTTTAAGGTTATTAAGTGAAAATTATCACAGTCAGGTTATGATGTTGTTCACATCTTTACTTCCTATTTTCTTTGTATTTTTTTTTTAACTCACCACATTTATCACCCACTGAAATGTTTATTTTGGGGCGTGTGTTCATTTCAACTTTTCCATTTCCAAGTCACCTCTGAAAAAGCACAGTGGAAGCTTGGTTGGGGAATAAAAAAAAAAGTCTCACTAAAAGATTTGTATCAAGAAACTTCCTGGTAAACTCCTGAGATGTGGTTCTCCACGAATGGGAGGGGAAAGTAAGTTGATGTCATTAATCAAACATGTCTCACCGATCTTTTTCCAAGACTGCGACGCCCCCCCCCTCCTCGCCCCACAGAGTGCCGTGGCAGCATTTGCACAAACTGAACCAGGACCTCCAGAGTGAGCTGGAGGCCCAGAAGCACAAGCAGGACATCGCTCACCAGCAGTTTCGGACGCTGAAAAGAAGCTACACCGAAGCCCAGGACGCCGTGGACCGCCACGAGGGCGATATTCAGGTTCTGCAGGCCAAGCTGGCGTCGGCGATGGCAGAGATCCTCGCCAGCGAACAGGCCGTCGCCCGCATGCGCAACGAGCTGAAGCTGGAGCAGGAACGTTCCCGGGAACAGGAAGAGGAGAACGGACGCAGCGAGGCCACGTTGAGGGCCCAGCTGAAGGACAGCGAGGACCGGCTCCGCGAGGTGGAGGCCAGCCTCCTGGAGCGGAACCAAGCCCTCCGGCACCTGGAGCGCCAGCAGGCCCTGCAGCGGGACCACGTGAGGGAGGTCCAGAGGCTCCAGGAGAGGCTGCAGGAGGTGACGGCCCGGCTCGCCGCCACCGAAGAAGGCCAAGCCCTGAAGGAGGAGCGCCTGAGGAAGGAGCAGCACAGCATGCGGGAGAGCCACGAGAGGGAAAGGCAGAACCTGTGCAAGAGGTTGGCCGAGGCCGAAGCGGCGCAAAAAGACCTGGAGGACCGGCTGCTGGAGGCCGAGCAGCAGGTGGAGGCCCTGCTGAGAGGCAGGCAGGCCTCAGGAGAAAAGGAATACCGGAAGGAAATTCTGAAGCTGCAGGAGGAGCTGGACCAGAAGACCGACGTGGTGGATTCGCTCAGGGAGAGCGTGCGTCGGCTTGAAGAAGAAAAAGATCACCTGACCTGCCGCTGCCAGGAGCTCCTCAACCAGATCTCTGAGGCCGACCGCGAGGTCAACAAGCTCCGCAACCGCCTGGAGACGGAAGAGGCCGACTACTACACCCTGGAGCACTCGTATGAGAGGGCTACCCAGGAGTTTCAAAAGATGAGCCAGTTCCTCAGAGAGAAGGAGGAAGAGATCCGGCAGACGAAGGAGATGTACGAGAGGCTGGTGGAACGCAAGGAAGAGGACTTGAAGGAGGCGCTTGTCAAGATGACGGCACTCGGCAACAGCCTGGAGGAAACGGAACAGAAGCTGCAAGCTAAAGAGGAACTCCTATGTCAGATGAGCCAGAGCCTCGTCGATAGGGTTGAGCCCTGCAGCGCTGAAAAAGATCTGCAAGCCAAGCTCGTGGTAGCAGAAGATCGCATCGCAGAGCTGGAGCAACACCTCAACGCCCTGCAGCTGGGCTACGCTGACCTGCACATGGAAAGGCAGCAAATCCCAGGGCAGGCCAAAAAGGAAAGGGACAACACACCGGCCTCCTTATCAGCCTTTGAAAATACATCCATGACCGAGAACTCTCCAGACGATAAGGAGTCTCAAGCAAAGAGGCCAAGGATACGTTTTTCCAGTATTCATTGCCAAAAATACAACTTAAAGGACCTTGACGCTAGCTATGTCAGCAGTACCTTTGCAGACGCGAGAGAAAAGGTTAACCAGGATGTAAATGAGGACATCCATCTATCCGAACAAAACATCTTTACCGATGTCGCATCGCCACATACTAGTGACCCAGAGAAGTTTATCTCGATTATACACGCCCTAGAAACCAAACTAATGGCCACTGAGGAAAAGCTAAGAAACCTCACACAGAATCTAGAAGAGCAATCCATCCAAGCTGAAGATATGTTCAAGACTGAACAAAAGTCACAAAAGGATCCGAACTCGGAGAAAGGCCTTAGCTGTAAAAGTAAGGTTCAGGTTAGTGCTGCCAACAAGCATTACGCCAAGGCCCTGGTATGCGTGGAAAACAGTCGAGAGAAAGTCAGGGCTATTCTCGGCGGCTCTCACGACACGACGGATTCACAGCTTCACTCGTTGTCGGAGATAGAAACCGAGTTGTTCAACGCGTCGCTGCACATCTGCCAAGGTCAAAAGAACTTGGAAGAGCAGTCGCCCGTGGTCCCTCAAGGTCCAAACCCAGAGACGCTCGATAAAGATGCAGTGCATCTCTTCGCCAAAACTCTGTCTTTTGAGGCGCTAGTTTTAAACAAAATGGCTTTGTTGATACAGACCTCAAAGTCTGACCTCCTGCAGGCTCTCGCTGAGATATGGGGAGACATCGAGAACATTAAAAAGAGCGACAAAGATTGCTTGACTATAGTTTATGCCGATGTCTTGACCAGGAAGTTGATGTTGGAGAGCACCTTTTGGAAAGACCTGGAAAAAGCGGAGATGGAGTGTGACCACTCGGCTGAATCAAAAGAGGGCCGCGCCCCAGCTGATGCAGATATCGACTCCACCGTTATCTTTAATACCTTCATTAAAGCAGAACTAGCTTACTCTGTTGAAAACCTTAAACTTTGCTATGAAGAGAAATTTGGGCTACTGAAAAGGGAATTGGCTGAAGCTCGTAACAACGTACATCAAAGGGAAATGGCTTTGAACGCCATCATTGAAGCTTCCAAAAGGTCAGATTTGAAAAACGTAATAAAAGAAGTCAAACAAAGCTTTGGCTTCAGCAAACAAAATTTAGATGACATTCACCCCCCTGAACTTGCTCCGTACATGGAGCAGATTGAACTTGAAGAGGCTAGAGAACTAGCTGAGGAAATCATAGACAGACACTTGGCTAAAGAAATTCCGTCTTGTAGCCTTGATTCTATTGAGCCGCTTCAAGACGCTCATGACAATCTGGCTTTTGAGCTTCAGAGACAAGCAGAGATTCTCCATAAATACGCTCAAGACATAGAAAGTGGTGTAAACCACCCTGAACTGGCCAGAATGATCCATGTTCTTTTAGGGCACAAAACCTCACATACCTTCACGAGCATCTCTCTTTGCATGCGTGAAGCCCTCATCCAGGCTCAAGTAGCCTACGTGGCGTGCCGGTTGCGTGCCATGCATGAACAGGACGTGGGCTGGTGCAAGCAGACGGGCGAGAACATGGACGCCCTGGTCCAGCAGCACGCCCGCAACGTCCACGCCATCCAAGAGAAGTACGAGGCGTCCCTGCAGGGGGAGCACCAGAACTTCACGGAGACGATGGCGGCTCTCCGGAACGAGAACCAGACGCTGAAGGGCGAGGTGAGCCAACGCGTGGACCAGCTCTCCCGGCAGCGGGAGCAACTGAACCTCCTGGAGGAGCATTTCCGCAAGGAGAAGGAAGAGCTGGAGCGGCGGCACCAGGAGGAGCTGGCCCGGGCCGAGCAGGGCCGAGCCTCCACGGAGCTGGTCCTCATGGAGACAACGGCTGACAGCCAGCGGAAGCTGGAGATCCTGCTGGTGGACATGGACACCATGGAGGAGAGGCACGAGTGCCACGTCAGGAAGCTGGAAGGCCAGTTCGAGCGGAGGATCCTCGAGCTCCAGCGTCTCCACCAGGAGGAGATCGACAAGCTGCGTTCCCAGTACCTGGAGAACATCCGGCACATCCAGGAACGCCAGGAGGACAGAAACGGGGCAGAGGACGCCGCCACGCCGATGGAGGAGGAGCAGGAAGCGGGGGAGGTGGCGAAGATCCTGTCGGAGGTGGACTCCATGGTGGTCCTCAAGGACCGGATCCAGGAGCTGGAGTCTCAGATGAACACCATGAGGGACGAACTGGAGAGCAAGCACCTAGAAGGAGATGTGGCCAGCCTGAGAGAGAAATACCAGACAGACTTTGAAAGTCTCAAGGTTTTTGCTCTTTAATTTTTGTCCTAGTAAATATCTAAGCGAGAGTAGTAGATAAATAGTGAAATAGTCGAGTCACTAATATTCACAGATGATTAGGAATTGGGGAAATGATATCAGATTATAAATTAAACACATGGAAACCAACAACCTGGATGATCTGTTTGCTTGCAAATGTAAATGTAGTTTTGAGGGATGTCCCGTTTATTCAAAAGAAATATTTCATATACACTGAAACCATGCCTGAAATGTGTTAGCGATGCTATCAGTGTAGTTTAATGGATGGAAACCAACATGACTTTGTTCTGGATTTTTAATTATGGTTTTATTACTGCCACTAGCACGTGAATTTGGTAAAAATCGCTATGAACTACATAAATTTTTCCACATTTTCTACACCAGGGCTGCTCAGTCCTGCTCCTGGAGATCTACCATCCTACACATGAATCTCCCTACTCTAGGATAGTAGATCTCCAGCAGCAGCATTGGGCGGCCGTGGTGTAAACATTCTTAACTTCCAGGCTCTGAATCCTAATTTCTTTCTCTGACGTCACTATGAGGTTCACATTTGTGGTTTTGAGTGAAATATCTGAACAGCTTTGTTTTCTAATTTCTGTGACACTTTGTACGTGACTCAAGCTCATCCTACAGGATGATTTTTCTTTTGTAGCTGTAGTGACCATATGGATGTTGTTAGCATTGTTATATAATGAGCATTTAGCTCAAAGCACCATTATGCATAATTAGAGCCCCACAGAATGCGACTAGTCGTACATATTCATTATCTATTACTACATAATGTAGCTGCACATTCAATCCAAAGTAATCCTAGATTCAATTTATCAACGCAATTCACTAATATCTAAGCTGTGTTACAGTTTGAGTTTATCTGCATTTGTCAATATTTTCCAATTGCTGCGCTTAAATTGCAGTTTTGTGAAAGTTTTCTGAAATAGAGAAAACATTTTTTTATTTAGCTTGTGTTGTGTTGCCTGCAGAAACACACTAACAGATCATTAATTCAACCTGCTGTGTGTTGATTGGTTCGGCTTGTTATAATCTGAGCTAAATATGGTTTTTGTGACAGAGCTTGAAAACTGATTTTATTTGGTTAACACTGTTCCTCATCAGATCGGGACATCCTGGAAATCATTTACATATGGAAGCAAAACTTGTTGCCTCCTGATTTGGGCATCAATGGATGATACCATTTCCCTCATTCAGTAACGCTGCAGTAGGACTTCACAGCTTTAACTCGCTCTCTTGCTAACAAAGCTCGGCTTCGGCTCATTCAAAGCTTGCATGGCTTCTATCGATGATTCTGCATGACGCCGTTCTAGCGTAGCCTTGATGTTAGTAGACGTCGCACTGAGTCTAGAGCGTAGAGACGTTTAAAGTGCAGGATCTCATCTGGTGACGGCGCCCCCTGTCCAACTTCTCTCTCCAGGCCACGTGCGAACGTGGCTTCGCGGCGATGGAGGAAACGCACCAGAAGCTGGTTGAAGACCTCCAGAGGCAGCACCAGAGGGAGATTTCCAAACTCATGGAGGAGCGAGAGAGGCTGTTGGCCGAGGAGACGGCCGCCACCATCGCTGGTGAACAAAACTGTCGACGCCATCGGCTAATTTCTCTGGTTAAAACGTGATCTGCGTAGTTAAGTACGTGTGATTTTATCTTCTGATTCAGCTATCGAGGCGATGAAGAACGCACACAAGGAGGAACTGGAGAAGAACCAGCGCTCCCAGCTGAGCGGACTGAACTCTGACATCGATGAACTTAGGCTGCAATACGAGTAGGTGTTTATGTTTTTAATGAATGCATGAATATTTATTTAGCTTTAAAAAATGTTCCATGTTTGACTTTTTCTTGGTTTAACATAATAGTTGTAGATCATAGGTGAAGGTAAAGTTTCAAAATCAAACCTTAAACACTAAAAAGGTTTAAACTATGAGGCCTGATGTTAAGAAAATGTCTATAATATAATATTTATGGCTTAGATGGATTAGTTAAATCTGCTGTGTCACTATTAAAATAAAATAATGGCCTATAACATAGAAACCTGAGATGTGGAGAATTTACAATGAAGTGATGACACATGTTTAATGATGAAGATCCTGGAACTTCCTTTATTTCTGCAGATTTTTTACATTTATTGATATGCACAGCACTTCATATTCAACTATTAATAAACTATAACTTGATAAATTCAGACTAAATTCCTATAAAACATTACATCTTTATCACTCATCAGTAGAAACTGATTCTAGAATCATGTTTAGTTCTTATTCTTGATTCTTGAAGCATCATGAAAGATGGTTAATTGTCATTTTATTCTAAAGATTTATGCAAATAATAAAATGTCAGAGTCTGATCCTTTAACTCAGGTTAATGTGATTTTACCAGACGTGGCATCATTATTTTTATTATTTTAATAGAGCGCCAATATTCACACTAAAAGCTAATTATACTTAACAGATGTTAAACTGAAACATACCTGTAGACGCAACACAACAGTTTTTAACATTTCTCTATATTAATGTTGTGTAAAAACACAAACTGTGTAAATGTGACATCTCTTAGAAGAATATATTGTGCATTTACGTGAGTGTGGACGCTGCAGAATATTCAGTAAAAAGCTCCAGAACACAAGAGTTTATCCTGAATGGCTGCATTACTGGCACGAAAAACCTTAAATAGCATTTAAGCAATTTGAGCTGCCATTATGAAAGCTGTTAAATTGTCATTTTATCATGATTTAAGCCAAAGAATTGAATGTCATTGACCTGTAGGACATAAAGAGTCTGATCCTTTAACTCAGGTTAAAGTGATTTTACCAGACGTGGACTAAAACTCACTTTTCTTTAAAAAAAAGACCTAGGCTGTTGTTCTAGCAGGGTGACAGCATGTAGAGTGGTTTTAACCCGTGTTGTGGCTCAGGGAGGAGCTGCAGTCCATCCAGAGGGAGCTGGAGGTGCTGTCGGAGCAGTACTCCCAGAAGTGTCTGGAGAACGCTCACCTGACGCAGGCGCTGGAGGCCGAGAGGCAGGCGCTGAGGCAGTGTCAGAGGGAGAACCAGGAGCTGAACGCCCACAACCAGGTCACACACACACACACACACACACACACACACACACACACACACACACACACACACACACACAGACACACACACACACACACACACACACACACACACAGACACACACACACACACACACACACACACACACACACAGACACACACACACACAGACACACACACACACACACACACACAGACACACACAGAAACACACACACACACACACAGACACTCACACAGACACACACAGACACACACAGACACACACAGAAACACACAGACACACACACAGACACACACACACACACACACACACACAGACACAGACCCACACACACACACACACACACACACACACACAGACACACACACACACAGACACACACACACACACACACACACACACACACACAGACACACACACACAGACACACACACACACACACACAGACACACACAGACACACACAGACACACACACACACACACACAGACACACACAGACACACACACACACACAGAGACACACACACACACACACACACACACACAGACACACACAGACACACACACACACACAGAGACACACACACACACACACACACACACACACACACAGAGACACACACACACACACACACACACACACACACACACACAGACACACACACACACACAGACACACACACACACACAGACACACACACACACAGAGACACACACACACAGACACACACACACACACACAGACACACACACACACACACACACACAGACACAGACACACACACACACACACACACACACACAGAGACACACACACACACACACACACACACACACACACACAGACACACACACACACACAGACACACACACACACACAGACACACACACACACACACAGAGACACACACACACAGAGACACACACACACACAGACACACACACACACACACAGACACAGACACACACACACACACACACACACACACAGACACACACACACACACAGACACACACACACACACAGACACACACACACACACACACACACACAGACACACACACACACACACACACACAGACACACACAGACACACACAGATTCACTCACTCAGACACACACACACACACACAGACACACACACACACACACACACACACCAGGTGTTGGTCTGTTTACTGGTGCTCAGTCATGTGTCTCCTCTGTTCTATTCTGGTTAATTTGTCAGAACGGAATTATCCAAAATGTCTTGTTTTGCTGATAAAAATAACTATACTAATAACAATAATTAAAAAAACAGGTATGTGGAAAAAAACAGAAAGAATTACACATTAATTTTTAAAAAAAGTGGTTTTTAAGACCCTTTTTAAACGGCAGTTCCACTTCCACTATATATAATATGGATTTATAATCTCCTTTTTAAACATCTCACAGAATATATTCATGTTCTTAATGATCCTCAGTGATTTACAGCATTTTATGGAATAAAAATAATAATGTATTTTTTTTAACTCTTATCTTATTAATTAACTTTCCATTCATATTTGAGCTTATCTATTTTATTATTTTATTTTTATTTTAAATAAATTTAGTACATTTTTTTCATAAATTTTATCTATAGCAAAACACAATTTTAACTGTATTTTCTATGTAAAAACCACATAAATTAATTGTACATTTGTAGTTGTAGAAATATTCCATATTTATCATCATTTATAGCAGAAAAAATAAAATAAAGGCCCCAGGCTTCTGTGATTAAAACAAGTGATGACACTTTAATTGCAGATAATTTTGATCATTTCAGCTGTGCTGCCGTCCTGGTTCTACAGACTAACACATAACATAAAAAATGTTCATTAATCTTGATTTCTGGTGAATAAATCACATTTTTTATCCTCGTATGGAGCCTGGTTGTGTTGTTTTGTGCAGACAGTCCCTGAGTGACCAGGCCAGGAAAAATAAAAGTTATAGGTCCTGTAAGTTTGTGTTCACAGGAATAAATAAAATAAAATAACGTGATTTTCTTTCCTAACAGGAACTAAACAACCGACTGACCACAGAGATCACTCGGATGAGGTCGTGTTTCAGCGGCGAAACGACGACGTCGCCGCTGACGCACGGAAAAGATGTGTACGAACTGGAGGTTTGTCCACACACACACACACACACACACACACACACACACGCTGATTAATCCCATGAGTGTTTCTCTCCATCTTTTAGGTGCTGCTTCGAATCAAAGAGTCAGAAATCCAGTATCTGAAGCAGGAGATTCACTCTTTGAAAGATGAGCTGCAGTCTGCTCTGAGGGTGAGAAAAGTTAACGAGACGTGTGTTTCCATTTTTATTTAATTTCATCATAAGGGTCAGAAATCGATCATGTTTGGCCAGATGAGAAAGTCAAACACTTTTTTAAAAACTGTGTTAAGAAGCATTCATCGGGTCTGAAAAATGTACATTTGTGTTTGTGTTGGTTTCTTGTCGTTTAAAAGTCCATTTGTACCATTCATTTTTGCAAAAATCCTGTTTGTGTTATTTTTGCAAAAATCACATTTTTGTGTAAATTCTGCAAAAAATCAAATTTTTGTGTTTTTTTTTGCAAAAATCAAATTTTTGTGTTTTTTTTTGCAAAAATCACATTTTTGTGTAAATTGTGTAAAAATCACATTTTTGTGTGAATTTTGCAAATATCACATTTTTGTGTTATTTTTGTAACTGGAAAAGAATAAATTTAAACTAAGAATATAAAACTAGTTTTAACCAGTGTTAAACTGTGTGGTTCCAGGTTCTTACACCACGTGACGGCATAGTTGATGTTCTTATCTCAACAGGACAAGAAGTACGCGGCAGACAAATACAAAGACATCTACACGGAGCTGAGCATCGTGAAGGCCAAGGCCGACTGCGACATCAGCAAATTAAAGGACAAACTGCTCATGGCCACAGAAGCTTTAGGCGAGCGAGCTGTGGACGGAAGCGTCACGTCTGGATACGGTAAACGCACCAGTTCAGGTTCCTCATCAAGCCTCTTTAGATGTGAATGATAAATGCTGTTTAGGTTTTACAGGGTTTTTCCAGTAATGCTGCAATTCAGTTTCAATTCAAACTCTTGTTCTGTAGCTGTTATACAGCGTCACCAATATTTATATTCACATTTACAAATTGTGTGTTTTTTACATTAATATTAAAAAAATTTAAAAACTGTTGTGTTGCATCTACAGGTATGTTTTATGTTTTAGTTTAACATCTGTTCAGTATAATCAGATTTTAGTTTGAATATTGTCGCTTTATTAAAACAAGGCCTGATTCATTTTTTTCATAGAAGTGATTTTTTTTTGTTTTAAATGATCTCTTGCTGCTGATCAGCCTGTAGGACAATGGACGTTTAATCATGATAAAATTACAATTTAGAAACAAGAAGAACTAAACATGATTCTAGAATCAGTTTCTAATGGTGAGTGATAAAGACTTTAGGCTGTGATGTTTTATAGGAATATAGCTTAAGTTTCACTAGTTATACTTTGATAATAATTTAATATTAAGTGATGTGCATGTTAATAAATGTAATAAATCTGCAGAAATAAAGGAAGTTTCAGGATC
This sequence comes from Eupleurogrammus muticus, assembly GCA_036785175.1. Taxonomy (NCBI): domain Eukaryota; kingdom Metazoa; phylum Chordata; class Actinopteri; order Scombriformes; family Trichiuridae; genus Eupleurogrammus; species Eupleurogrammus muticus. The sequence goes on from JAYKQN010000042.1 coordinate 880,745, forward strand.
TTCATCATTAAACATGTGTCATCACTTCATTCATTCAACACAAACAGGAAAGAAGAACCTGGGAAAGTGATGAAAAAGTTTAATTTAACTTTAGAGTTTTCACTATGAATGAAAGGACAGTTTAATCCAGGTTAAAGTGGAATAAAGTCACTAGAATGTTCAGGAATTGTCCTAAAGTCACTTTATTCTTTAATGTTACATAAGTGGGACTTTCTTAATTGAAATGATTCATAAAAACACAGATAAATGACTTGGGCCTTTATGTTTTAAATAACAAACATGTTGCTTTGCTGTTTAAAGTCGATGGCGATGATGATGATGATGATGATGATGATGATGATGATGATGATGATGATGATGATGATGATGACGACGTTCTATTCGTTGTGTGTTTGTAGACATCATGAAATCCAAAAGTAATCCAGATTTCCTGAAAAAAGAACAATCCAAGCTGTCGAGAGGAGTGAGGTCAAAGGTGAGTGGATTATTATTTTAATTCTCTAATTACAGGCACCACTAGCCAATAAAACACACACACACACACACACACACACACACACACACGCGCGTTTCCTGACGTCTCGTCCTGTGCGTTTGTCCTGTTCTGTTCTGTCCATCAGTCGGTGACTGAACAGGTCTCACTGGAGAGCTGACACTCTCAATGTGGGGCCCCCCCCCCACCCCACCCCCCCTCAATCCCTGCCCCGAAGAGTCTGTAGGTATAGCATGATGTAGAGCAAAGCATGCTGGTCCCTGCATGCCCCCCAGCTACACCCCACCTCTCGTTCCTGTTTTTAATTTAGTTTTAATGTTACCACCGACTGTGTGGCTCAGTAGACCAAAGTGCATTGTGGGATATGGAGTTTTTTATGTTTCACTTCTCTTTGCTGCAGCTGATCATCAATCAGTCGGTGAATAAAATCTAAGACGTTTTTTTCTGTGCAGCTCATCTCATACGTGGTTTTGTTCTGTTGAAAATCCTTTTTTCTGTGATCGTTGTCTTTTGTCTGTTTTTTGTGAGTCTCCACATTTGATTTAATTGTTGGATAATCCGTTCATTGTTGTTCACACTAATCTCTGTGATTTAACAGCGTTTCCCTGTTTGTCTTTATGTTAACCTGAGGTTTAATGACTGAACGTTGGAAAGAGAAAAACATTCTGATAAACACGAGTTCAGAGCTGGATGATCTATTTAATACCATTATTCCAGTTTTTACTTTGCAATTATTGCAATAAGAAAAGTCTAATTTCATCCTGGCCCAAATTATATTTCTGATCATCCTTAAAAAGGCTGATTGTAAAGATCAGCGTTTTTCTCTTAGGCTGAAATCGATGTTTTTACGATTACACCACATGACGTGTTTTATTTCATCAATACAATAATAAAATAGTTTAATATAATATCAGTAGTAGCTGCAACTAACCACTGTTTAGAGATTTATTTAGATTGGAGCTGTTTTTGGGATTATTTAATTGGCTCCTTTATAATCTCCTTTTTAAACATTTACAGAAAATATTCTTCATGTTCTTAATGATCCTCAGTGATTTACAGCATTTTATGGAATAATAATTTCCTTTTTTAACTCTTATCTTATTATTCACTTAACTTTGCATTCATATTTTAGCTTATTTCTATTTTTTCCTGATTTGGGTCAATCTGGTCTTGTTTTAAATAATTTGATTATAATTGTATCTATAGCAAAACACAATTTTAACTGTATTTTCTATGTAAAAACAACATAAATTAATTGTACATTTCTTTTTTTACACCAGATTTAATTAAATAGCCTTTGTAGATGTAGAAATATTCCATATTTATCATCATTTATAGCAGAAAAACTAAAAATAAAATAAAAAAGGCCCCAGGATTACATAATATTATGACACTTTTCGTTGCAGATAATTTTGATAATTTCAAGTTTTTCAGATTTTTCCTGATTTAGGTTAATTTGTTCTTTTGTTTTTGAATGATTTTTATTTGTAGTAAAACACAATCATAGAGTGAATCATCCAGCTCTGACATACGGCCTGTTTCTGTGTTTTATAGTTTTATTAACGTTCCTCTGTGAGTTTCTCCTTCATCTCGTTTTTTCTCCTCCCACAGAGCCTGAAGGAAGGACTCACCGTGCAGGAGCGGATGAAGCTGTTTGAGGCGAAAGATTCCAAAAAGATTTAAGATGAATCTCAGAGTCTGAAGTTTCTGCAGCAGGAAAGAACACGAGTGATGGAGCTGGACCTGCTGCTTCCAGAAGTTCTGTGTGTTTTTGTTCGATATCGTTTTAGTTCACGGAGGAAAAAACAAGTTTAACTAAATGGAAATGTCTTTATTTAGGAAACACACACACACACACACACACACACACACACACACACACACACACTTAAGCCCAATGATTCCTACCCTGTCAAACACAAGGGATTTCTTTATGTTTTCACTTACAAATAAGTATTTCACTTCAGTTTTACTTAAATAGACACAAAGAAAGTCTGAAGACATAATTGATTGAACAAATGACTCTGATATAGAAAGCTCCTGCAGGGCATGCTGGGAAATCTGTCTTTATACATATACACTTTATAGTTGGAGACTTTCTTTGTGTCTATTAAAGTAAAAACTGAGGAGAAATACTCATTTTTAAGTAGAAAAATCAATAAATCCCTTGTATTTGACAGGGTAGGAATCATTTAGGGGTTAAGTGTAAATATAATCTGTCCAAGTTGGAGATGGTGTCAAATAAGCTGTAGGAGGAAAATATATATAAAACAGCGTTTTTTTTTGTTTTTTTTTATTAGTGATCCTCCAAAAACGCCAAAACAGACAGCAATACACAGTATGAGTAATATATATTTCCCAGTATGAGTTGAGTATCTGCTGTATTTTATTACTGTTACACTTTCTACGTCGTGTTGTACATAACCACTGGACTAGCGTGGATCTGAGTTGGTTTTGCGTCTGCTGTGCAATAACTGACGTGTGTTAGTGGGAACGCTGTGATGCTTAAACCTGCGTGTCGTGTGTGAGAGTTTTATAACGTGGAGTGTGTTTGTGTGGGGGGGGGGGTACGGGGGGGGGGGGGGGGGGGGGGGGGATTGCACTTATCACTTGACTACTTGAGGAAGCTTCTTTTTTTCTGTCTCATTATGTCAGATTTTTTTTTTTTTGCAGTGCAACCAAACATGACTTTAACATTAGTGAACAGCCGTGACTTTTACTATAAAACTGGATGAATATTTTTTTTTATTCTAACTTCCTTAAAACCTGAATTGTGTTTTGCTCAGTTTCGACTTGATGTGTGAGAGTATCATCTCTTAAAAAAAGAAAACTCTATTTAGGGCTTTGCATGACTGTACAGGTATAATTTGAATTTGCAGAATGATCGTGTTGCCTCATTTTTCCTACTTTTTATGCTTTAGTGTGGAACTCCTTAACACTAATAAGCTTTGCTCTGCGAGTCCTACTGTTTTAGTGTTGACATCGACATGTTTTACTGTAAGCGGCAGTCTTGAAGCACTTGGCCTGACCTTTGACCTCTCACTGAAAATCTAGTCACGCCTCAAACTGAGTGAAGAACGACATCCATGAGAACCTGTGCAGCTATGGAAACACACTGTATAGTATTCAAACCACGCCTTGTACATACGTTTGCCACACGGACGACTTCTGTGTTCTTTTGTTTTAAAACGTGTAACTTGCTCACTAGCTCGATATGAAATATATATGAATATTTTTTATTTTCATTTGAATGTATAACGTCGAATAAATGAAGTGTTTGGATATCTTTGGGCAGAGATATCTTTATTTACCCCTTAGAATAAAAACATCAACAAAACTATTGAACGCAGAGACAATCTGAACATTCTAGTGACTTTATTCAACTTTAACCTGGATTAAACTGTCCTTTCATCCATAGTGAAAACTCTAAAGTTAAATTAAACTTGTTCATCACTTTCCCAGGTTCTTCTTTCCTGTTTTTTATTGATCGTAACTCATCAACATCCAGTTTTGACTTTTAGAAACCTGAGATGTTGATTTGGCTGCAGATTTATTACATTTATTTATATGCACAGCACTTTATATTAAATTATTTTTAAAGTATAACTTGTGAAACTTAAGCTTAATTCCTATAAAACATCACAGCCTAAAGTCTTTATCACTCACTAGTAGAAACTGATTCTAGAATCATGTTTAGTTCTTTGTCATTTTATCATGATTTAAGCAAAACGTGGAGCATCAACCGATGATTTAGAACAAATAAAAATGACTCAGGCTTTTATTTTAATACACTGATGATGTGAGAACTTCCTTCATGCTACTTTGAGTTGTGCATCTGTTTTTCTCTTTTTCAGCCACATTCACTTTTGTTCTTCGTCTTCACGCGCTGGAAAACTGATGAAATGTTGAACCATCACTTCTCTCTGGTAATAATATTTAAAGATTCAGGTGATGAAGAAAATACAAAAACCTCTTATTTTTGTGTTTTTGCAGCATCAGATCTGAATGAACAGTATGTGGCATTAAATAATTTGTCCACATGAGGGCGCTACCAGCCTGACTCATAAATTCATTTATCATATAATTCATCTAAATTATCACAAACAAACAGCCTAAACCAGAAAGAGACGTTTTATTAACACTGAAACAAGTTTAATGTTTTATAGGAGAATTTTTAGGATTTTTTATGCAGTAAAACTGTAAAAGTTAAAATCTGTGACGTTGAAATCAACAAATCTTCAGTTAGAATTCTGCAAAACTGAAAGTGGTAGCTGAATAAATGTTTATCCATTAGTTTAATTTTCATATAGAGCAATGAAATAAAAAACTTAACATTTACTAACAGAAATTATTATAATTATCCAATTATACAATTACTGTAATAATTTTTTTACAGTAGAAATACTGAACCTGTGTTTTTAGTATTAGGATAAAGATTAATTAATAAAAGAATACTGTGATTTCAGTATTCACAGTATAATGTAATTGTAAAATTAAAAAAAAAAAATAGTGATTTCAATTGTATATGTAGTATTAGGTGAATAATTGTAAAGTAAAAACAATAAATACTATGACTTCAGTTGCATTTACACTATTAGGTGATTGTAAAAATAAAAAAGTATTATAATTTAAATGTATTTACAGTATTCATTGTGAAATAAAAACAATATGATTTCAATTGTATTTACAGTATTAGGTGGTTAATTGTAAAATAAAAAAATACTATAATTTAAATGTATTTACAGTATTAGGTGATTAATTATAGAATAGGCAATATATAGTAATATATAAGTAATAAATAGGTTAATTTTAATTTGTCATATTTACTATCAGGTGATTAATTATATTATAATACAGTGACTAACTACAGTGATTTTCTACAGTAATACTTTGACTACTGTGATTTACTGTAAAATACACAATAATCTACTGTAATACGTATTAACAGTAACGTTACTGCAGTTATTTACTGTGCAGTAAATGATTTACTGTAAATATAGTTTTTGCAGTAAATAATTCTTGCAGTAAATAATTCTTGCAGTAAATCTGCTGTACAGTGAATATCTGCAGGTTTTACAGCAACGTGTTTCTCTGCAGTAAATTCAGACGTTCGGCCTCCGTCACGTTTTACTCTCGTGTTTCTGAGATTTCCCGTTTGTGGCAGTCGACCTTTGAGCTGAGCGTGAAGGCGGCGCCGCGGCGGCCAGGTGCCGTTAGGATGAAGCCCCGCCCCCAGGCCGCTGACCTTTGGGGGGTCCTGGACCCAGGTGAACCAACGACGTCCGTCTGGCTCCAGGAGGCGTCTCACCTTTAAGCAGCCGCCGCGAATCTGAGGTTTTACCCGTTAAATCACAAGGAATCAGATCCTCTTCACGTCTTCAGGCTTTAGTGTGAATCAATGAAACACTCGTGTTTTTATACTCAGTTTATTCCAAGAAATACAGCGTGTATTATACATTTAAATTCTCATCAAGTGAAATCGAACCCGACATGACATCGTCCATATAAAACCATTTCACCCTTTAAAACGTTTTTTACATTTATCTTAAAAATTACAGTATTTACACCCATTCAAACGATTGTCTCCACGTGGTTTTTAAATGATCTAATACGTCTAATTTCTACTGGAAATAAGTGCAGACGTATTAATTATTCTTGTTGTGACAATCAACGCCCATAGTGCTTTTTATTTTATTAATATTATTTCCTCAGCGTGTTTTCATTCATTCTCTGTTTGCTGTATAAGGTGCGAAAATGTTTGAGGTTTTTCGTGACGTTAAACTGAGAATCAGAGTCCAGCCGCTGAAAGCAAAGACATGCCTGTAGTTCTCTGCATTTAATAAGAGGAAACAAAAAAAGCAGCGTCATTTCAGTTTAAAGAAAAGAAAACGGCTCCAGTGTCGGTGGATCTGAGTTTAAACCAAGACGCTGTGAAGGATCAAAAATCACTATTAATGCAGAATATCAGTCAGATTGAGGTAATCACAGTTTAACGTTTTCATCTGATGCAAATGTTTTTATTCCAGTTTTTAACACTGAACATGTGAGTGGACAAATGTGCTTTTTTTTAAATTATTGGAACAATGAGAAATCGTCTCATGTTCTGGTTTTAAAATGCTAATGTGATATTTTACTCACTTCCTGTTGCAGTAAATGACGTTTCCTGCTTCTGTTTCCTGCGCGTTTAGAAGTAATTTACCGTTTGACTCGTCCGTCCTCCTCAGTCTGTGACGGTCAGCGGGCTGGGGGGACCCTGAGCCTCCAGCCGCTGTATGGACGCCGGCCTTTTGGGGGTTTTGGCGGCGGCAGCGGTGGGCGGGGCGATGTCGGCGAACACCACGGAGCGGCCATCGGGGCAGAGCAGGACGCTGGAGTCCGCCTCGCACTTGGTGGTTCTGCCGGGCCACAAGGCCTCGGCCGGGCTGGGCCTCATCCCCAGAACCTCGGCGCCCACCATGGCCCCTGACCCCGCCCCCGCCGAGGCGGCCTGGCTCATCTTGATCAGCATGTCCAGCGACTGCTTGCGGCTCTCCAGCGACGCCCTCATCGACCTGCGCTCGCTCTCGTCGTCCTCGTCCTCCTTCCTGTCGTCCGGCTCCTCGTCGTCCTCCTCCGTCTCCGTGGCGTCGCCCCTGGCGCCTGCGTCCTGCTCGCCGTCGGCGTCCGTCGGGCACCGTTTGACGGAGAGGTCGAGCGGCCCGTCGCTGTTGCGCGCCGAGCGCTCCAGCGCCTGGTGGATGTGGGACAGCTCGCCGCGGATCTTGCTCAGGTGTTCCCAGAGGAGGCGGCGGGCGGGGGTGTCCTCCTTCTCCAGGTGCGAGATCTTGCGCTCGGCCTCCTGGTACTCCTGCAGCGCCTTGGAGAGGTCGGCCAGGAGCGCCGCCACCGACTCCGAGGCGCCGTCGACGCGGCCGACCCCCGGGTCCCGGCCATTGGATCCCATGGAACCGGAGAGCGAAGCGGCGTCGGAGCTGTGACCCGTCAGGACGTCGTCGTACCACAGGTCAGACGGACGCGTCTGGTGGTGAGAATCCTGGAGACTGAACCACAGGAAACTCACTTAACTCTATTATTTACCAATAACAACGCAAATGATGTAGAAAGCGACGTGAACTCACCTGCTGTGGTAGAGCAGCGTATCCGACGCCACGTTGAGGGCAGACGCCGTCTTCAGGAAGTCCAGCGTGAAGCCGACGGCCGGCTTCTTGCCCACAGGCGCCTCGTTGGCCGCCATCGGGGCTCCGGTCCTCTTCAGGCTCCAGCTCGTTTTCCCGTCCTTGGCGGCCGACGTCTTCTCCCCCGGCCGGAATGCCAGGTCCGGCGATTCCCTCTGAGGCGACGCCCAACCGGCCGGTGAGACGGCGGCGTTCCCCGGCCGCAGGGCGGGCACCTTCCACAGGTTGACTTTGGGCTGGAAGCCCGTCAACGAGCCGGGTTCCGGAGCGTTGGCGGACGCCTTGTGGAGCGGCTTGGCGGTGTCCGCCTGTCCGAAGGCGTGCTCGCACAGGAACGGGTAGTAAAGCCGCGGCGGGAGCAGCGCCCTGTCGGCGTGGGCGCCGGTCGATGGATGCATCAGCTGAGCGGCCGACGCCAGGAAGGGGAGCTGGGCCAACTGGGCGTGGGCCGCCTGGGCGGCGAGGCCGGTGGCGGCGGACGGCAGCGAGTTCACGTAGGAGAAGAGACCGGGGCCCAGGGGGTAGCCCACGCCCAGCACCGACAGGTCCTGGTAGTCCACCAGGCCCGGCGGCGGCGGGTAACAGGGGATGGAGCCGCCCGCCCGCGGCTGGCTGCCGTCGCCCTTAGCCTTGGCGTGGCCGGACGCCGCCAGCAGCCGCCACTGCTCCGACAGCAGCCCTGGCGCCGCCAGGTAGGTCTTGGACAGCTTGTAGTGCTTCAGCTGGGCCTCGACCTCCACGGAGCGCGCCCGCAGCAGCTGGTCCTCCAGCGACAGGACGTCGGCCATCAGGAGTTCTGGTTCTGGCGGCTTGGCCTTCTTGGGCTCGGCGAGGTCGCCCCCGCCCCCGGTGTCTTTCAGCAACGCCTCCGCCCCCTCACCACGTCCCGCCGCCTCCTCCTCGTCTTCCAGGCCCGGGCCTTCCCTGTCCTCGCCCTCGTCCTCCACGCCGCCGCCCCCCCTCCGCCTCGCCGGCCGCTCCTCGGGCCTCGCCGTCGGCCGCTCCGCTTCGTCTTTGGCGTGGAGGGCGTGGCCCTGCTGGAAGGGGCGGAGCTGGTCGGGGTGCAGCACGTTGCCCTTCTTGTAGGGCCAGTCGGACTCGATGAGCAGCGACAGCGAGTTCTTGCACAGGCTGTACTTCATGTGGTTGTACAGGTGCGACTTCTCCATGCAGGTGAAGGGGCACTGGAAGCACTTGTAGTTGTAGGGTTTTCCCCACGGACGCGGGATGTAATGCGGCTTCTTGGGCTTCCGCTCCTTGTGTTTTCCGGCCGACGTCACTTTGCAGGCGTCGTCCTTGGACATGATTGTTGTCGCGGTTATGCTCAAATTCTCAGGGATTCAATGCGGTTGGTTCGACTTCCTTTCTTCTTCTTCTCGTGCCATTCGCTGGGATTTTCTTCAGTTTTGCAGGCGAATGGGGACGAAAAGGTGCATTTTCTTCACAAAAGTAAACCTGTGAACACACAAGACATTTTATATGAAGGTGATGTTTAATTTAGAAAAACAGATATTTTCGATACTTGGGACAATGTCTAAATTGGTATAACCCAATATCTTGGTACCAGATAGTTAAACTATGGCTTTAAAAAGTAAAAACACATGATATCAACTTGTTTTAAATTCTAGGTGAATAAAACTTGTCATTATTTTAGGTTTCAGCATTTGACATTTTGTGTCAAAAAATTGCAAAAACATATATTTTTGCGAAATAATTGTACAAATGGATTTTTAAATGACAAGAACCCAACGTGAACTCAAAATGTTCAACTGAATGATTCTTCTTAATTAAAAAAACTTTTTGACTTTTCCACCAAACATGAGTTTGTCACTGACTCAGTTTCCCAGGTGCACTTGAACGCACCTCGATGGCGTTCGTGACCGTTAACATTAACTCACTTTTCCATCTCAAGCTCTGATTGGCCGAAGAAGACGAGCTGATGAATTCTTCTTAAAATTAATTAATTAATAAAATTATTCTATTTTAACAAAGTTTTTCTCATCTTGTTATTTATCACTGACCCTTTAAACATGTTTACTTTATATGAAGGTGACGCGTTCATCTCAGATATTTCATCTTTTACTGATGTTTATCAGTTAATATTATTGCAAACACGTGTTTATTATAACAGCACATTTTGTTTGATTAAATGGGGGGGGTCCATTAAACAACCTACAGGGAGCCCCCCCCCCCTCCCCTAAAAAACCACCATTACCTGCCATTACTCATTAGTTCCAGTGCAGCACCAGGCGCTAACAGGGCCCAGGGCTGGGGGGGGCAGTCACAGGGGACCCCTAGACCCCCCTCACTGCACCTGTTCACCTCGTTGGGGGCTGCGTACGGCGGGTGTGTGTGTGTGTGGGGGGGGGGGCTGGTTCCTAATGAGAGCCTGGCGTCTGCCTATAGGGCGTCATTAGTGCCAGGACCTGGATCTGGATCTGGGTCAGGACACGGTGACGAGTTCAACGCTCTGAACGAAGGAATTAAAGCTGAATTATGTGTTTTACATATAAAAGTAAGAACTGGCAAAAGCTCTAATTCCCACAGTTTTAACCCATTATCTGCCATATTTGATTTATTTAATCGAATCACTATTTTTCAATCTATAAAATGCACATGAACATTTTTTACTGTTATTTCTTTTACTTTAATTTCAATCAACCTTTTCTAAATTGCATCTCGGTGCTTTTTATGAAAAACTCAGAATTTCCCTAAAAATCGTCTTTTCTCTCTTTTCCAGGCCCCACTTCCCTCGTTTTTTATTCCTCTTCATCTTCGTCGGTTTGTTTAACATTTATCTGATAATCCCCTGAATGAGATTTACTTTTCCCAACAAACACTTTTTCTGAATCGCAGAAACTTTTTTTTCTTATTTTTAATCCTTTTTCTACTTTGAGCGAAGCCGCCGGGCGACGCCTGAGGAGAGAGGAGGACGAGGACGAGGAGGCGAGGGAGCTCCTCCGTTTAAAACACTTTGGGGGCTTTTTATTTCGTCTTTTGTTCCTCGGGTCATTGGAAGAAAAAAGATAAAAGTCTGTGAAAAACAAACCTCAGAGTTTCTCAGTTTGCCGACGACAGGAAGTTTTATTTGTTAGAGGTGAACGCAGGTGACGGTCTGACTCTAACGGGGGGTGACAGCTGCTTTCATTTCCTATTGGACCCTCACAATTGGCCCGTTAGTGTCCCGCCGTCTGATTGGCCGCCCCCCCCAGCCCTGGGGGCTGTGACTTTCTAATGGAGTTTAACAGCTGCTGCTACGAGCCGATCAATAAAAATCATTTTTACAGTTTTTAACCCTTTTTTTCTGACCACTGGGGTCCGCGGCCTCTGTGACCCCCCCGGCCTCGCCCCCCTCCCCCGCCCTATATCCAACCCCCCAGGTCTTGTTCTAAGCTTTGAGTCGTGACGGCCAAACATCGGAACCGCTTGAACGTCTATTGTTGATTCAGAAGCTTCAGTGCGTTGAACACATGCAGCCGCTGAGCGTCGCATCATCTGCTGTAACACAACGACCATAAATATCTATTTCTGTTTATAATAAACACAATAAAAAACAAACTTTACCTTAAATGGTTTTCCGGATGATTCGTGTTTATCTCAGAAGAAGAAAATCCTGGAAGTGAAGACACTCGTTACGGCTCCTCTTTTTTTTTTTTTTAGCATAATTAAATTATTTATGATGCATTCAAACATTTTTTTTTTTGCAAAACATATGTTTGTGAATAGAAGTTATTTATCATAGAAACAAGTGAATTTCATGCATTTCTTTAAATTTCATAAATAATCAGTTTAGTTTTTAAACTAAAACCTTCAGACCAGATTTGATCCCAGAATTCTGACAAAATAAAATCTACTTTTCCTGCAAATTATCAAAAATTTCTATCAAAAATTTGTAAAAAGCAAGCCCCCCCCCTCGCCTGGTCCTGCACCAGGCCCTGTTTAACTCCATCTAAACATCTGTATAACATCTGCAGGAAGCGGTCTGGTCTAAGCGCTGGATGCGTACCTCCGTCCCGCGGTGCAGCTCTGACGCTCCTGCTGCTGGAATGGGAGCGAGCAGCCAGCGTGCAGCGTATATATGGACTGGG
>JAYKQN010000042.1:897500-1140000 GCA_036785175.1 Eupleurogrammus muticus
CGTCTGAATGTGAAATAGTGAGTTGTTCTGCTCCACGTCTCAGGTGTTTCATATCTAGATGCTGATTGGTCAGCTTGATTATTACAGGTGTTCTAAATAGAGTTTTACTGGGGGGGGGGTAAAATCACTGTTCAGTGTATTTCTGTGTTTTCCTGTTTCTCTTCCTGCTCTCTGTTCGTGTTTTGCTGCTTTTCCTCCAAACTGAGGAGCCCATTGAGGCGAATCTGTGATTTGTGACTTGACTCACCTCTGCTGGGGGTAGAGGGGGGGTCGTGGTGTGTGTGTGTGTGGGGGGGGGGGGTCGCTGACAGGAAGCTGCTCTCGCTTTCGCTCGTCCTCGTTTCGCACGTTTTTCTCCAGCTGCCCCTAAAACACGCCCGCAGGAGGCGGAGTCTTTTCTTTTCTTTTTTTTTTTTTTTGCTAAGGCACCTGTGGGTGTCACCTGATGTGGGGGGGGTGGAGTGGTGGTCGGGGGGGGGGGGGGGGGGGGGTGAAAGGAAGCAGCTGATCCTGTCAGAGCTCATCAGCTCCACTGTCCATCACCACGGCGACGGCGCCGACCTTCAGGGTGTGTGTGTGTGTGTGTGTGTGTGTGAAGTCACTGACCCACAGGGAGTGTGTGCATATGTTTGTTCATAAACGCAGGGTGTGTGTGACCATGTGTGTGTGCATTAGCGCCTCGATCCGCCGAGCGAGTGTGTCCGTAAACACAGAGACCTGCAGGGTGTGTGTGTGTGTGTGTGTGTGTGTGTGTGTGTCTATCACAGTGCAGTGATCTGTGTCAGATATCTGTGTGTGTGTGTGTGTGGGGGGGGGGGGTCGGGGGGGGTTCGTGGGGAACCGCTACCGTGCAGCCGGCGTGGTCCGGGACCAGCAGGGTGGGACCAGGACTCTGTAGTCCCTCAGCAACAGGACTCGCTGCTCCTCTGGGGGGCAAAGCCTGGTGTCAGTCAGTTCCCCAGCTGAGCCCCCCCCCCACCAGGGATGGGGGTCTGCAGCGGGGCCGCGGCTGTTCGGCCCTGGCTGGCGAAGCGGGAGGAATCGAGGGAGACAGCGAGCGAAGCCCGTCAGCTCCCTCCCTGGGGGGGCCGTGGCCTCCCAACAAAAGTTCATGTTTTAGCAAACCATATGTTCCCCCCCCCCCTCCCCCTCCCCCCTCACCACCACCACCACCACCCGCCCCACCCCCACCCAGTTAGCAAATAAACAAGTCAGGAAGCCGTAGCTGGGGGGGGGCTTGTTACCCAGCCTGGCGTGCTCCCATCGCCCCCCCCCCCCCCCACCACGACGCTACACAGCTACAGCTACACTTCATCCATTTAGATTCATGAGATATTCAGATAAAAAGTTAAATACGAGTTCAGGCTAAAAATAAGTTTTACTGCAGAAAAAACTTTAAATTAGCTCAATTATCTGCAACGCAAAAGTTCAAAGGTCAATTACTATATATTTATAGAGTATATTTTCTGTAAGATGTTTAAAAGGACATTATTAAATAATCCACAAACAGCTCCAATCTAAATAAATCTCTAAATAGTGGTTAGCTGCAGCTACTACTGATATTATATTAAACTATTTTATTATTATTGATGATGTGGATATTGATATCTATTGATGCTGTAACAGGAACAGATAAAATACTTTATTTAGTGTTTAGCATGTGGTTTATGAGTTAAACTGAATTCTGCTGCTGCGTCAGGTCATTTTTCTGGATTGTAAACCAGGAACACGTCGTCCTCTCTGGTTAAACCTCAGGAGTCTACGTGTTCCATCCTCAGCCTCTTGCCTGCTTGTGTTTTCCGGCAGATGGAAGCGTTCAGGGTCCGCGGCGCCAGTCGCTTTTCTGTCTCGCCTTTGGGCAGAGAAACTGTCCAGAAGTGGACAGCTGTGCCCAGGGCACGGCGGACAGGAAGTGGAAACCCACGCTAGCGTTTCTGGCTCCCTGGGGGGGCAGCGGCTCAGTGACCTGAGCCTCGGCTCCACAAGGTCAGCCCCCCCACGTAGGAGGAGGCCTGCAACCAGCACTCAGAGCAGGGTTTATACGGGATTACAGAACAATAGCTGAGTTTTAATTAACCTTCTGTTGTGTAGTGTTTCCATATTTACTTTAGCTGCATTTTGTTTAAAAAAAAAGCTGTGGTATAACATGTGAGTAAGGGAGGCTTTTATTTTGAAGGACGTACAATTCATGAGGTCACATGACCAGTCCCATCATTGTCTCACAACTTAATGTTGACTTTTATTCAGAATTTTTGTTATTCACTAAGTAAATTAAATATTTTTTTTACTTTTATTTTATTTTTTTATTACAATTTTTTTCTAATATGCTAAAAATATTTCCATATGGCAGCAATGTTCTGTAAAATTCCTGGTTCAGGAAACCTAATGGAATCCTATTGACTTACATAGCATCAAACTATCCCCATAATAAACTATATATTTTTAAAATATCCATTATTAAGGCCATTTTAAGTAATAAAAAAATTTAAAACATATTTTACCATATCTAAGTAACGTACACTCATCCTCTGTCAAAGGGATTTCTTTATGTTTTCACTTACAAATTAGTACTTCACTTCAGTTTTTACTTTAATAGACACAAAAGAAAGTGTGAAGCCATAATTGATTTGTGTTTCATTAGAATGTGTAAATAAACAGAGTGAAAACTAAAAATCACATCAACTAATGACTATGATATAGAAAGCTCCTGCAGGGCATGCTGGGAAATCTGTCTTTATATATATATACACTTTGTAGTTGGAGACTTTCTTTGTGTCCTATTTAAGTAAAAACTGAGGTGAAATACTCATTTTAAGTGAAAAAATCAATAAATCCCTGGTATTTGATAGAGGTATGAATCATTTTGGGCTTAGGTGTGTGTGTGATGACTGATCAAATCCAACATTTCAGCTTTAGTTAAATTCAGCTCATTTAATGATTGAGTGTAATGTTGAGTTAAAAAATAGTGGGAATCTTCAACATCCAGATGATGCTGTCCACATTGATTTCGTAGATGCACGGCAACACACACACACACACACACACACACACACACGTGTATGCACCAGGCGTGGACCCCCGCGTGTCCGTGACATCAGGCCTCACTGACTGGTCCATTGAGCCATCAGTGACCTTCCTGGGATTGGAGTCGCCAGGCCAATCGACCAAATCACTGATCTTTAAAAGGGGGCACACACACACACACACACACACACACACACACACACACACACACACACACACACACACTCCATCCACCTCACTCTCTAATCAAGGAGCAGGACTCGGGTCGCCACGGCGACACTAACGAGAGGCGACAGCTCCTCCTCGCTCGGGGCGACGACCAGCTCGGCTGTCGAGACCGCGGAGAGAGTCCGCCAGGCACGCACTGAGGCAAGGTTTGTGTTTTTGGTGGAGGGGGGGGGAGGAGGAGGAGGAGGAGGAGGAGGGGGGGGGGGGGGCACAGGGAGCGAGCTGGTGGTGGAGATGCGTGGGGCGTTAATGAGGAAGTGTCGATCTGGGAGATGATACACGCTGACTTCCACCCCCCCCGACCCCCCCCCCCCTCGCCCTTTTTTTTATGATCACCCCCCCCGTCTTTAACTCCCACTTCCCCTTCAGTGTTTTTTTTTCAGACAGGACGACGACACACGGGCAGCAACACATGCAAAAAAACACGCCACAATCTGAGGGCGACGAGCTCCCTGCAGCCCCGAGGCCTCCTGCAGAGATGTGCCCCCCCATCACCCCCCCATCGCCCCCCATCACCCCCCATCACCTCCTCACCTCCTCCACTCCACCTCCCATCTCCTCTGGAACACAGTTTAACTTCTGTCATTCGGATGAAGCGGCTGAGTCAGTGCAGCAGCGGCGAGCGGATGTGACAGGCCGGTAATGGACAGGACAAAGAGGGGGTTTATGAAGTATTAGTAAAGCTTAATAATTCACAACCCAACCCCCCACAGACCGACCCCCCCGTCTCCAGCTCTCATCCCGATGTCCTCAGCACGCCGTCAAAGACGAGAAGAATCAACACTGACTTTAAATAAACGATTTTTATTCTATAATAAATATTAGAGCCACGTTGAAGAAAAAAACGTTGTCGAGTTCCAAGTCAATATTTATGAGATAAAGAGAATATAGTCAGTAGTTACAAGATTTAAGACAAAGGATACGAGATTAAAGTCATGATTTACAAGGATGAAATCACTGGGTATAAGAACATAAATTATTAAGATAAAATTAAATTCTTTATGAGATAAAAGTCATTTTTTATTAGACTGACGTCATTAGTTATGAAATTAATGTCAATATTTATAAAGTTAATGTCATTAGGAGGTAAAGTTGTTATTTACAAGATTCAAGTCATTATTTATAAATGAAAGTAATTACGATATTTAAGTCATTATTTATCTAGTAGTGTTGTTATTAGTTAATTATGAACCTAATGACTATTCTAGTGAATAACGTCTTTATTTTTACAAATAATGCAAAGTCTTTGAATTATTTTTTTCCCTCAATTGGTTGTTCTTTAGTTTGTAATCGGATGTCAAAATGATTAAAACCTGTCGTTCTAAATGTCATTAATGGTCAGTCATCACATATTGGGTCACGCGTCTCAATGAGAACTGAAGCTGAATGAGTTCATCACTGTTCATCACCTGCAGCTGCAAAATGCTTGATATGGATCTAATGCTGCTAAACGCTCAGAGTCATGTTGTAGCCAGAGGAGGACGTTTTACACTAAAACTGATTACTCTGAGTAGTTTATTGAGTTTTCTCATATGGAAAACGTGTTATTAAAACTGTTTAATTTAATTGTTTGTGTTACTCGTCTTCCTGTTAACACCAATAACATCAGTATAAAACGTATTTGGAAGCGATTGTTATTTAGAAAAATACAAACCTGCACCCAGAGTTTAAAGGGGTTAAGTGAAACCTCTTTTTTTTAAGTACAAACTTATTTTAAATAAAATTACATTGAGCATGTGTCTGCTGCTTATGAGGCAAGAACACTACCCCCTACACCTCCACCCACACCTACAGGACTTTAAGCTTTAATGAGAATAATAGAATAATCGTGTTTTCTCCATATAAAACATTTCACCAAAAAGAAAAGGAATATCCATTTAAAAAACTTCACAAAATAGGACACCCCCCATGGTGCAATGCAAAAACTATACCTTAAAAGTTGAGGTTAAAGGGGTTGATTGGAAATCTGCAATTATTTGGTAATTTACATTTACTAACTTTGAATAAAACATCACATCTCTTCAGCCTCGGATAAAACGCTGCAGCCAAATTCAGGTCATGAGCGAATCTTCAGTGATTTTAAACTCCCTCAAAAGAGGAGACAAGAAAAATGAGAACAACCTCTGTCTGAAATTCAGGACGACCACCACCGGCCACCAATTAACCGTCATCAGAGAGTAGCAGGTCACAATCAGTCAGACAGGCGGCCTGAAGCACGCACACACACACACACACACACACACACACACACACACACGTCCCAGCTGCTCGAGCGAGGGTCCGTCACCAAACAAACAGCGTGGAGTTAATTCTCTCTCTCAGCATCCGTCTCCGTGACGACTGCAGCGATGGCTGTGATTGGCAGGTGCAGTCATTAGATCCCAGGATGCCCCCACTGGCTGCTCTTTTTTCCCCCGCGTGTGTGTGTGTGTGTGTGTGTTGGTCTACAGAGGAGCCGTGGTGACGGTCCAGTCTGCTGTGGCCTGGTGTGACAGCGCTGCTGCCCGGCCAGCGCCACCCTGCTGACCCCCCCACCCCCACCACCACCACCCCCCCTCGCTGCCTGCATCGCCCCGAGAGACGTGGAGGGTGATGGGGACTGGCACCGCAGGGGCCTCCCTGGCTGGTGCCTTTGCTGGTGGTCTCCGTGGCCTATTAGTGTCTTGCTATGGGCCTGTCAGACTGACAAAACAGGGCCCTGTCAAATTAAGTAGGGGCTGAATATCGGAGATATGTATTCAAACGCACCAAGGGGAGATGGAGGCGGGGGGGGGCTGAAGAGAACCAGGATGAGGAAACCACCGGTGCTAATGTCGACGCTAAGTGGGAGTGACAGGTGGAGAGCTGATCGGACGGCGAGGGAGAGAGGAGCGAGCGCTGATGATGGCGGCGGCGCGGCTGTCCTGAGGAGACTTGTTAAGGGCCGGTCCAGACAGAGCCAGACAGGGATCTGAATCCAGGTAAACCGCTCCAAGTTTGTCCCAAACAGCTCCGAGTTACATCACTTCCCACTAAATGGGATCGGACTGATGAGCTCTGTGTGCAGGTGTGTGTGTGTGTGTGTGTGTGTGTGTGTGTGTGTGTGTGTGTGTGTGTGTGTGTTATATCTGCAAATGAGGAGCAGCCCAAACCACAAAAGTATTTACCGGAACAATAAGTGTTTCCTCTGTTTTGCCGTTTTGTACAATCTCCTGCACCCAAGGCTCTGCAGACTTTAATAATATCATTATTATTATTATTTATATGTTTGTGTTTTATTTTTTTATTTTTTCTGCAGGAGTCTGCGCCTGAGTGATGAAGCGATGGTGTAACCTCGCCTCGACCGAGTGTCGCCACTTCCTGTATTCCCGTCATTTCAAATTAAAAGCCCTCTAGCGTTTCAAACTTGGATTTGACCTAGTACACGGCTTTAAAACACACACAAAAAAACAAGCATTTATCTGGCCACCGAAGGCGTCTTGCACAATCTTTTTAAATAATTGCATCATAACTTTATTTTTTTTCGTCCTTTCTTCACCTGCTTGTGCTGCTTCACCTCTGGAGACACGTCGGCTCCTCGGGCTTCGGGCCATCATGAAGCCGTACACAAACATCCCTGATACGGGCTCTGCTTACTCAGTGCAGGCCGGGCCCTGGACCCAGTCCCTGTCAGGAGGGGGGGGGGGGGGGGGGGGGGGGCAGGTTTAGAGCGATCTGCACCGGGGATCAGTTGTACGACCAGGCCCGAATGTGAGCGTACGTGTGTATGTGTGTGTGTGTTTTGGAGAGGGCCTGCGACTCTCCCTCTCATGTCGCTGCGTGTTGCTGAGACTGAGAGGCTGATGCACAGTGGCAGCTCCCCCCTCGCCGCCACAGGCCAGCCCAGAGCCACTGCAGATGATAGTTTTAATTGCTTTCAATCTTTCAGGCTAGTCCCTGCCCAGTGGCGCTGAGTGCTTGTGCGTGCATGTGTGTGTGTGTGTTTCCGTGCACGTGCACACGCCGGGTGTTTACGTTGAGCTGGTTATTATCCGCGGATGCTGTACACATATGTAGTGCGTGTTTGATGGATGTGTTTGCGGGAGCTAAAAATGAACGGAGAAGCGAGGCCTGGCAGTGAAACGAGCATCTGTACAGAATCTCTGCAGAAAAAAGGCGAGAATAAAAAACATCTGTTTATCAGACGTGCCACCGCCGCGTTGTCTGCAAACGCACGCTCATTAAAGGTGAATGGATAGAGCGGATAATTAAATAGGTCCTCCCTCCTTTCTCTCTCCCCCCGTGAAGATCACGTGCGTTCATAAATAATAAAGTTGGGAGGTTTTCATGCAAAGACCTCAAAACACGCACCCGCGTCCTTAAAAGCATTTTTCGAGGTGGTGAGCTACAAAACCAAACTGATCAATAATTCAGGGCCGATGTTGAGATGGCATAACAGAACACAGCGAACAGCATGCAATTAAAACGCTGCCATTTGTTCCATATGTGTGTGGATTAAATCATTTTCCTCAGCAGGACCAACACCTGCAGTCAGACAGAAGATTCACATATTCACTGTTCTGTGGAGAGCAGGAAGAAAAAGAGAAATTATATTATATATATATAATATTCTTAAATTACATGCAGTAGATATCAGTCCTGAGTTTTTAATTTAATGGGACCAAAATGTGATTTTATTTATTCTACACAGCGTTTTTATCATGTCACAGAACAAAGAAAGAACAGAACATGCAGACGTGCCACATTTAAAACAACAGACTTTTATGGAGCAACTGTAGAAATAAATTCACGTTTGGATGAAATGAGTTAATATTCACAATGTGAAGATAGACTTACAATTATTCTTATAACTAAACATTGAAGAAAATAAAATAAACTTCTTTAAATATTGTTTTATTATTTGTAGATTTCATTCTCTTTTTGCTTCTTTTTTTGTTTTTCTTTCTATTCAAGCAAGTATAATATATTATAAATATTTGAGGAAAATTAAAAAGATCATTAAGTAGATCAGGATAAATAATAATAGATACGTGTGTGAGTGAAATTTTGAGCATCAGAAGCTTAATTACTTGCATTCTATTTATCCATATATTTATTTATTTTTTATCTCTGCAGATATTGAATATTATAATATAAAGTCTGATGGATTCTTGCTACTTAATAAGATGATTGAGAATTCTCATGTTGTGCTTCGAGTTCTGTGCAGCTTATTTTATGAAGATTTTTTTTATTTGATGATGCAGGTTGTGAGATCCAGAGTTTCTGTGTCTTCTGTGATTGTGAATCTGTGATGAGAGGTCTTCATCTTGCAAAATCTTGCACACAATTGAATTTAAAGGAGAAAAAATGAAGATGACGTGTGATAATGCTGTTTTTATTTACATGACTGGGATGGACAGATCTCGTCGTCTTGGTGAAACCGCAGCACACACACTCCACTGACCTGCTGCTGCAAACATGCAATCCATTTACACTGGGCCACATGTACAACAACCCCCCACCCCCTCCTTTTCTGCTTTCCCTTACACACACACACACACACACACACACACACTGGCCGGGGGGTAAATTAAGCCCTAACATTCCCACAGAGGCTAATCTCCATCCATTTAGAGGGCTGTAATATTTAATCAGGAGGCCGTGATGCCCACGCGCTGTGGCACGGCTCATATGTTCACAGGAGAGGCCAGAGGCGACGGGGGGCGCTCGCCGCTAAAAGCCGCGACGCAGTCGACCACAGAGGGATTCACCCTCTGATGCCTCGTTCCTTTGAGACGTGGAAGGCAGCAAACAGCGAGCGGGTTTCTACAGTGAGTTTGTTAAATATATACAGGACGAAGCGTTTGCCTTTTCCTTTCCCAAATTAGCAAATTAACCCACCCTAACATTTAGCATCTTAATACTTGTTTTACTCCTTTAAAAATTATCATTTTTTTGTGAATTCATAACATCCAACTAGATTTTATCTGCACAGAACATTTGTCAAGTGAAACTAATGATTAATTCCTAATTCAAAACTAGAAGGAGGCAATATTGAACTTTATATTGATTTTATATATTCATTCATGTTTTGTAGACATATCATATGTATGTATTTATATAGTTTTATTCATCTTATATTTGACTCTATAATAATTTGATAATTCTCTATGTATACAAGGCAATCCATAAAACAGAGAATATAATACTCATTTCAAATATACTGTATCTATGACTTTCTACTATGTTACTTTAATTAGGATTTAGGGTAATTACATTACTTTTGGTTCTGCAAATATATTTATGCCCATAAAACATAATACATAGAATTATTACCCTCTTGTGATGAATAAAGGTAAAATTATGAGTATGGAACCAGTTAAAAATCGATTAAAGTGTTTTAATGATTCTCTATTATAAAGTCAGAGGTGTTGCTAGAATCATATTTTTTAATATGTCTAAACCAGTGGATCATACATTTCCCATAATGCAACTTGACAAACTTAAAAATGAGTTTGTGTCTGAGCTGCGAAGATTCTGATGAGTCAAAGTTCCACAACTCGATGGTCGTTTCACTAAGTAAGAACTACTGCGGTCGACAAACTCTGAGCGCAGTGTTGAACACACGAGGCAGATTCTGTCCTGTCAGGTGTTTCTGTGTTTCTGCTCGTCCCCTGTCCGCCCTCAGTAATATGCTCAGAGGTAGTTAGCCTGGTCTCATCCTTCCTGCCTGGAGGTATCGCGCCGGCCGGAGCCAACCGCTCACACGCGGTAAAGGTCAGGCCTCGCACCAGCGGTGTGAAAGCTCCCAGTGAAAAGGGTAGAGTCCATCTGCTGCTAGCAGCTCCGACTGCCCACGGTGGCGTGCACGTACAGGACGTACAGGACGGGCCCGGCCTGACCTTTTTTTTTTTTTTTTTGGCAGCTTGCTGTGATTCTGTGTTTCCTAAACGTTTGCGTTGCGAAGCGTTGGAGCTGCAGTGAGTGGTCATCGCGACGCCGGCTGCCTGATTCAGACTGACTCTAATGGGGAGGGCCTGGTGAATTTTTCATGCAGCCCAGAGGGGGGAAGACGAGCGGCCATGATGGCGGATTACAACCTCTGAAAGAGAAGGAGAGCGGTGTGGAGCAAAGGCAGCAGCCCACATTCAGGTCTCCACGTTACCTCAGTGAACGTTGGCTCACAAATTATTGTCATAGAAATTTAAGGCCAGACAAGTCAAAAACAGTCTCATTGATGGACTTTGCTTCCATATCGTGTTCTTTCAGACGAGTAAATAAAATAATGTTTATAAAAATCACAATTAGGTGTTAACATTTGTTCGGTCTGTTTATGCAGCTATAGAGGCAACTGGGCTGAAACATGTTTTTTAACAACCTCTCTTTACTCACTAAACCTTATAATTTTATTCCAAACATTTTCTGAAGGGTTTTTAAACAATGACGTTTTTTGAATGACATGATATAGTATAATATGACCCACATACTATAGTATGACCTTTTTAGAGCGACATAGTATAAGTATGACCTTTTTTGAGCGACATAGTATAATATGACCTTTTTTGGACAACATACTACAGTATGTGCTTTTTTGGATGACATACTATATTATGACCTTTTTTGGACGACATACTATAGGTTGACCTTTTTTGGGCGACATAGTATAGTATGTGCTTTTTTGGATGACATACTATATTATGACCTTTTTTGGACGACATACTATAGTATGACCTTTTTTGGACGACATACTATAGTATGTGCTTTTTTGGATGACATACTATATTATGACCTTTTTTGGACGAAATACTATAGGTTGACCTTTTTTGGGCGACATAGTATAGTATGACCCGTTTTGAGTGACATAGTTTAGTATGACCTTTTTTGACCCATATAGTATAGTATGAGCTGTTTTGAGCTACATAGTATAGTGTGACCTTTTTTGGACGACATAGTATAGTATGACCTTTTTGGACGACATACTATAATATGACCTTTTTCGGACGCATACTATAGTATGACCTTTTTTGGACGACATACTATAATATGACCTTTTTCGGACGACATACTATAGTATGACCTTTTTTGGACGACATACGATAATATGACCTTTTTTGGACGACATACTATAGTATGACCTTTTTTGGACGACATACTATAGTATGACCTTTTTTGGACGACATACTATAGTATGACCTTTTTTGGACGACATACTATAATATGACCTTTTTTGGACGACATGCTATAGTATGTGCTTTTTTGGACGACATACTATAGTGTGACCTTTTTTGGGCGACATAGTATAGGTTGACCTTTTTTGGGCGACATAGTATAGTATGACCTTTTTGGACGACATACTATAGTATGACCTTTTTTGAGCGACATAGTATAGGTTGACATTTTTTGGGCGACATACTATAATATGACCTTTTTCGGACGACATACTATAGTATGACCTTTTTTGGACGACATACGATAATATGACCTTTTTTGGACGACATACTATAGTATGACCTTTTTTGGAAGACATACTATAGTATGACCTTTTTTGGACGACATACTATAGTATGACCTTTTTTGGACGACATACTATAATATGACCTTTTTTGGACGACATACTATAATATGACCTTTTTTGGACGACATGCTATAGTATGTGCTTTTTTGGACGACATACTATAGTGTGACCTTTTTTGGGCGACATAGTATAGGTTGACCTTTTTTGGGCGACATAGTATAGTATGACCTTTTTGGACGACATACTATAGTATGACCTTTTTTGAGCGACATAGTATAGGTTGACATTTTTTGGGCGACATACTATAATATGACCTTTTTCGGACGACATACTATAGTATGACCTTTTTTGGACGACATACGATAATATGACCTTTTTTGGACGACATACTATAGTATGACCTTTTTTGGACGACATACTATAGTATGACCTTTTTTGGACGACATACTATAGTATGACCTTTTTTGGACGACATACTATAATATGACCTTTTTTGGACGACATACTATAATATGACCTTTTTTGGACGACATACTATAGTATGACCTTTTTTGGACGACATACTATAGTATGACCTTTTTTGGACGACATACTATAGTATGACCTTTTTTGGACGACATACTATAATATGACCTTTTTTGGACAACATACTACAGTATGTGCTTTTTTTGGGCACATACTATATTATGTTCTTTATTGGGCGCATACTATAGTATGACCTTTTTTGAGCGACATACTATAGTATGACCTTTTTTGAGCGACATAGTATAGTATGACCTTTTTTGGACGACATACTATAGTATGACCTTTTTGGACAACATAGTATAGTATGACCTTTTTTGAGCGACATAGTATAGGTTGACCTTTTTTGAGCGACATAGTATAGTATGACCTTTTTTGGACGACATACTATAATATGACCTTTTTCGGACGACATACTATAGTATGACCTTTTTTGGACGACATACTATAGTATGTGCTTTTTTGGATGAGATACTATATTATGACCTTTTTTGGACGACATGCTATAGTATGACCTTTTTTGGGCGACATAGTATAGGTTGACCTTTTTTGGGCGACATAGTATAGTATGACCCGTTTTGAGTGACATAGTTTACTATGACCTTTTTTGACCCATATAGTATAGTATGAGCTGTTTTGAGCTACATAGTATAGTGTGACCTTTTTTGGACGACATACTATAGTATGACCTTTTTTGAGCGACATAGTATAGGTTGACATTTTTTGGGCGACATACTATAATATGACCTTTTTCGGACGACATACTATAGTATGACCTTTTTTGGACGACATACTATAGTATGACCTTTTTTGGACGACATACGATAATATGACCTTTTTTGGACGACATACTATAGTATGACTTTATTGGACGACATAGTATAGTATGACCCGTTTTGAGTGACATAGTTTAGTATGACCTTTTTTGACCCATATAGTATAGTATGAGCTGTTTTGAGCTACATAGTATAGTGTGACCTTTTTTGGACGACATAGTATAGTATGTGCTTTTTTGGACGACATACTATAATATGACCTTTTTTGGACGACATACTATAATATGACCTTTTTTGGGCGACATACTATAGTATATGCTTTTTTGGACAACATACTACAGTATGTGCTTTTTTTGGGCACATACTATAGTATGTGCTTTTTTGGACGACATACTATAGCATGTGGTTTTTTGGACGACATACTATAGTATGTGCTTTTTTGGACGACATTCTATATTATGTTCTTTTTTGGGCGACATACTATAGTATGACCTTTTTTGAGCGACATAGTATAGGTTGACCTTTTTTGGGCGACATAGTATAGTATGACCCGTTTTGAGTGACATAGTTTAGTATGACCTTTTTTGACCCATATAGTATAGTATGAGCTGTTTTGAGCTACATAGTATAGTGTGACCTTTTTGGACGACATACTATAGTATGTGCTTTTTTGGACGACATAGTATAGTATGACCCGTTTTGAGCGACATAGTATAGTATGACCTTTTTTGGACGACATACTATAGTATGACCTTTTTGGACAACATAGTATAGTATGCCCTTTTTTGAGCGACATAGTATAGGTTGACATTTTTTGGGCGACATACTATAATATGACCTTTTTCGGACGACATACTATAGTATGACCTTTTTTGGACGACATACTATAGTATGTGCTTTTTTGGATGACATACTATATTATGACCTTTTTTGGACGACATAGTATAGTATGACCTTTTTGGACGACATACTATAGTATGACATTTTTTGGGCGACATACTATAGGTTGACATTTTTTGGGCGACATACTATAATATGACCTTTTTCGGACGACATACTATAGTATGACCTTTTTTGGACGACATACTATAGTATGACCTTTTTTGGACGACATACTATAATATGACCTTTTTTGGACGACATACTATAATATGACCTTTTTTGGGCGACATACTATAGTATGTGCTCTTTTGGGCGACATACTACAGTATGTGCTTTTTTTGGGCACATACTATAGTATGACCTTTTTTGGGAAACATACTATAGTATGTGCTTTTTTGGGAGACATAGTATCGTATGACCTTTTTTGAGTCACATAGTATCGTATGACCTTTTTTGGACGATATACTATGATATGACCTTTTTTGGACGACATACTATAGTATGACCTTTTTTGGGCGACCTAGTATCGTATGACCTTTTTTGGACGACATACTATAATATGACCTTTTTTGGACGACATACTATAGTATGACCTCTTTTGGACGACATACTATAGTATGTGGTTTTGGGCGACATAGTATAGTATGACCTTTTTTGAGCCACATAGTATAGTATGACCTTTTTTGGACGACATACTATAGTATGACCTTTTTTGGACGACATACTATAGTATGTGCTTTTTTGGACGACATACTATAGTATGACCTTTTTTGGACGACATACTATAGTATGTGCTTTTTTGGACGACATACTATAGTATGACCTTTTTTCGGTGACATAGTATAGGTTGACCTTTTTTGGGCGACATAGTTTAGGTTGACCTTTTTTGGACGACATAGTATAGTATGACCTGTTTTGAGTGACATAGTATAGTATGACCTTTTTTGACCCATATAGTATAGTATGAGCTGTTTTGAGCTACATAGTATAGTGTGACCTTTTTTGGACGACATAGTATAGTATGACCTTTTTGGACGACATACTATAGTATGTGCTTTTTTGGACGACATACTATAGTATGACCTTTTTCTAGCGACATATTATAGGTTGACCTTTTTTGGGCGACATACTATAATATGACCTTTTTTGGACGACATACTATAGTATGACCTTTTTTGGACGACATACTATAATATGACCTTTTTTGGGCCACCTAGTATCGTATGACCTTTTTTGGACGACATACTATAGTATGTGCTTTTTTGGGCGACATACTATAGTATGACCTTTTTGGGACGAAATACTATAGTATGTGCTTTTTTGGGCGACATACTATAGTATGACCTTTTTTGAGCGACATACTATAGTATGATTTTTTTTGGGACGACATACTATAGGATGAACTTTTTTGGGCGACCTAGTATCGTATGTGCTTTTTTGGGCGACATACTATAGTATGACCTTTTTTGGACGACATACTATAATATGACCTTTTTTGGGCGACCTAGTATCGTATGACCTTTTTTGGACGACATACTATAATATGATCTTTTTTGGACGACATACTATAGTATGACCTTTTTTGGACGACATACTATAGTATGACCTTTTTTGGACGACATACTATAATATGTGCTTTTTTGGGCGACCTAGTATCGTATGACCTTTTTTGGACGACATACTATAATATGACCTTTTTTGGACGACATATTATAGTATGACCTTTTTTGAGCGACAGAGTATAGTATGACCTTTCATGAGCCACATAGTATAGTATGACCTTTTTTTGGACAAAATACTATAGTATGTGCTTTTTTGGACGACATACTATAGTATGACCTTTTTTGGGCGACATAGTATAGGTTGACCTTTTTTAGGCGACATAGTATAGTATGACCTTTTTTGGACGACATACTATAGTATGACCTTTTTTGGACACATACTATAGTATGACCTTTTTTGGGCGACATAGTATAGGTTGACCTTTTTTAGGCGACATAGTTGAGGTTGACCTTTTTTGACCCATATAGTATAGTATGAGCTGTTTTGAGCTACATAGTATAGTGTGACCTTTTTTGGACGACATAGTATAGTATGACCTTTTTGGACGACATA
Organism: Eupleurogrammus muticus; assembly: GCA_036785175.1. Classification (NCBI taxonomy): domain Eukaryota; kingdom Metazoa; phylum Chordata; class Actinopteri; order Scombriformes; family Trichiuridae; genus Eupleurogrammus; species Eupleurogrammus muticus. Next base: position 913,521 of record JAYKQN010000042.1, read on the forward strand.
CTACAGTATGTGCTTTTTTGGACGACATACTATAGTATGACCTTTTTTGAGCGACATAGTATAGGTTGACCTTTTTTGGGCGACATAGTATAGTATGACCCGTTTTGAGTGACATAGTTTAGTATGACCTTTTTTGACCCATATAGTATAGTATGAGCTGTTTTGAGCTACATAGTATAGTGTGACCTTTTTGGACGACATACTATAGTATGTGCTTTTTTGGACGACATAGTATAGTATGACCCGTTTTGAGTGACATAGTTTAGTATGACCTTTTTTGGACGACATACTATAATATGACCTGTTTTGGACAACATACTATAGTATGACCTTTTTTGGACGACATACTATAGTATGACCTTTTTTGGACGACATACTATAGTATGACCTTTTTTGGACGACATACTATAGTATGACCTTTTTTGGACGACATACTATAGTATGACCTTTTTTGGACGACATACTATAGTATGTGCTTTTTTGGATGACATACTATATTATGACCTTTTTTGGACGAAATACTATAGGTTGACCTTTTTTGGGCGACATAGTATAGTATGACCCGTTTTGAGTGACATAGTTTAGTATGACCTTTTTTGGACGACATAGTATAGTATGACCTTTTTGGACGACATACTATAGTATGACCTTTTTCGGACGACATACTATAGTATGACCTTTTTTGGACGACATACTATAATATGACCTTTTTCGGACGACATACTATAGAATGACCTTTTTTGGACGACATACGATAATATGACCTTTTTTGGACGACATACTATAGTATGACCTTTTTTGGACGACATACTATAGTATGACCTTTTTTGGACGACATACTATAATATGACCTTTTTTGGACGACATACTATAATATGACCTTTTTTGGACGACATGCTATAGTATGTGCTTTTTTGGACGACATACTATAGTGTGACCTTTTTTGGGCGACATAGTATAGGTTGACCTTTTTTGGGCGACATAGTATAGTATGACCTTTTTGGACGACATACTATAGTATGACCTTTTTTGAGCGACATAGTATAGGTTGACATTTTTTGGGCGACATACTATAATATGACCTTTTTCGGACGACATACTATAGTATGACCTTTTTTGGACGACATACGATAATATGACCTTTTTTGGACGACATACTATAGTATGACCTTTTTTGGAAGACATACTATAGTATGACCTTTTTTGGACGACATACTATAGTATGACCTTTTTTGGACGACATACTATAATATGACCTTTTTTGGACGACATACTATAGTATGACCTTTTTTGGACGACATACTATAGTATGACCTTTTTTGGACGACATACTATAGTATGACCTTTTTTGGACGACATACTATAGTATGTGCTTTTTTGGATGACATACTATATTATGACCTTTTTTGGACGAAATACTATAGGTTGACCTTTTTTGGGCGACATAGTATAGTATGACCCGTTTTGAGTGACATAGTTTAGTATGACCTTTTTTGGACGACATAGTATAGTATGACCTTTTTGGACGACATACTATAGTATGACCTTTTTCGGACGACATACTATAGTATGACCTTTTTTGGACGACATACTATAATATGACCTTTTTCGGACGACATACTATAGTATGACCTTTTTTGGACGACATACGATAATATGACCTTTTTTGGACGACATACTATAGTATGACCTTTTTTGGACGACATACTATAGTATGACCTTTTTTGGACGACATACTATAATATGACCTTTTTTGGACGACATACTATAATATGACCTTTTTTGGACGACATGCTATAGTATGTGCTTTTTTGGACGACATACTATAGTGTGACCTTTTTTGGGCGACATAGTATAGGTTGACCTTTTTTGGGCGACATAGTATAGTATGACCTTTTTGGACGACATACTATAGTATGACCTTTTTTGAGCGACATAGTATAGGTTGACATTTTTTGGGCGACATACTATAATATGACCTTTTTCGGACGACATACTATAGTATGACCTTTTTTGGACGACATACGATAATATGACCTTTTTTGGACGACATACTATAGTATGACCTTTTTTGGAAGACATACTATAGTATGACCTTTTTTGGACGACATACTATAGTATGACCTTTTTTGGACGACATACTATAATATGACCTTTTTTGGACGACATACTATAATATGACCTTTTTTGGGCGACATACTACAGTATGTGCTTTTTTTGGGCACATACTATAGTATGACCTTTTTTGGGAAACATACTATAGTATGTGCTTTTTTGGGAGACATAGTATCGTATGACCTTTTTTGAGTCACATAGTATCGTATGACCTTTTTTGGACGATATACTATGATATGACCTTTTTTGGACGACATACTATAGTATGACCTTTTTTGGGCGACCTAGTATCGTATGACCTTTTTTGGACGACATACTATAATATGACCTTTTTTGGACGACATACTATAGTATGACCTCTTTTGGACGACATACTATAGTATGTGGTTTTGGGCGACATAGTATAGTATGACCTTTTTTGAGCCACATAGTATAGTATGACCTTTTTTGGACGACATACTATAGTATGACCTTTTTTGGACGACATACTATAGTATGTGCTTTTTTGGACGACATACTATAGTATGACCTTTTTTGGACGACATACTATAGTATGTGCTTTTTTGGATGACATACTATAGTATGACCTTTTTTCGGTGACATAGTATAGGTTGACCTTTTTTGGGCGACATAGTTTAGGTTGACCTTTTTTGGACGACATAGTATAGTATGACCTGTTTTGAGTGACATAGTATAGTATGACCTTTTTTGACCCATATAGTATAGTATGAGCTGTTTTGAGCTACATAGTATAGTGTGACCTTTTTTGGACGACATAGTATAGTATGACCTTTTTGGACGACATACTATAGTATGTGCTTTTTTGGACGACATACTATAGTATGACCTTTTTCTAGCGACATAGTATAGGTTGACCTTTTTTGGGCGACATACTATAATATGACCTTTTTTGGACGACATACTATAGTATGACCTTTTTTGGACGACATACTATAATATGACCTTTTTTGGGCCACCTAGTATCGTATGACCTTTTTTGGACGACATACTATAGTATGTGCTTTTTTGGGCGACATACTATAGTATGACCTTTTTGGGACGAAATACTATAGTATGTGCTTTTTTGGGCGACATACTATAGTATGACCTTTTTTGAGCGACATACTATAGTATGATTTTTTTTGGGACGACATACTATAGTATGACCTTTTTTGGGCGACCTAGTATCGTATGTGCTTTTTTGGGCGACATACTATAGTATGACATTTTTTGGACGACATACTATAATATGACCTTTTTTGGGCGACCTAGTATCGTATGACCTTTTTTGGACGACATACTATAATATGATCTTTTTTGGACGACATACTATAGTATGACCTTTTTTGGACGACATACTATAGTATGACCTTTTTTGGACGACATACTATAATATGTGCTTTTTTGGGCGACCTAGTATCGTATGACCTTTTTTGGACGACATACTATAATATGACCTTTTTTGGACGACATATTATAGTATGACCTTTTTTGAGCGACAGAGTATAGTATGACCTTTCATGAGCCACATAGTATAGTATGACCTTTTTTTGGACAAAATACTATAGTATGTGCTTTTTTGGACGACATACTATAGTATGACCTTTTTTGGGCGACATAGTATAGGTTGACCTTTTTATGGCGACATAGTATAGTATGACCTTTTTTGGACGACATACTATAGTATGACCTTTTTTGGACACATACTATAGTATGACCTTTTTTGGGCGACATAGTATAGGTTGACCTTTTTTAGGCGACATAGTTGAGGTTGACCTTTTTTGACCCATATAGTATAGTATGAGCTGTTTTGAGCTACATAGTATAGTGTGACCTTTTTTGGACGACATAGTATAGTATGACCTTTTTGGACGACATACTACAGTATGTGCTTTTTTGGACGACATACTATAGTATGACCTTTTTTGAGCGACATAGTATAGGTTGACCTTTTTTGGGCGACATAGTATAGTATGACCCGTTTTGAGTGACATAGTTTAGTATGACCTTTTTTGACCCATATAGTATAGTATGAGCTGTTTTGAGCTACATAGTATAGTGTGACCTTTTTGGACGACATACTATAGTATGTGCTTTTTTGGACGACATAGTATAGTATGACCCGTTTTGAGTGACATAGTTTAGTATGACCTTTTTTGACCCATATAGTATAGTATGAGCTGTTTTGAGCTACATAGTATAGTGTGACCTTTTTTGGACGACATAGTATAGTATGACCTTTTTGGACGACATACTATAGTATGTGCTTTTTTGGACGACATACTATAGTATGACCTTTTTTGAGTGACAGAGTATAGGTTGACCTTTTTTGGGCGACATAGTATAGTATGACATTTTTGATTGAACCTTTTTGGATCACATGTTACAGTATGACTTGTTCATGACTACATGCTATCGTATGACTTTTTTTTGGATGATTTTGTCAAAGGTTGTGCTTAAACCCTGAGCAGACATGGAGACAGAAACGTACAAGGGTGGTAAACAAACTCTTTATTACTCTTGAGCTAGTGAGAGGGGGAGCTGGCAGTGAGCAGTGTAGTAAGATCCAACAGTAGTAGGGCAGTATGGCAAGGAGGAGATGACAGGGAGCACTGGAACACTGGAAACAACAGAGGTAGAGGCCAGGCTTGGTTTGGTGAAAAGAGATGAGGAACCGGTCACGGGGAAGATCATCTGAAGTAGATGATGCTGTAGTTGTAGCATGCATTGAATTACAAGGATAGCTGTAGGTTACTGAGCAGTAAGAAGAAACTTTCTGGCGATGAATTGAAAGAAACAGTGTTTAAAAGCTAGGTAATTGATGACAGGTGTGACAAGACTCCACCACTGGGCCCCACCTGAAAAACAAGAAAGGGAGGGGCAAACACAAGGGAGAGAAAGATATAGACATGCAGGGAGACTCACGGAGGATATATGTTGTTTATTGGATGGCATGATATAGTATGACCCTTTTTCAAAGACATGCTATAGTATGACCTTTTTTGGAGGACATACTATAGTATGTGCTTTTTTGGGCAACATAGTATCGTATGTGCTTTTGTGGGCAACATACTATAGTATGTGCTTTTCTAGGCGACATACTATATTATGACCTTTTTGGGACGACATACTATAGTATGTGCTTTTTTGGGCGACATACTATAGTATGACGTTTTTTGGAGAACATACTATAGTATGACTTTTTTGGACGACATACTATAGTATGACCTTTTTTGGAGAACATACTATAGTATGACCTTTTTGGGCGACATACTATAGTATGACTTTTTTTGGACGACATACTATAGTATGACTTTTTTGGGACGACATACTATAGTATGACCTTTTTGGGACGATATACTATAATATGTGCTTTTTTGGGCGACATACTATATTATGACCTTTTTGGGACGACATACTATAGTATGTGCTTTTTGGGGCGACATACTATAGTATGACTTTTTTTGGACGATATACTATAATATGTGCTTTTTGGGGCGACATACTATAGTATGGCTTTTTTGGACGACATACTATAGTATGTGCTTTTTTGGACGACATACTATAGTATGACTTTTTTTGGACGACATACTATAGTATGACCTTTTTTGGACGACATACGATAGTAAGTGCTTTTGTGGGACGACATACTATAGTATGTGCTTTTTTGGGCGACATACTATAGTATGACCTTTTTGGGACGACATACTATAGTATGACCTTTTTTGGACGACATACTATAGTATGACTTTTTTTGGACGACATACTATAGTAAGTGCTTTTTTGGGCGACATACTATAGTATGACTTTTTTGGGCGACATACTATAGTATGACTTTTTTTGGACGACATACTATAGTATGACCTTTTATGGACGACATACTATAGTAAGTGCTTTTTTGGGACGACATACTATAGTATGTGCTTTTTTGGGCGACATACTATAGTATGACTTTTTTTGGACGACATACTATAGTATGTGCTTTTTTGGACGACATACTATAGTAAGTGCTTTTTTGGGCGACATACTATAGTATGACTTTTTTTGGACGACATACTATAGTATGTGCTTTTTGGGACGACATACTATAGTATGTGCTCTTTTGGGCGACATACTATAGTATGACCTTTTTTGGACGACATACTATAGTATGACCTTTTTTGGACGACATACTATAGTATGTGCTTTTTTGGGCGACATACTATAGTATGACCTTTTTTGGAGAACATACTATAGTATGACCTTTTTGGGACGACATACTATAGTATGTGCTTTTTTGGACGACATACTATAGTAAGTGCTTTTTTGGGCGACATACTATAGTATGACTTTTTTTGGACGACATAGTATAGTCAGTGCTTTTTTGGGCGACATACTATATAGTATGACCTTTTTGGGACGACATCCTATAGTATGACCTTTTTGGGACGACATACTATAGTATGTGCTTTTTTGGGCGACATACTATTGTATGACCTTTTTTGGGCGAAATACTATATTATGACCTTTTTGGGACGACATACTATAGTATGTGCTTTTTTGGAGACATACTATAGTATGTGCTTCTTTGGGCGACATACTATAGTATGACTTTTTTTGGACCACATACTATAGTATGACCTTTTTGGGACGACATACTATAGTATGACCTTTTTTGGGCGACATACTATAGTATGACCTTTTTTGGAGATCATACTATAGTATGTGCTTTTTTGGGCGACATACTATAGTATGACCTTTTTAGGGCGACATACTATATTATGACCTTTTTGGGACGACATACTATAGTATGTGCTTTTTTGGACGACATACTATAGTATGACTTTTTTTGGAGGACATACTATAATATGACCTTTTTTGGGCGACATACTATATTATGACCTTTTTGGGACGACATACTATAGTATGTGCTTTTTTGGGCGACATACTATAGTATGACTTTTTTTGGGCGACATACTATAATATGACCTTTTTGTGATGACATACTATAGTATGACCTTTTTTGGAGAACATACTATAGTATGACCTTTTAGGGCGACATAGTATAGTATGTGCTTTTTTGGGCGACATACTATAGTATGACCATTTTTGGGCGACATACTATATTATGACCTTTTTGGGAGACATACTATATTATGACCTTTTTGGGAGACATACTATATTATGACCTTTTTGGGCGACATAGTATAGTATGTGCTTTTTTGGGCGACATAGTATAGTATATGCTTTTTTTGGACGACATACTATAGTATGTGCTTTTTTGGGCGACATACTATAGTATCTGCTTTTTTGGGCGACATACTATAGTACGACTTTTTTTGGAGAACATACTATAGTATGTGCTTTTTTGGGCGACATACTATAGTATGACCATTTTTGGACGACATACTATAGTATGTGCTTTTTGGGCGACATACTATATTATGACCTTTTTGGGACGACATACTATAGTATGTGCTATTTTGGGACGACATATTACAGTATGTGCTCTTTTGGGCGACATACTATAGTATGACCTTTTTTGGGCGACATATTATAGTATGACCATTTTTGGACGACATACTATAGTATGTGCTTTTTTGGGCGACATACTATAGTATGACCTTTTTGGGACGACATACTATAGTATGTGCTATTTTGGGACGACATATTACAGTATGTGCTCTTTTGGGCGACATACTATAGTATGACCTTTTTTGGGCGACATATTATAGTATGACCATTTTTGGACGACATACTATAGTATGTGCTTTTTTGGGCGACATACTATAGTATGACCTTTTTTAGGAGAGCATACTATAGTATGTGCTTTTTGGGACGACATATTACAGTATGTGCTCTTTTGGGCGACATACTATAGTTTGTGCTTTTTTGGGCGACATATTATAGTATGACCATTTTTGGACGACATACTTTAGTATGTGCTTTTTTGGGCGACATACTATAGTATGACCTTTTTTGGAAAACATACTATAGTATGACCATTTTTGGGCGACATAGTATAGTATGTGCTCTTTTGGGCGACATAGTATAGTATGTGCTTTTTTGGGCGACATACTATAGTATGACCTTTTTGGGACGACATACTATAGTATGTGCTCTTTTGGGCGACATAGTATAGTATGTGCTTTTTTGGGCGACATACTATAGTATGACCTTTTTTGGGCGACATAGTATAGTATGTGCTTTTTTGGGCGACATAGTATAGTATGTGCTTTTTGGGACGACATACTATAGTATGACCTTTTTGGACAACATAGTATAGTATGCCCTTTTTTGAGCGACATAGTATAGGTTGACATTTTTTGGGCGACATACTATAATATGACCTTTTTCGGACGACATACTATAGTATGACCTTTTTTGGACGACATACTATAGTATGTGCTTTTTTGGATGACATACTATATTATGACCTTTTTTGGACGACATAGTATAGTATGACCCGTTTTGAGTGACATAGTTTAGTATGGCCTTTTTTGACCCATATAGTATAGTATGAGCTGTTTTGAGCTACATAGTATAGTGTGACCTTTTTTGGACGACATAGTATAGTATGACCTTTTTGGACGACATACTATAGTATGACCTTTTTTGAGCGACATAGTATAGGTTGACATTTTTTGGGCGACATACTATAATATGACCTTTTTCGGACGACATACTATAGTATGACCTTTTTTGGACGACATACTATAGTATGACCTTTTTTGGACGACATACTATAATATGACCTTTTTTGGACGACATACTATAATATGACCTTTTTTGGGCGACATACTATAGTATGTGCTCTTTTGGGCGACATACTACAGTATGTGCTTTTTTTGGGCACATACTATAGTATGACCTTTTTTGGGAAACATACTATAGTATGTGCTTTTTTGGGAGACATAGTATCGTATGACCTTTTTTGAGTCACATAGTATCGTATGACCTTTTTTGGACGATATACTATGATATGACCTTTTTTGGACGACATACTATAGTATGACCTTTTTTGGGCGACCTAGTATCGTATGACCTTTTTTGGACGACATACTATAATATGACCTTTTTTGGACGACATACTATAGTATGACCTTTTTTGGACGACATACTATAGTATGTGGTTTTGGGCGACATAGTATAGTATGACCTTTTTTGAGCCACATAGTATAGTATGACCTTTTTTGGACGACATACTATAGTATGACCTTTTTTGGACGACATACTATAGTATGACCTTTTTTGGACGACATACTATAGTATGTGCTTTTTTGGACGACATACTATAGTATGACCTTTTTTCGGTGACATAGTATAGGTTGACCTTTTTTGGGCGACATAGTTTAGGTTGACCTTTTTTGGACGACATAGTATAGTATGACCTGTTTTGAGTGACATAGTATAGTATGACCTTTTTTGACCCATATAGTATAGTATGAGCTGTTTTGAGCTACATAGTATAGTGTGACCTTTTTTGGACGACATAGTATAGTATGACCTTTTTGGACGACATACTATAGTATGTGCTTTTTTGGACGACATACTATAGTATGACCTTTTTCTAGCGACATAGTATAGGTTGACCTTTTTTGGGCGACATACTATAATATGACCTTTTTTGGACGACATACTATAGTATGACCTTTTTTGGACGACATACTATAATATGACCTTTTTTGGGCCACCTAGTATCGTATGACCTTTTTTGGACGACATACTATAGTATGTGCTTTTTTGGGCGACATACTATAGTATGACCTTTTTGGGACGAAATACTATAGTATGTGCTTTTTTGGGCGACATACTATAGTATGACCTTTTTTGAGCGACATACTATAGTATGATTTTTTTTGGGACGACATACTATAGTATGACCTTTTTTGGGCGACCTAGTATCGTATGTGCTTTTTTGGGCGACATACTATAGTATGACCTTTTTTGGACGACATACTATAATATGACCTTTTTTGGGCGACCTAGTATCGTATGACCTTTTTTGGACGACATACTATAATATGATCTTTTTTGGACGACATACTATAGTATGACCTTTTTTGGACGACATACTATAGTATGACCTTTTTTGGACGACATACTATAATATGTGCTTTTTTGGGCGACCTAGTATCGTATGACCTTTTTTGGACGACATACTATAATATGACCTTTTTTGGACGACATATTATAGTATGACCTTTTTTGAGCGACAGAGTATAGTATGACCTTTCATGAGCCACATAGTATAGTATGACCTTTTTTTGGACAAAATACTATAGTATGTGCTTTTTTGGACGACATACTATAGTATGACCTTTTTTGGGCGACATAGTATAGGTTGACCTTTTTTAGGCGACATAGTATAGTATGACCTTTTTTGGACGACATACTATAGTATGACCTTTTTTGGACACATACTATAGTATGACCTTTTTTGGGCGACATAGTATAGGTTGACCTTTTTTAGGCGACATAGTTGAGGTTGACCTTTTTTGACCCATATAGTATAGTATGAGCTGTTTTGAGCTACATAGTATAGTGTGACCTTTTTTGGACGACATAGTATAGTATGACCTTTTTGGACAACATACTACAGTATGTGCTTTTTTGGACGACATACTATAGTATGACCTTTTTTGAGCGACATAGTATAGTATGACCCGTTTTGAGTGACATAGTTTAGTATGACCTTTTTTGACCCATATAGTATAGTATGAGCTGTTTTGAGCTACATAGTATAGTGTGACCTTTTTGGACGACATACTATAGTATGTGCTTTTTTGGACGACATAGTATAGTATGACCCGTTTTGAGTGACATAGTTTAGTATGACCTTTTTTGACCCATATAGTATAGTATGAGCTGTTTTGAGCTACATAGTATAGTGTGACCCTTTTTGGACGACATAGTATAGTATGACCTTTTTGGACGACATACTATAGTATGTGCTTTTTTGGACGACATAGTATAGTATGACATTTTTGATTGAACCTTTTTGGATCACATGTTACAGTATGACTTGTTCATGACTACATGCTATCGTATGACTTTTTTTTGGATGATTTTGTCAAAGGTTGTGCTTAAACCCTGAGCAGACATGGAGACAGAAACGTACAAGGGTGGTAAACAAACTCTTTATTACTCTTGAGCTAGTGAGAGGGGGAGCTGGCAGTGAGCAGTGTAGTAAGATCCAACAGTAGCAGGGCAGTATGGCAAGGAGGAGATGACAGGGAGCACTGGAACACTGGAAACAACAGAGGTAGAGGCCAGGCTTGGTTTGGTGAATAGAGATGAGGAACCGGTCACGGGGAAGATCATCTGAAGTAGATGATGCTGTAGTTGTAGCATGCATTGAATTACAAGGATAGCTGTAGGTTACTGAGCAGTAAGAAGAAACTTTCTGGCGATGAATTGAAAGAAACAGTGTTTAAAAGCTAGGTAATTGATGACAGGTGTGACAAGACTCCACCACTGGGCCCCACCTGAAAAACAAGAAAGGGAGGGGCAAACACAAGGGAGAGAAAGATATAGACATGCAGGGAGACTCACGGAGGATATATGTTGTTTATTGGATGGCATGATATAGTATGACCCTTTTTCAAAGACATGCTATAGTATGACCTTTTTTGGAGGACATACTATAGTATGTGCTTTTTTGGGCAACATAGTATCGTATGTGCTTTTGTGGGCAACATACTATAGTATGTGCTTTTCTAGGCGACATACTATATTATGACCTTTTTGGGACGACATACTATAGTATGTGCTTTTTTGGGCGACATACTATAGTATGACGTTTTTTGGAGAACATACTATAGTATGACTTTTTTGGACGACATACTATAGTATGACCTTTTTTGGAGAACATACTATAGTATGACCTTTTTGGGCGACATACTATAGTATGACTTTTTTTGGACGACATACTATAGTATGACCTTTTTGGGACGACATACTATAGTATGTGCTTTTTTGGGCGACATACTATAGTATGACGTTTTTTGGGCGACATACTATAGTATGACTTTTTTGGACGACATACTATAGTATGACCTTTTTTGGGCGACATACTATAGTATGTGCTTTTTTGGGCGACATACTATAGTATGACCTTTTTGGGACGACATACTATAGTATGACCTTTTTTCGAGAACATACTATAGTATGACCTTTTTGGGACGACATACTATAGTAAGTGCTTTTGTGGGACGACATACTATAGTATGTGCTTTTTTGGGCGACATACTATAGTATGACCTTTTTGGGACGACATACTATAGTATGACCTTTTTTGGACGACATACTATAGTATGACTTTTTTTGGACGACATACTATAGTATGACCTTTTTTGGACGACATACTATAGTAAGTGCTTTTTTGGGCGACATACTATAGTATGACTTTTTTTGGACGACATACTATAGTATGTGCTTTTTTGGGCGACATACTATAGTATGACCTTTTTGGGACGACATACTATAGTATGCGTTTTTCTGGACGACATACTATAGTATGTGCTTTTTTGGACGACATACTATAGTAAGTGCTTTTTTGGGCGACATACTATAGTATGACTTTTTTTGGACGACATACTATAGTATGTGCTTTTTGGGACGACATACTATAGTATGTGCTCTTTTGGGCGACATACTATAGTATGACCTTTTTTGGACGACATACTATAGTATGTGCTTTTTGGGGCGACATACTATAGTATGACTTTTTTTGGACGATATACTATAATATGTGCTTTTTGGGGCGACATACTATAGTATGGCTTTTTTGGACGACATACTATAGTATGTGCTTTTTTGGACGACATACTATAGTATGACTTTTTTTGGACGACATACTATAGTATGACCTTTTTTGGACGACATACGATAGTAAGTGCTTTTGTGGGACGACATACTATAGTATGTGCTTTTTTGGGCGACATACTATAGTATGACCTTTTTGGGACGACATACTATAGTATGACCTTTTTTGGACGACATACTATAGTATGACTTTTTTTGGACGACATACTATAGTAAGTGCTTTTTTGGGCGACATACTATAGTATGACTTTTTTGGGCGACATACTATAGTATGACTTTTTTTGGACGACATACTATAGTATGACCTTTTATGGACGACATACTATAGTAAGTGCTTTTTTGGGACGACATACTATAGTATGTGCTTTTTTGGGCGACATACTATAGTATGACTTTTTTTGGACGACATACTATAGTATGACCTTTTTTGGACGACATACTATAGTATGACCTTTTTGGGACGACATACTATAGTATGACCTTTTTTGGACGACATACTATAGTATGACTTTTTTTGGGACGACATACTATAGTATGCGTTTTTCTGGATGACATACTATAGTATGTGCTTTTTTGGACGACATACTATAGTAAGTGCTTTTTTGGGCGACATACTATAGTATGACTTTTTTTGGACGACATACTATAGTATGTGCTTTTTGGGACGACATACTATAGTATGTGCTCTTTTGGGCGACATACTATAGTATGACTTTTTTGGACGACATACTATAGTATGACCTTTTTTGGACGACATACTATAGTATGTGCTTTTTTGGGCGACATACTATAGTATGACCTTTTTTGGAGAACATACTATAGTATGACCTTTTTGGGACGACATACTATAGTATGTGCTTTTTTGGGCGACATACTATAGTATGACCTTTTTGGGACGACATACTATAGTATGACCTTTTTTCGAGAACATACTATAGTATGACCTTTTTGGGACGACATACTATAGTAAGTGCTTTTGTGGGACGACATACTATAGTATGTGCTTTTTTGGGCGACATACTATAGTATGACCTTTTTGGGACGACATACTATAGTATGACCTTTTTTGGACGACATACTATAGTATGACTTTTTTTGGACGACATACTATAGTATGACCTTTTTTGGACGACATACTATAGTAAGTGCTTTTTTGGGCGACATACTATAGTATGACTTTTTTTGGACGACATACTATAGTATGTGCTTTTTTGGGCGACATACTATAGTATGACCTTTTTGGGACGACATACTATAGTATGCGTTTTTCTGGACGACATACTATAGTATGTGCTTTTTTGGACGACATACTATAGTAAGTGCTTTTTTGGGCGACATACTATAGTATGACTTTTTTTGGACGACATACTATAGTATGTGCTTTTTGGGACGACATACTATAGTATGTGCTCTTTTGGGCGACATACTATAGTATGACCTTTTTTGGACGACATACTATAGTATGTGCTTTTTGGGGCGACATACTATAGTATGACTTTTTTTGGACGATATACTATAATATGTGCTTTTTGGGGCGACATACTATAGTATGGCTTTTTTGGACGACATACTATAGTATGTGCTTTTTTGGACGACATACTATAGTATGACTTTTTTTGGACGACATACTATAGTATGACCTTTTTTGGACGACATACGATAGTAAGTGCTTTTGTGGGACGACATACTATAGTATGTGCTTTTTTGGGCGACATACTATAGTATGACCTTTTTGGGACGACATACTATAGTATGACCTTTTTTGGACGACATACTATAGTATGACTTTTTTTGGACGACATACTATAGTAAGTGCTTTTTTGGGCGACATACTATAGTATGACTTTTTTGGGCGACATACTATAGTATGACTTTTTTTGGACGACATACTATAGTATGACCTTTTATGGACGACATACTATAGTAAGTGCTTTTTTGGGACGACATACTATAGTATGTGCTTTTTTGGGCGACATACTATAGTATGACTTTTTTTGGACGACATACTATAGTATGACCTTTTTTGGACGACATACTATAGTATGACCTTTTTGGGACGACATACTATAGTATGACCTTTTTTGGACGACATACTATAGTATGACTTTTTTTGGACGACATACTATCGTATGACCTTTTTTGGACGACATACTATAGTAAGTGTTTTTTTGGGCGACATACTATAGTATGACTTTTTTTGGACGACATACTATAGTATGTGCTTTTTTGGGCGACATACTATAGTATGACCTTTTTGGGACGACATACTATAGTATGCGTTTTTCTGGATGACATACTATAGTATGTGCTTTTTTGGACGACATACTATAGTAAGTGCTTTTTTGGGCGACATACTATAGTATGACTTTTTTTGGACGACATACTATAGTATGTGCTTTTTGGGACGACATACTATAGTATGTGCTCTTTTGGGCGACATACTATAGTATGACCTTTTTTGGACGACATACTATAGTATGTGCTTTTTTGGACGACATACTATAGTAAGTGCTTTTTTGGGCGACATACTATAGTATGACTTTTTTGGGACGACATACTATAGTATGACCTTTTTGGGACGATATACTATAATATGTGCTTTTTTGGGCGACATACTATATTATGACCTTTTTGGGACGACATACTATAGTATGTGCTTTTTGGGGCGACATACTATAGTATGACTTTTTTTGGACGATATACTATAATATGTGCTTTTTGGGGCGACATACTATAGTATGGCTTTTTTGGACGACATACTATAGTATGACCTTTTTTGGACGACATACTATAGTATGACTTTTTTTGGACGACATACTATAGTAAGTGCTTTTTTGGGCGACATACTATAGTATGACTTTTTTGGGCGACATACTATAGTATGACTTTTTTTGGACGACATACTATAGTATGACCTTTTATGGACGACATACTATAGTAAGTGCTTTTTTGGGACGACATACTATAGTATGTGCTTTTTTGGGCGACATACTATAGTATGACTTTTTTTGGACGACATACTATAGTATGACCTTTTTTGGACGACATACTATAGTAAGTGCTTTTGTGGGACGACATACTATAGTATGTGCTTTTTTGGGCGACATACTATAGTATGACCTTTTTGGGACGACATACTATAGTATGACCTTTTTTGGACGACATACTATAGTATGACTTTTTTTGGACGACATACTATCGTATGACCTTTTTTGGACGACATACTATAGTAAGTGTTTTTTTGGGCGACATACTATAGTATGACTTTTTTTGGACGACATACTATAGTATGCGTTTTTCTGGATGACATACTATAGTATGTGCTTTTTTGGACGACATACTATAGTAAGTGCTTTTTTGGGCGACATACTATAGTATGACTTTTTTTGGACGACATACTATAGTATGTGCTTTTTGGGACGACATACTATAGTATGTGCTCTTTTGGGCGACATACTATAGTATGACCTTTTTTGGACGACATACTATAGTAAGTGCTTTTTTGGGCGACATACTATAGTATGACTTTTTTGGGACGACATACTATAGTATGACCTTTTTGGGACGATATACTATAATATGTGCTTTTTTGGGCGACATACTATATTATGACCTTTTTGGGACGACATACTATAGTATGTGCTTTTTGGGGCGACATACTATAGTATGACTTTTTTTGGACGATATACTATAATATGTGCTTTTTGGGGCGACATACTATAGTATGGCTTTTTTGGACGACATACTATAGTATGTGCTTTTTTGGACGACATACTATAGTATGACTTTTTTTGGACGACATACTATAGTATGACCTTTTTTGGACGACATACTATAGTAAGTGCTTTTGTGGGACGACATACTATAGTATGTGCTTTTTTGGGCGACATACTATAGTATGACTTTTTTTGGACGACATACTATAGTAAGTGCTTTTTTGGGCGACATACTATAGTATGACTTTTTTGGGCGACATACTATAGTATGACTTTTTTGGGCGACATACTATAGTATGACTTTTTTTGGACGACATACTATAGTATGACCTTTTTTGGGCGACATACTATAGTATGTGCTTTTTGGGACGACATACTATAGTATGTGCTCTTTTGGGCGACATACTATAGTATGACCTTTTTTGGACGACATACTATAGTATGACCTTTTTTGGACGACATACTATAGTATGTGCTTTTTTGGGCGACATACTATAGTATGACCTTTTTTGGAGAACATACTATAGTATGACCTTTTTGGGACGACATACTATAGTATGTGCTTTTTTGGGCGACATACTATAGTATGACCTTTTTGGGACGACATACTATAGTAAGTGCTTTTTTGGGCGACATACTATAGTATGACCTTTTTGGGACAACATACTATAGTATGTGCTTTTTTGGGCGACATACTATTGTATGACCTTTTTTGGGCGACATACTATATTATGACCTTTTTGGGACGACATACTATAGTATGTGCTTTTTTGGGCGACATACTATAGTATGACCTTTTTGGGACAACATACTATAGTATGTGCTTTTTTGGAGACATACTATAGTATGTGCTTCTTTGGGCGACATACTATAGTATGACTTTTTTTGGACCACATACTATAGTATGACCTTTTTGGGACGACATACTATAGTATGACTTTTTTTGGACGATATATTATAGTATACGCTTTTTGGGACGACATACTATAGTATGACCTTTTTTGGGCGACATACTATAGTATGACCTTTTTTGGAGATCATACTATAGTATGTGCTTTTTTGGGCGACATACTATAGTATGACCTTTTTAGGGCGACATACTATATTATGACCTTTTTGGGACGACATACTATAGTATGTGCTTTTTTGGACGACATACTATAGTATGACTTTTTTTGGAGGACATACTATAATATGACCTTTTTTGGGCGACATACTATATTATGACCTTTTTGGGACGACATACTATAGTATGTGCTTTTTTGGGCGACATACTATAGTATGACTTTTTTTGGGCGACATACTATAATATGACCTTTTTGTGATGACATACTATAGTATGACCTTTTTTGGAGAACATACTATAGTATGACCTTTTAGGGCGACATAGTATAGTATGTGCTTTTTTGGGCGACATACTATAGTATGACCATTTTTGGGCGACATACTATATTATGACCTTTTTGGGAGACATACTATATTATGACCTTTTTGGGAGACATACTATATTATGACCTTTTTGGGCGACATAGTATAGTATGTGCTTTTTTGGGCGACATAGTATAGTATATGCTTTTTTGGGCGACATACTATAGTATCTGCTTTTTTGGGCGACATACTATAGTACGACTTTTTTTGGAGAACATACTATAGTATGTGCTTTTTTGGGCGACATACTATAGTATGACCATTTTTGGACGACATACTATAGTATGTGCTTTTTGGGCGACATACTATATTATGACCTTTTTGGGACGACATACTATAGTATGTGCTATTTTGGGACGACATATTACAGTATGTGCTTTTTTGGGCGACATACTATAGTATGACCTTTTTTGGGCGACATATTATAGTATGACCATTTTTGGACGACATACTATAGTATGTGCTTTTTTGGGCGACATACTATAGTATGACCTTTTTTGGGCGACATATTATAGTATGACCATTTTTGGACGACATACTATAGTATGACCTTTTTTGGGCGACATACTATAGTATGACCATTTTTGGGCGACATACTATAGTATGTGCTTTTTTGGGCGACATACTATAGTATGACCTTTTTTAGGAGAGCATACTATAGTATGTGCTTTTTGGGACGACATATTACAGTATGTGCTCTTTTGGGCGACATACTATAGTTTGTGCTTTTTTGGGCGACATATTATAGTATGACCATTTTTGGACGACATACTATAGTATGTGCTTTTTTGGGCGACATACTATAGTATGACCTTTTTTGGAAAACATACTATAGTATGACCATTTTTGGGCGACATAGTATAGTATGTGCTCTTTTGGGCGACATAGTATAGTATGTGCTTTTTTGGGCGACATACTATAGTATGACCTTTTTGGGACGACATACTATAGTATGTGCTCTTTTGGGCGACATAGTATAGTATGTGCTTTTTTGGGCGACATACTATAGTATGACCTTTTTTGGGCGACATAGTATAGTATGTGCTTTTTTGGGCGACATAGTATAGTATGTGCTTTTTGGGACGACATACTATAGTATGTGCTTTTTTGGGCGACATACTATAGTATGAACCTTTTTGGACGACATACTATAGTATGTGCTTTTTTGGACGACATACTATAGTAAGTGCTTTTTTGGGCGACATACTATAGTATGACTTTTTTTGGACGACATACTATAGTATGACCTTTTTGGGACGACATACTATAGTATGACCTTTTTTGGGAGACATACTATAGTATGACCTTTTTGGGACGACATACTATAGTATGACCTTTTTTGGACGACATACTATAGTATGACCTTTTTTGGGCGACATATCAACCTTTCAATTCAATGTCTAGAATCATCGGGTAAATATTATTAATTATTATATTTTAACATTCTGAGTCCTTGGAATTTTATAAATCATTAATTTACTTTTTCATTCTCTTTCATTTCTCTTTGCTGTGTGTTCACATGTCTTGGCTTTGTCATTGTCATGTATAAAAAAAAACTCATATAAACCCTATATGGACTTTGTGTGATGCTTTTGATTCTTCCCTTGGGAATCACTCGCCAAGTCTGATTAACAAGAACAACTTGATCCTCATGAACAAAATGAAAAAAACAACTGAATAATGCCCAAGATCATAATTTAATGGGCTGAAATTTCTGCAAGAAAGCTTTAGAAAAAAAAAAAAAATTACCCATCTGTTCATTGCACACATGCCACAGCTCACTCAGATAGCTTGTAGCACTGTCTTGCGTATGCAAATATGTTTTGCCTGGAAATCTATTTGGAGTTGCTCGAAGGAATCCAGAACGGCCCTCCTTCTGTCTCCCTCTCGCCGTCTATCTCCTCTCGCGTGGAAAACATTTCACCAGCTCCGCACGCGCGCGGACGTCCGGTCGGCGCCTCGCCTCTTCCACGGCCACACACCACCACGGGCCAATATGCAGATCTCACAGGCCCAGACCGGCGGCCATGTCCGCGAGCGGGACGCCGAGGAGCCCGCGACCGTCTGCTCGCTCGGATAAAACATGCAACGCGGGGACACAGAAGGAATAATTACCCACTCCGTGCAGAGGACCAGGCCGCCAGTGTGTCCCGCTGTTAGAGACTTTAAATCCAGCATTTCTGAGGAAATAAAAGTCAAGTCAGGTTCTAAATCACAAATCAGAGATTCTCATCAATGCTCTTTGCAATTTTACATCACAAAAGTCCTCAGATAGTCACATCAGGAAAAACTCCCTGAATAATATATAAAAATGTTCCTCATGCAGTAGAGGAATATGACACTAAATATAATAAGTAAATAAAAATAAATCTATTGAAATTGTGGTTTATGTGAAGGATGAGGAAACAGGATCCATCTCAGCTTCCAGGAGAACTACTACTATGACTACTTCTACTACTACTATGACTACTACTACTACTACTATGACTACTTCTACTCCTCCATCCCTCCAACAACTGAAGATCCTTCACTCTGCAGCATTTTCTGAGAATGAGAAAAAAACACAGTTAAAAAGTGCATGATGAGTGTTATAGATAGAAGAATAACGTATACTAGTAGAATCTGATGAAAACCTAAAGCAGCAAAGAAAAATATATAACTAGAAGCTGCTGCAAAAAAGAAAAATATAGATTTATATAGGCAGAGAAATGGTCAAAAATAGACTAAACAGATTTACAGCAACATGATATGTGAGCCACTACATAGAATAAACTGAATAAATACTGATGAGACCAGGAAGAAGATCCAGGATGTGCAAATATAAGAGATATAAACACACACAAATCTAAATGTAACATAGGAAATACTCTGTATATGTTATATGCCCAATGTCATTTGCACTTTTTATGTCATGTAAATATGTATATTCATATAATTTCTTCTATAGAAAGCCAAAATAAAGAGAACCTAGAAACTAGAAACTAGAACTTTGAGTGATCTTTTTTTTAATTGAAACACACTATGAAGTTAAACCCTTATAAGTAGGAAGTCAGATTATTTTTATGTATGAAGGATTCGTAGCCCTTATGGGCAGAGATGCAAGAAGAAGGACATAACAGGCTCTGTATGTGCATGGCGTGTGTGTGTGTGTGTGTGTGTGTACCAGAGGGCTGTAGAAGCCAGGCCTGGGCAGATGGTCCACAAAGGTGTTACGGCACAGTGAGTGGGCACCGCGATTGATGCATTGCAACATCCAAGAAGGTGGAACATTTGGCTGCTGACCCGCAGTCAGAACTCGCCTCCTCCTCGTTCAGCTGCAGCAGCGAGAGCGCCGGCGGGCCGCGTGGTCGCGGTAAACACACACATACACACACACACACACACTCCGGGAAAAAAAAAAAAAAACGTGTGCACTTTCCCACCCTGGAGGGAGCCCGGGCCCCGGAAACTTCTCGTCTCCATCGACTCTGCAAGGAGGTCACGGCGGTGGAGGAGCTGTGTGTGTGTGTGTGTGTGTGTGTGTGTGTGGGTGGGTGGGTGGGGGGGTCGCCGTGTTCCACTCGGGTGGAGGAGGCGTGACCCCCTCGTTCTGGGGGCCGTTGGTATGACTCCATCTCTGCGAGGAGCCTGGACTTTAGAACCTGGAGTTTAGAGATTTGAGATTAGGGCAAAATGGTGTATTACGGTAATATTACGGTAAATGTGTGAACTAACCAATAACAGCCGAGTTTCAATTAAGCGCCAGGCCTCCTTTGAACGGCGGGTGCAGGTTTGACAAATAGCCACTGGTTCCAAATAAACTATAACTCTAATTCATTTCTAGAAATTCAAGAAAGGAGACGCAGGCACTGACGCCGCACGTTTTTCTCCTTCGTCTTTTTTTTTCCACAAACATCTCGCATCTTTCTCGAGGTTTTCAAAAAGTGAAAGTGTTTTCCTTCTGTTCTTGGATAGCAAAAACAAACTTCCAAAATCCAAAACAAGAAGACAAAAAATGTAAGGAGGACGTGACCAATTACGCTGCAGGTTTTTTTTTTTTTTGCAATCAATAATGACGTTAAAGAGCAGCCTTTATGATAATATTGATTAATGGTCAAATGCAATGGCTCCAATGCAGCAAAAAAAATATGACATGAAATAAAAAAATTCTGTGTTAAATATGCAGAGGAAGCAGCCGAGACGTTTAACAACAGAACTGTTTTAAATATATTTTAGAAAAAGTTACACAGTAGTTTAATAAAAATAATTATAGAGTAAATTAAACTATGCATAAATGCAGGAAATTTATGGTACTACATAATGAATTAAACCTGTGTTAAACGATATTTTACTGTGCATTAATGTAAATAATTTATTAGGAAACCCTCAATAAACATTATTTGTATGGTCAGATATAAATGTTAGTTAATTACACCTTATTTTTATTTTACTGTTTGTTAATGAATAATAATTACTTTGAAAACGATCTATAAATATTATATTATGTGCACTTAGAAATAGTTAATTAAGAGTTAATTTACATTTATTGTATATTTATATATATATGTATGAAAGCTAATGTAATTATGCCTCTTTTAGAATTATGTATTCAAGTGATTATCTCAACAGTCAAGAGACGATTATAGAAAGGAAGCTGCAGGAGTTCAAAGAAGAACTTTTTCCTTTAATTACAAACATTATTAGTTATGCACATGGTGAGATTTTTATTTCAGACCCAAAAGCGTTCTTACATCAGTTAAAACATGGAAAATTCATGAGTGAGTTTGATAACCAGAGGCAACATCACAGCAGCGGACTTTAAACATGATGATTGCTGTTTGTCTCTGGCTGCGTTTAAACGCTGCATTCTACTGTGGGAATTTAGCACGTTGCTGTTTAATTCTCCTTCATGCATTGACGATCGATACGAGTCGATGTGGAAGCTTTTTCAAAATGACACAGCAGATAGAATTCTCCTACTTTTTTTTATATAAAATATTTTTGGGTTTAAAAAAACAGACATTTTTTTCCTGAAAAATAAATTTTAAAATAAAGCATTGGAGTTGTTGATTTTAAAATGTTATGTAAAGTCTGTTGATTATGGAAGCATAGGAGGACTTTGTTTTTCTGCAAAATCCTCTGTACACACACACACACACACACACACACACACACAGACACACACACACACACACACACACACACACACAAACACACACAAATAAGTCAATGTATTGTAGTGGTTATGCATCTTTTTTCTTGTAGTTAAACTTTTAATCATCTATTTATGGCCTCATTTAATAAACTAACCAACCTCAAGTTAGTGGATGCTCGTATGATAAATCTAGTGCAGAGCGCCACCCTATGGACACAGCCGGCACATCACACACACACACACACACACACACACACACACACACACACACACACACACATACTTACATCCTGCCTCATTCTCACCAGTTTTTTGTTCTTGCAGCCAATGATCAGTGACGCTGTGGCGTCATTTCAGTTTAAGGTGAAGAATTCTCCCTATTATAAGTGTCCAGGGGTTAGAAACAAAAAGTTTAAAAAGCAGCAACCTGGTGCAATTAGGGAGCAAAACCAAGCTGCAATAATCACTATTGATGATAATATCAGCTATAGACTATCAATAATCACTATTATTGATAATATCAGCTATAGACTATCAATAATCACTATTATTGATAATATCAGCTATAGACTATCAATAATCACTATTGATGATAATATCAGCTATAGACTATCAATAATCACTATTGATGATAATATCAGCTATAGACTATCAATAATCACTATTATTGATAATATCAGCTATAGACTATCAATAATCACTATTGATGATAATATCAGCTATAGACTATCAATAATCACTATTGATGATAATATCAGCTATAGACTATCAATAATCACTATTGATGATGATATCAGCTATAGACTATCAATAATCACTATTGATGATAATATCAGCTATAGACTATCAATAATCACTATTATTGATAATATCAGCTATAGACTATCAATAATCACTATTGATGATAATATCAGCTATAGACTATCAATAATCACTATTATTGATAATATCAGCTATAGACTATCAATAATCACTATTGATGATAATATCAGCTATAGACTATCAATAATCACTATTGATGATAATATCAGCTATAGACTATCAATAATCACTATTGATGATGATATCAGCTATAGACTATCAATAATCACTATTATTGATAATATCAGCTATAGACTATCAATAATCACTATTGATGATAATATCAGCTATAGACTATCAATAATCACTATTGACGATAATATCAGCTATAGACTATCAATAATCACTATTGACGATAATATCAGCTATAGACTATCAATAATCACTATTATTGATGATAATATCAGCTATAGACTATCAATAATCACTATTATTGATAATATCAGCTATAGACTATCAATAATCACTATTGATGATAATATCAGCTATAGACTATCAATAATCACTATTGATGATAATATCAGCTATAGACTATCAATAATCACTATTATTGATAATATCAGCTATAGACTATCAATAATCACTATTGATGATAATATCAGCTATAGACTATCAATAATCACTATTGATGATAATATCAGCTATAGACTATCAATAATCACTATTGATGATAATATCAGCTATAGACTATCAATAATCACTATTGATGATAATATCAGCTATAGACTATCAATAATCACTATTGATGATAATATCAGCTTCAGTCATATTGATCTGTTAAATTTAACATTTAAATTCATGTAAATGCAGTGATAAACAACCACTGGAAATCTGGATGTGTTTACTCATGTTTCTCTTACTTTAACTCTTAAAGTCGTAATTCTAATAAAAGCGTTTCTTCAATAGTGAAAGTATGAAGATGTTTCGAGCCTCTGGTGTGACGTACCTGAACGGATCAGATGATTCAACTAGAAAACTGGTGAGAAAAAAGGTTGTGATGTCACATCTGTTCATGCACACTTATCTATAAAAAAACAAAAAACAAAATAAAAAACAGAAAATATCAGTGAAATCAATCAACCATGTATGATCAGACTGAACTTTATAAACCACTCTGTGCTCTGCATCAAAAGAAGTGTTGGATGTTTTTTTATTTGTAACTTTATTTTTTGATGAAGTCAATGAACTGAAGAGGTAGAAGAAGTATTGACATATAATATAGTAATATAATATAATATATTTAAGTAAAAGTAGAAACACAAACAGGTGTTAGTGTTTTAAAACTGTAAAACAATTCAATTAACACAACCAGGACTCTGGATTCTCCTCATGTTTCCTTGTATTAGTGGCGTTAAAGTTAAATTAACATTAAAAACCGTAATTATAATTAAACTATACTATAGTCAAAGCATGGAGAGTGTGGAGTTGTAGAGAAAATCATCTGGATTCTTAGTTGGTTTAAAGACGTTTTGTTTCTTCACTTCTTAAATTTAGTGCAAGAAAAACCACCAGATATGACTGAATAGTTTCAGGAGTTTGAAGAAAGAGAACAAAAAGGTCCAGTTGCTTCTAATCTATCTCAGAACCTCCAGCGTCCTGCGTTTGATCATAAAAACGCTGCAAGACTCACATGAGAACGTCTGGTCCTGAAGGTTAAAGTCCTGATTCTACTACTCAGGACCTGAAACGCAGAATCTAAGAAGAACCACCACACAGATCAGGATCAGCCCGACTGGCGTGCCCCCCGCGGCCTCCCCCCCCGCGGCCTCCCCCCCCGCGGCCTCCCCCCCCGCGGGTCAGTCGTCGTCCACCACCATCACGTTCCCGTTCAGCTCGAACTCGATGCTGGCCCAGTCGAAGACGTTTCCCTTGGGCACCTTGTGTCCGTAGTGCCAGGCCTGGATCAGGCTCCTGGACAGGACGTGGTCCCACATGTTCAGGTCGGTGACCTCCCCCACGAAGCTCTGCACGGCCTCCAGCCCCCCCAGGTGCTTGTCGGGGTCCTGGCCCAGCAGCACGGTGCCGCCGGGCCGCACGCCGTGGCCCGGCTTGTACACCTGGTAGGCGGCGCGGCGGCCGTCCACCCAGAAGGCGGCCAGGCCGGTCCGCGACTCCCAGGTCAGGCACAGCCCGGTGCTGAAGGCGGAGAGCGGCGGCAGGCGGAAGAAGCTGCCGTCGCCGCTCATGTAGAGGGACACGCGGCCGTCGCGCTCGCGCCACACGTTCAGCTCGTCGTAGTCGGCCGTGCGGTAGGCGAACAGGATGACCTGCCGGTCGTCCGGCAGCGCCGTGGCGACGCGCAGGCACAGCGTGAACGCACGCAGGTCCATCTCCTTCTGGGGGATCAGGGCCACGAAGCTGAAGTCCGTCTCGTAGGGGAAGACCAGGACCTTGTTGGCCAGACCCACTGCAGCCAAAGAGATTATAGAGGATGAAGTCATGAAACGCAGCGTCAAAAATAGACGTTTTTTTATGGCGTTAAGATGAATTTAACTTAAAAACCCTTTTTATAATCAAACACGTGTCTACTACAGTCAAAGCATGGAGAGTGACGTACTTCTGTGAAGTATGCATCGAGTAACTGGTGTAAAACAAGTGTGTTTCCTGTGGAGTTTTAATAAAGAGAATAAAGACCAGTCTCTTATAATTTATCTCCTTTGACTCTACAATGATGTGGATGAGTGAGAATGAACAGACATCCTGTACAGATGTTATTATTGCCTCATTAAAATGGCCCAAATAATAAATATAATATAGCATCATATTTGTTTCTATATAATATAAATACGTAACAATATTTTTTATTACATATATAGAAAAAGTCTTAGGATAGTTTCATACTGTGTAAGTCAATGGGACTACGTTTTATAGAGTAGGAATTTTCCATATTTGGAATAATATCAAAACTGTCATTTGGTGTAATTCTATAAAAACCAGGTAGTTTAACTCTCTCATAAAGGTTTTTTTTTTTAAAAATGTACTAGTTTTGTATTCTAGGTGGATTAAATATTTTAAATTTATCATTCTTATAGTTCTTTTGAGTCATAAATAGCACAAAATTGTGATTTTTGTAAAGATAAATGGTACAAATGGACTTTTAAATGACAATAAACCAACATGAACACTAAATGTACATTTATAGACCTGATGATTGATTCTTAAAACTGGATTTTAAAAAGTTTCATGATTTGTTGCTGGTTATTTACATATTGATGCCGTATAGCTTTACATCTATTTTAGCATAAAAGGAAAAAAAAGATCAAAATCGAATTAAATGTACAAATAAATACTTTAATTAAAGTTTATTTACCCTAAATAGTGAGTTTTTTTTTTATTTGGTGAAAATTGTCCAAATTCTGAATAAAAGTGAACCTTTGGTTGTGAGTCGATGCTCACCTGTTAACAGGGACTGGTCATGTGACCTCATTAATGGTATGTCCTTCAAAATAAAAGCCCCCACTCAACTGTAAAAACTGAGATTTTATATCACAACTTCTTAGAAAAATTAGGATAAAGTCAAATGGAAACACTGTGAAACAGAGGGTTAACAAAAAAAGGTCAATATGTTGATTTAAAGGCAGGAACCTCCAGAGGTTGAGTCAGAAAACTGACTTCTCCCAAAACACAAACCTTGTTTGGCTGTTGGAAGAGTCAGAGATGAACTAAAGGCAGCGAGCAGAACCACAGCAAACACGTCACTGCTGAGACTCTGTGAGAACACACACACACACACACACACACACACACACACACACACCTTTATCAAGGAGAAACAAACCCACCGATGGATGTAAGACTGTGAAATAATCCTGTGAGAAGTGGACGTTTTTCTCACCATTTTTGCTGCTGTTGTTGTTGTTGCGTCGCCTTCAGTCCCAGAAACATCAGAAACGCTCCGTCCTCTTCCCTCCTAGCACAGCCCACGACGTCATGACCCGACAATAGGCCTGGTGTGTGAGGCTGTGTGTGTGTGCGCGTGACTGATGCACACACACACACACTTCACCTATATGTGTGTGTGTGTGTGCATCACATGATGAATACAGCAGCAGGACAATAAATTTTGCACTTTCTCTAGTCAACACCCTTTATGTTGTGATGTAACAAAAGATATTTTACTCACTTTTACTGTTATCCGGCCATGTGGTTAGTTTCAGCATGTATATTGTCACCCTATTAAAACAATTATAAAAATCTGAAATTCTTCGGCTCCCTTACAGTGGACAAAAAAAGTGAAGTAAATCAAATAACTAGTAGATTATAAATAATAAAATAAGAATAAGCCACCTGAATAAAAAGTATAAAGTATTTGGCTGAATAGCAGCCACTGTCATGAAAGATGTTAAATCAGCATTTAACAAAAAAAAATTTACTTAAGCAAAAAAAAAATGTGTATGTACTATAGAACATAAAGATTAAGGTGATTTAACCAGATGTGGCAGCATCAGATGATTTAAGCCAAAAAACTCACTTTCTGTAAATAATGACTTTTACAAGGGTGCAGATATGAGTAACTGAGAATGTTTAATAATTTATGCTATAAATGGATTATTTTATGGTTAAATCACCCGAGACGTGTTAAAGTTAAACTTGGTCGTTTCCAGCACCATCTGGTGGTGAAACTGCAGATTACAACCAAACGAGTATAAACGCATGTCAGAGAATAGAGAGTGGCTGCAAAAAAATGCAAGAAAGGAAATATCCACTTAGGGAAATTTAATTAATGTCTTCCTGTCTGTTCTGGTTCTCAATCTCTTTTTTATTACAAGAAGCCCTGAAATGACAAGAATTAAGACCACAAACCCCCATTTGATAATATTAGGTCCGGCATTTTTTTGGCTTTTAGATATATATATATATATATATATATATATTTTTTTTTTTTTAAGTGTATGAAACCCATGAGGAAAAATACCTGGACAAACTGTGCTAGATGCTGGTAAATGGTAAAGATTATACCTGTAAAAAGGCCAAAAAGCATAAAAAAACCCTCAGATTTTAATTTAAAAAAAAAAAAAAAAAAATGTGTACTAAATTTATAATTTATCTAGTTTTGTCCTGATGCTAAAGAATTTTTCTTTTAATTTTTTTCTTAATCTAATATGCAGCAAATTCATGTTGTTATAATTATTACTATTTAACAGGCACAAATAAAAACTGAGCCACGCGTTTATGTTATCAACATATCTACATTTAATACAGTTTCTCAAGCTCTAGGATTTCTCAAGAAAAAAAAAAAGAACCCTATGTTGTCAAGAAATAAAATCTGAGATACACAAGCAAATTATTTACACTGCCTGCACCCGGACGAAGGAGAAGAAGAAGCAGCAGCGACACACACATTCTGCTGGAGATAAAACCTGTAAACTAACAGCACTGACGTGAAATGTTTGTACAGAGGGAACCAGTGGCTGAGGTACGGACGAGGAGATGGTCAGGACTCTTTCCAGCATTGGTTTTTCTTTAAATGGTGGAGCAGCTCCATCCGCTTCCTTTAAAGTGAAGTTTTTACATTTTCTGCAAAAAATGATCAGCAAAGAGGATGGAGAGGGAAAAATAAAAAAACACACGTTGCCTTCGCCAAAAAGGAAAAAATACACATCACCTCATGCTTTTTGGCGCGAGCGTCTACTTTCATTCCAGGAAAAAACAGCACGACGTCCAAGCACGAACGACACGAGTGTGTGTGTGTTTTTGTGTTTTTAAAGCACATCGACCTCCGACGTCATATTCACACACTTCAACGTTTTTTTTTCTTTTTTAATCAATATCCAGCTTGTGAAAACTCATTTTTTCTCCTTTTTTCTTCCTTTGTTTTATGACAGCGGTCTTTCTTTTTTCCGTTCAGTTTTTCTGCATCCTGTTCAAAAAAAGGCCACTTTTTTTTTTTTTTTGTGAAAATCTCGATAAAAACGTTTTTTTTTTCTAATGCCTGCGGGTGAAACTGCTGAGTGTGTTTATGCGTACATTCAACTTATTCTAATCGTCTGTTTCGGGGTGGGATTGATATGCAAAGAGGAAAAATAAAAGAACTGAAACTCTTACAGTACGGTGTGTTTGCTCTTTTTTTTCTCAATGATCTTCATGTAAACTTTTGCATACTGGTCACCCTCAACGAGAACAGGCTTTTGGCATTTTATTTCATAGATATATTTTTTTTGTTACCTCTTCAGCTAAATGAGGGCAAGTTGAGAAAAAAAAGGCCAAATAAAAAAGGTGTTTTATGAATTCTGCCACTCAAAAAATGTGGAGGTTTTATAGATATTGTCGGTACATATATTTATATAAGAAAAAAAAGGAGTGCAATGCTGATGCTTTTCTAGGATTGTGGCACTCGAGAGATAGAAAGAGATAGAAGAGGAAAAGAGAGAAAAAGAAAGAGAGACCTGAGAACTTGGCCCCTTATTTTGGAGGAGAAACCGCATGAAGAAGGAGGAGGAGGAGAAGAAGAAGAAGGAGAAGAAGAAGAAGGAGAAGGAGGATGAGTCTTAAAGGGAGCAGCCTCGTACATTTGGAGCAGGAAGTTTTACAGCAAAAGATAAGATGTGGGGGGGTTGGGGGGTTGGGGGGTTGGGGGGGGACCCGGGTCCTGTTTGATAGTCCAGTCTAACGTGGCTTTTCCCGCTCGTGTAAAGTACAGGCAAACAAACAAAGGGGGGTTCTTGATAGTCTCGATAGTCCTGGTGTTGAGTCATGGGGGGGAACTGGGGCCGGGGGGCTTGGTGGTGGGGGGTCTTTAGTAGTCCTCCACCCAGCCGTTTTCCTGGATGAAGGCGTCGATCACCTCCTTCATGGCCAGGTTGGGGATCAGCTGGTCCTGGGTCAGGGGACTCCTGGTGACCGGGTCAAAGTGACCCACCCGCTGCAGAGTCATGATGGTTCATGAAGCGTTAATTAAACTGGCCGTTAAACGTCCACATAAAGTCAGAAAGTCTATAAAAACGACGTGAGGTGAACCGTACCTGTAGGTGCTCTTCGATGTCCTTGCGGTCGTAGGTGATTCCGCTGGGCGTGATGCACGGCTCCCTCATCAGCTCGAAGCTGATCTTACCACACAGATAGTCTGGAATCTCTCGTTTCTGGAAGAGACAAAACACACACGGAGCGTGTGATCTGATGCCGACAGATACGTGATGTGTGTATACATCTGTGTGTGTATACATCTGTGTGTGTATACATCTATGTGTGTGTATACATCTATGTGTGTGTATACATCTATGTGTGTGTATACATCTATGTGTGTGTATACATCTATGTGTGTGTATATATCTATGTGTGTGTATATATCTATGTGTGTATATATCTATGTGTGTGTATACATCTGTGTGTGTGTATACATCTATGTGTGTATACATCTATGTGTGTGTATACATCTGTGTGTGTGTATATATCTATGTGTGTGTATATATCTATGTGTGTATATATCTATGTGTGTATATATCTATGTGTGTGTGTGTGTATATATCTATGTGTGTGTATACATCTATGTGTGTGTGTGTGTGTATATATCTATGTGTGTGTGTGTGTGTGTATACAGATATTCATCCATCTATCTGTCTGTCTCATACAGTCTTTTTTCTTTTTCAGGAGCACCTGTTAGACTCATGTTACAGAAACACTCACAACATCATTTGACAATTAC
The DNA here is from genome assembly GCA_036785175.1 of Eupleurogrammus muticus. Lineage (NCBI taxonomy): Eukaryota > Metazoa > Chordata > Actinopteri > Scombriformes > Trichiuridae > Eupleurogrammus > Eupleurogrammus muticus. Next base: position 945,223 of record JAYKQN010000042.1, read on the forward strand.
ATGACAACGAGCTCAGGTGGAATCACAGCTTTCTATAGAGGAGGACAAACACGGCTGTTTCCATAGCAACGGCTTGAAATAGAAGATAAATAACAGTCTGTCTAAAAGCTCGGTGCATTTATCGCAGATTTATCACATATTCACAGGTAGGTTGGAACGAATGTGTGTGTGTAAATTAACATTGCTTGTTTTTATTTTCCTTTAGAATAGTGACTATTTTCCACTGATTCCTCTGCATTACACTCTTACTGAGAATTAATAAAAAGGTCAATGACAAAACCAGACAGATTAATTATCTTAAAAAGGTTTTAGAAAGTGAAAACCACATGCTAACAACTAGCCCCATATTCTAGGTGGAGCTACACTATTTGACTTACTCATCTTGTCAATGCTGATTTATCACTGACCCCATTAACCAAATAGTTTTCATACTCACTTTTCTCTTTTCATCCACTTGAGAGAAGAGCTCATCCATGTCCATTAGATACTTGTCCTAATAACGTGTAATAACAAACACACATAAGGATATAGAACTCCTAAATTTGTTCATTCAATTAAAGAAAAAAGTAAAAACATACATGTTTAGATGCGATCTTGCCGGCATCTCCTCCGTTCTGATTACCGTCCTGTTTCTCTTTGTATTCTTCTAGTTCTCTGCACATTCAGAACACGAGAGGAAAAGATCCATTAAACATGTGTCATCACTTCATTGTAAATTCTCCACATCTCAGGTTTCTAAAAGTCAAAACTGGATGTTGATGAGTTACGTCAATAAAAAACAGGAAAGAAGAACCTGGGAAAGTGATGAAAAAGTTTAATTTAACTTTAGAGTTTTCATGGAATTATCACTTTGATGTTAGTGACATCACAACAACGTTCTATGTGTGTCCACAGTCATCCACTAAAAACATGATTCACTGATGGAACATTCTCTGTATTTGATAAAGTTTCAGCGTCTCACCTTTCCTTCTCAGCCAGGATGAGTTTGGTCAGGTAGGCGTGTAACTCGTTCTCCTGGTTGATTCTCTTCTCCTCGATGCTGTTCCAGCGCTTCTTCTTGGCGATGCGTAAGGCGCTGGGGATGTCGTCTCCAAAGTTCAGCCTCTGTTCTTTTGCCAGGTTGTAAGCTGTTTAAACAGAAATATCATTGAGGTGTTTCACTGAATGAGATTTACAGCTTTACAATGATTGTACTGCAGACTGAAGAGATGTGGGACCAGATGTTAGAAAACAAACCCATTGATAATTTAAAATAAGAGGTAGTAAAATGATGGAATTTTGTGGTGGCTGTGCAATTAACGGAATTCTGGTTGTGATTTATGACTTTATTTTGGAGTCAAAGGATCCCCAAACTAACATGAGTGAGTTTAAATGATTTTTTGCTATTTTATTTGTACAGTCAGGCCAATAAATTTCTGAATTAAGTGTTATTCATTTACCACAAAGCATTCAACACAGCTGTAGTAAAGAAGACAAAGTGAGTGTGTGTGTGTGTGTGTGTGTGTGTGTGTGTGTGTGTGTGTGTGTGTGTGTGTGTGTGTGTGTGTGTGTGTGTGTGTAAAGCAGCGGTCTTTGCTTATTTCACCTTTTTTCTGTTTTCTGCTTATTTTCACTGCTATAGATCAAGCATTTGTACAACTCAGGCCTGTAAATTGCTGCAAGTTTTTTATTAGTGTCTGTAGTTTAGAGAGAGAGAGTGTGTGTGTGTGTGTGTGTGTTGAGATAAAAAACTCTGGGTCTCAGCAAACCAGTAGTTTCTGCACACCCGTCTTCCCGTTTAGTTGCATGGGATCACCTACTTTTGTAAGAATATTATTTGTTTTTTATAGAAATACAGAACAGCTTGCTATACATTTACATAAATACATTATCTATGAATTGGACATTTTCTATTTCTATACATTTCAAATTACTTAATTACAAAATGTGTTTTGGAGAGAAATACTGAATAAATGTATTTAAACTAAAAAAAATAATTTTAATAATTGTGATTTCACTATTGACCACAACATTAAAAGCTAAAGGCACAAAACTGGAAACTGAACATTTCCAAAAAACTACTGGATATGGAACACAGCGATAATTAAACAGTGGTTACTATAAGTTTATAGTACTATATACTATATTACTGTATGTATACGTTATATCACAGTACAAGCGGCTTCGTCACAGCCCCTATGTATGCAATTAAAGGCATTTTCAAATCGTGCGGCAGCGTAAATGTTTGCTTTTTCTCGTCTCCTGGGCGTTTTTCCCGACCTTTCTGCAGGTTCCCGATGGCCTCGTCGTAGTTCTCCAGCTCCAGGTGACACTGGCCCAGGAAGAAGTGGGCCTTGACGGACTGGCTGTCCAGCTCCAGCGCGTGTTTACAGTCCGCCAGAGCCTTGTCATGCTGCTGCAGCTTCACGTGGCAGAGAGCCCTGTTGGTGTAGTACACCGCCACGGACGGGTTCCGGTTCTGGAAGAGAAACACACACACACACACACACACACACACACACACACACACACTGAGATGATGCTGCCATACACAGATACAGGGAGGGTGTGTCCGTTCATGCTGTTGACTCAGTGTGAATTTACACGGCTATAGTAGTGAAAATGAGCAGAATACAGAAATTAAGGTGAAATAAGCAAAACAGCACTGCTTTACACACACATAGGAACACACACACACACACACACACACACACACAGGAACACACACACACACATCCTTCACTCCAGCCGTGATGAATGCTTCGTGGTAAATTAATTACATTTAATTCAGAAAATGTTGGGGCCTGATTGTACAAATAAAATAGCAAACAAATTGTTTAAACCAGATCATATTAGTTTGACTACATAAAAATTGTATTTCCTCTTATTTTATATTATCAATGGGTTTGTTTTCTAACATCTGGTCCCACATCACATCTGGTTTATTCTGCAGTGTAATCATTATAAACATCACTGAAATATCATCTTTAGACTTGTCAGAAGGAAAAGTTAATAAAATATTTAAATTATATTTTTATTTAAACAGCTCATTATGCTGAGATCCAGCCATTCATTTTTGTCCTCTGCAGGGGACATTTGTTCTCAGCCCGTATCTCTAAAAAACAGACATGCTTATTGTGTTAAATCCTGTCGGGGCCTTATAGACATAAGTGAATATTTGTGGGGGGTGGGATCTTGACAGAATTTTTTTTTCCTGGTTCAAAAAACAGAAAAAAGACGTTCAAAAACGTAGGTTATAACAGCTTATAACCACAGAGCAGTCGGAGGATCCTCCCTTAACAAGGATTTGCCTCGGATGGCATGTGCCATCAATGTGTGAGTGAACACTTGTAGTGTAAAAAGTCTTTCAGTGGTTGACAAAAAAGTCAAGATTTACCATTGTCTTCTTCTTGTAGTTTGAAGACGTTTCACCCTTTATCCAAAAAAAAAATCTTCAGTTCTGGCCTGATGCTGGAAACTAGGAGCTATATCTCTGGATCACAGAGTTAAACTGTGAACCACGCCCTCATTCCATAACAATGGTCCATAAGTCACACTTCAAGGTGTGAATTGGAATGAGAGTCGCTGTGGTCACATGATCCAGAGAACGAGTCCTGCTCTGATTGGTTGAGACCAGGTAAACTTCCTGGGATGAGATCTCGAGGCAGGATGGTCTGTAGCAGATAGATTATGATCTGGTCAAAGTTGGTCTTTCTAAATGGACATAGATGGCCTCCTTTACTCCCTCTCAAACCACCCGTCCTCCTTGTCTAATATGTGTACGTCCGTGCCCCTTTTCCTTTAAATGCAGATGCACTGCTGAGGCCTGTTTTCCAGCATCAGGCCAGAACTGAAGAAGCCTTTTGGATAAAAGGTGAAACGTCTTCATGCTGCTTACAAGTAACCATTGACTTCCCCCTACCGAGGTGTGGTTTCACTACCCAGCCCAGCCAGTGATGACGATGCTGCTACTCACAATAGCCTTGCTGTAGCAGGTCGCAGCCTCCTGGTACTTGTGGCAGAGGAACAGCCGGTTCCCCTGCTCCTTCAGCTCCTGCGCCGTGGAGCTCTTCTCCGGGCTGCCGGACATCTTCTCCGCCGGCTCCGCGGGGCCCGCCTCGCCCTGCTTCCCGATCCTGTTCCCCGTCTCTTCGGCTGGCTGACTGGACAGGTCCAAGGATGCCCTGTCCCTCACGGATTTCACGAACTGATAAATCAGAGAGGGAGAGATAGTGAGGAGGGGGGGTTATGCATGCTAAGTTACCCCCCACGGCGGGTGTTCCTTCGCTGCAATGCACCTGCAATGCGCGTCTTTTGCCGGGTGAGGTGCGGTCCTTGGTGCCACCCAAAAGGCATCCGTTTTATTCGCTGACTGTGCAAACAGCTGAAAAAACAGCGAGCTGGACACACCGGAGAATTAACCATCGCTCTCACACGCGTGACCGTGGATTAGCATCCTTAAAGCACAACGCTACAAGCTACACTAAGGGCTGCTGGAGATTAAATAATAAAACGATAATTCCACATAATTCCACAAGCAGCGAGACACGCTTTGTTGAAGGCGGTGACAGCGCCGCTAACTTTGATGTTAGCTCGTTGAAACCAGAGATCGCTGCTCAGATGTTGCCGATAAGCTAGTTAGCAACCTAGCATGCTGAGCTAGGTTGGCTAAGGTTGCTAACGCTGGCGCTTCTGTCCACACGGCGTCTTTATCTGTAGTAAAGAAGAGCTGATATCAGAAGCTATTGTGTGTAGCGCTTGTGATATCGCTCAATTTGGGCCTTGACAAACCGCTTCAGCTTCACGCCGCTCGGCAAACCTGAGAAAATAAAAAGCCGCTAACGCTAGCTACCTCCATGCTAACCGCTCGGAGCTTTGATATCGGCTCTTCCGGTTCGAGCCTTTTGCGCCGAAACGTCGCCGGTTTCGATCCTCACCTTTTGAAATGAGCCATTTGTCCAGTGGAAACTGACTTTGTGTGGTTGGTTATCAAATGTTATTCGGTGTTTTTCCTCCCATACGAGCTGTCATGACAGGTTGTTGTTATGCTGACGTCAGAGCACGTACGGCACGTCGACGGAAGCCGAAAGGGCGTTTTTTTATTTGGAAAAATAATGGAGTTGTAAATTTCTGTCATTAAATAAACCATTTAATCAATGTCGTCCTTCTTTATATTAATACAATTTTAAAGACAAAATGATATCTTTATAGTGAACTACCACCAGTCGTGAAAGCAAATAAGTGCATGTACTATGCATTTTAATACTTTCTCTCCAACTTAATTCATATGGAAATATTGCATTATTTAACTCTTAAGAAAGGTTTATATAAAATAAAATATGAAATATTCCTACTTTGTAATTGTTTTTTTTAAAGAATCATCATCGATGCATCAACCAGAAATGCAAACTGTGGCCAGCAGGTGTCGCTCAATAATCACATGTAAAAGAATATAAAACTGGAAAACAGTTTTTGCTGAAAATACAGAAGTTCTTAGATGTAATGAATATTTTTACTACTTTTTACTGCTAACTATAGCTGATATTATCAATAATAGTGATTATTGATAGTCTATAGCTGATATTATCAATAATAGTGATTATTGATAGTCTATAGCTGATATTATCATCAATAGTGATTATTGATAGTCTATAGCTGATATTATCAATAATAGTGATTATTGATAGTCTATAGCTGGTATTATCATCAATAGTGATTATTGATAGTCTATAGCTGATATTATCATCAATAGTGATTATTGATAGTCTATAGCTGATATTATCATCAATAGTGATTATTGATAGTCTATAGCTGATATTATCATCAATAGTGATTATTGATAGTCTATAGCTGATATTATCAATAATAGTGATTATTGATAGTCTATAGCTGGTATTATCATCAATAGTGATTATTGATAGTCTATAGCTGATATTATCATCAATAGTGATTATTGATAGTCTATAGCTGATATTATCAATAATAGTGATTATTGATAGTCTATAGCTAATATTATCAATAATAGTGATTATTGATAGTCTATATCTGATATCATCATCAATAGTGATTATTGATAGTCTATAGCTGATATTATCATCAATAGTGATTATTGATAGTCTATAGCTGATATTATCAATAATAGTGATTATTGATAGTCCATAGCTGATATTATCATCAATAGTGATTATTGATAGTCTATAGCTGATATTATCATCAATAGTGATTATTGATAGTCTATAGCTGATATTATCAATAATAGTGATTATTGATAGTCTATAGCTGGTATTATCATCAATAGTGATTATTGATAGTCTATAGCTGATATTATCGTCAATAGTGATTATTGATAGTCTATAGCTGGTATTATCGTCAATAGTGATTATTGATAGTCTATAGCTGATATTATCGTCAATAGTGATTATTGATAGTCTATAGCTGATACTATCGTCAATAGTGCTTATTGATAGTCTATAGCTGATATTATCAATAATAGTGATTATTGATAGTCTATAGCTGATATTATCATCAATAGTGATTATTGATAGCCTATAGCTGATATTATCATCAATAGTGATTATTGATAGTCTATAGCTGATATTATCATCAATAGTGATTATTGATAGTCTATAGCTGATATTATCATCAATAGTGATTATTGATAGCCTATAGCTGATATTATCATCAATAGTGATTATTGATAGTCTATAGCTGATATTATCATCAATAGTGATTATTGATAGCCTATAGCTGATATTATCATCAATAGTGATTATTGATAGTCTATAGGGGGCGACACGGTGGTGCGGTGGGTAGCACTGTTGCCTCACAGCAAGAAGGTCGCAGGTTCAAGACCGCCTTGGGCCTGGGTCTGGGGCCTTTCTGTGTGGAGTTTGCATGTTCTCCCCGTGTCTGCGTGGGTTTTCCCCGGGTACTCCGGTTTCCTCCCACAATACAAAAAACATGCTCAGGTTAATTGGTAAACTCTAAATTGCCCATAGGTGTGAGTGTGAGAGTGAATGGTGTGTGAATGGTGTGTGTGCCCCACGATTGGCTGGCGACCATCTGGGGTGTATCCCTGCCTCTCGCCTTAACGCGCTGGGATAGGCTCCAGCAGACCCCTGCGACCCCGAAAGGGAATAAGCGGGATAGACAATGGATGGATGGATAGTCTATAGCTGATGTTATCATTTATCATTATACAATATTATAGTAATTATTGATAGACTATAGTTTCATGATTTTTCTCTCAAATCACTCCTGGAATGCTGCATTTAAATTTTCTATTTTCTAACCCTACCCCCCAGGAGGAGAATTCCTTCCCTAAACTTAATCGTCAGTTTCGGCCTCTCAGATTCTGACAGAACAACAACGTCTATTCACATGGTTCAGAGGAAGCTCCGATTATGATCAGGAATTTAATTTATATCGTCGGGGGCCATCCCACCCATGGAGAAACCCAACCAGGCAGGGACCCGCCGTAGACGTGACCCCGGGGCCGATCAGAGCACCGTTGAGGTCTGAGGCCGTGGAGGACCCAGCAGGGTCTGAGACATGGAGGGGGGGGGCTTCAGTGGGGCTCTGCTCAGAGATCAGTGTGTGAAGATTAGGGAACATCCCCTGAGCAAACACACTGATAAATGTGTGTGTGTGTGTGTGGTGGGGTGGGGGGGCAGTCTGTGTCCCCAGCTGTGTTTACCTATCTCCGCCAGTCTGGTCCCCTGATCCCCCAGACTACCCCCCACCCCCATCTTTGTAAAAGTGGGGTTTTAAACCACAGACACAATTTAATCTAATCACAGATACCATCAAATGACAATTAACCCCCCACCCCCCCTCTCTCTCTCTCTCTCTCTCTCTCTCTCTCTATATATATATATATATATATATATATATGCTAAACATGATTTCATGATCACAAAGATCCAGATTTTGTGTGACCAAATGTAAAAGAGTATGACTGAAAAAGAATGACGTTGATGATTGATTTTAAATCTTTAATCCACCTAGAATATAAAACCAGTTAAAGTCATGTGTTTTTAATTAAACAAAAAAAAACTTTGCTGTAGTTACCACCACAGGGAACAAAGACATCATCAAATATCTAATGTGAAAGATCTATAATGAGTTTTGTAAAGTCCAGTAATATTTCTTTATTTTACCTATAAACACACGTCTGAACCACTTTTCTCAAATAAAACCAACAGGAAATGCAAGAAAACAAGACGTCTATTCGTCCCACCTGTTGCATGTATTTATATATACAGGCAAAAGTCAAATGTGTTGTTTGGTAAAACTATTATGTCCATCATGTTTTAAAATGTTTTAACACACTTTTACCCCCGCCCCCCCCCCCAGCGGCCGCTGTAATTGCAGGGATCAGCTGCTTGTTTGTGGAGGATTACGAGCAGAATGTGAACAAACTCTCACATTGTGATGGTTCACATGAACGCTGCTGTACGTTTGATCTGAATCCAGTCAGCAGCATAACATCCCAACCGTCACCCCCCCACCCCCCCAGTCCCCATCACTTCCAACACCAGCTGGCCCAGCTTCCCGTCGCCATGGAAACGGCAGCAGGAAGTTGCCCGGCTCTCCTGGCACGCCGCTTCCCGATTGATTCGGCCTGTGTAGTCGTTTTCCCATTTGGCACGTGAAAAGGGAGGTTAAAAAAAAGGGGGGGGGGGTGGACAAGCTCTACTCAGCGTTGAGGGAAACCTCAGGTTCAAAATGGATAAAACAAAAAGCTGCATTTATCCACGATGGGGGGCCCTCTGTTCGCTGGGTTTGTTCATTTCAACAAGACTCGCAGAAGTTGTTCTGAATTCAACAAGGAGAACAAGAACCAGTAAATAACGGTTTCAGCCTCAGCTGAAAGACGATGAAGATGCAGGAAATCTCTGTTTGAATTTATGTCTCAGCTCATCAAAAAGACTCGATTTCATAGAGTTTCTATATGCCAACAATTACTTTATCTTTTTTTTACTAAATAAATGTGTTTTTATAGTGAGGCGTGAAATAGAGGCTTTTATTTTGAAGGACATACAATTTATGGGGTCACATGACCAGTCATTTGACATGTGAGTGTCATTGTCCAACAACTGAAGGTTGTCTTTTATTGAATTTTTTTTCTAATATTCTAAAATATATTTGTTTCCATATGGCATCAATATACAAAATGTAAAATTCTTAGTTCAGCAACCTAATCATGTTGCATCCTTTTTCCTAACTTTTCTTATAATGTCTCTATTTTCTATCCATTATCTATATATTATTTTGGCCTTTATAAGTAGTAAAAACAAATATATCTATTATTTAGGCTATTTTTAAGTAAAAATTCCATTGAGGTCCATCATGTTTTAAAATGTTTAAATCCACTTTTACCTCATTTGTCTAGTAACTTATACTGTTTGATAAAAAGAATGGAATATTAGCTGATGTTATAATAAGTTCAACTAATAAAATACACTCCAGGAAAAGAGTGTGTTCTACTGTGTGAATAAAAGCTGCAGCTGCAAACATCTGTCTGTTCAGCATCTCCTTGGACCCTTCAGGATAAATGAGGGACGTCCTGATCCTCACCTGAAGCCAAGTAACAGAAACTACAGGGATGCACCGAGGGGTCAAAGGTCGTCCACACACCTCTGCAGCTCTGATTCAGCCTCCTGATGAAGGGGGGGTCATGAACGTAGATCCAGCTCCTTTCTGGTCTTTTTATTTCAATCGCATGCAAACAGGAAGACAAAAAAGTTGGATTTTCAGCTTCTTATTTCTGCAGAATGTCTGAACTTTTACATTCATCTACTGGAGGTGGAAGCTGCTCTGAGCTCATTGAAAGTTCATGATTGTGACATCACAAGTACATTTTAACGTCAACCCCGGTCCAACATTCAACGTACGTGACAACGTTGAAACTGTCATGTGGTTTAACCTTAAAAACTTGGTACCAGATAGTTTAACTTCCTTAAAATTGTACAAATTACAAACACATGTGATCAACTTGTTTTATATTCTAAGTTGAATAAATATATAAAATTCATCATTCTTTTCAGGTGAAACCATTTGACATTTCGTGTCAAAAAAATCACATAAAATCTTGATTTTCATTTAAAAAAAATGGTACAAATGAACTTTTAAATAACAAGAACATTGGGACTGTGGAACTTTTCCAAGCAGAAACCCTTTTAAACTGGGTAAATACACTTTTTATGTGCAAAAACGAGATGATAATTGGTCTGAGCAGAGTATGTTTAATGTCTGGAGGCGATCTTTAAACTTTTAAAGACTTGAGCATCAATTAATAAATCTCATGACATTTAGTTTTTTTTTTTGGTTTTCCAGCAGATAGAATTCCATGTGTGCATGAAGGACTAAACAATAATACAACTAATAAACAATAACTGTCAATAACAGGCATGTTGGGTAAAAAACACAAAACCCTCTAAAGCAAGCTGACATCAAAGGAACTGCTGCAGAGTGAGTCCAGAAATCCTTCACACCCTGGGGGGTTAACAGAACACTGGCTGGAGACACCCCCACCTCTTCACACACACACACACACACATGCATTGAGTGTGTGAGGGCTGGGGGTGTAGTTTGTATAAGTGGCAGGGGGGGGGAGTTTTACAATGGAGTTTTTTGGAGGGAAATCGAACCCCTTGTGACGGAGTGATCCGGGGACGCGAGGAGGAAAATCACGTTCCCTCCTCCACCGCCGGAATTCCCGTTAAAAAGCCTGGATTTTTAATTGCAGGCTCGCACAGACAAAACTGTAATTATAGAGAGTTTTGTTTCAGTAGCATGTGGCAGCATTATGAGCTGAAACAGTGATTGTAGTGGGGGGGCTCCCTTGGGGGGGGCTGCACTCATCAGTGTGTTTTAACTCAGGCCTTCAATGCAGCAGCAAACACCAACAAGTTGCTTTCCCTCCCTGTGAGCGGCCCCTCCCCCCTCCACTCCTCCAGTGTCCCCTCAGGTCATTTTCTCTCCAGGGTCACGAGCCCCTCCCTGCCCCCAGACCCCCCCAGACCAAAAACCCCCAACACAATCCAGAGGAGCTAAAGCAGACATAATGAGCTATGGGCTAATTGTGTGTGTGAGTGTGTGTGTGTGTGTGTGTGTGTGTGTGTGTGTGTGTGTGTGTGTGTCTGGGACACACATTTATCAGATTTACTGACAGTCCTTTGCCAAATATTTTCAGACGAGTCATGAAACGACACAAACATAATGAAGCGGAGTAGGAGAAATGGTGGAAGCCAAAAATAGGAAAAAAAGCAGCCTGAGGCAATAAAATATAAATAAAATAATTTAACTCTCTTGCATAGTGTCACCATGTCTTATGTTTCCATATTAATCTGTTTTTAATGTAAAATATGAAAAGGAGGCTTTTATTTTGAAGGACATACAATGTATGAGGTCACATGACCAGTCCCTTTTGCTTCTCTTTTATTCAGAATTTAGAAAAAATTTAACCAAATGAAAAATTTTGACTCGTTTTTTTGTTCAGTTCAATTCAATGTTGATGTTTTAAGTTTGCATTAGCTGTGCATGTGTACATGTGTGTATGTGTGTATATATATGCAAATATGTAAATATGTGTGTACGTGCATGTATGTATGTATATATGCTTTGCTTATGCATACTTTTTTCTTTTTATTTCTTTTTTATTGCTATTTATTAATATTTTTTCTACATTCTAAGTCCATAATGCATACTGTGTATGCTGATCCACAAATTCTACTTTGTACATGTATTTTGTACATAGTGTTGTGTGTATTTTTATTTTTTATAGTTTTTATCTTCTTTAGCTTTTCTTTTCTTTCTTTACTCTGTACGCTGCAGTAACAGACAAATTTCCCCGTTGTGGGATCAATAAAGTTTTATCTTATCTTATCTTAAGTCAGTTTTTCCAAGGTGATAAAAAAATTGATATGTATGATTTATCAATATTTTTGTTTATAAACCTGCAGAATCATTTTATAAGAAATGGTTTAACCAATAAAAATTATCATTTTTAAATATTAAATTCTCCTAGAATAGAATAGAACTAGTTGATAACATGTCTTTTTTTATTTTTTAAGCCTTTTATAAAATAGTTAAACTTTTTATGGCTACACCACATGACAGTTTTGGTATTTTCTCTTCAATGGAACTTCTGCTGCGGTCGTCGCGTCCACTTCGACTTTGGTGAACTTTGACATGTGAATTCTACCACTGATCAATGGAAGTTTATGTCGTCAATACGACCTTCAACAGGAATCATGGCGGCCTTTAATTCTAGTCAAATATCATCTTTTTCACTTTTTTGTCTTTACTGTAAAAAAAACGAGGGAAAATCCTGCAAGAAAACAGGTTCTGTGGAGAAGTGAGAATCTGGTAATTGATTAGAATTATTAAAAAAGTTGATGGAAACAGCTAAATTCAGAATGAAATATGACTAGTGTGTCTACTTCTCTTAACATAAAGAACATAAAGCCACTAAAGGCACCACGTTGGGCTTCTTTGTGGACTTTTTCCGTCCATCTCGGGCCTGAATGGAACAAATACTCGTCCCTTTACTCATCCCGCAACAATCCGACTATTTGTTGTCATGTAAAGTCGCTGAAAAGCCGCTCGTCCTGATCCCAGAAGCGTGTAGTCGGCAGATCCCGACTCGGACGGTAATCAGATCAGTGTGGGGGGGTTTGACAAATGACCAGTGACAAGCACTGGACCCTGGAGGATGGGAGGGGGCTGCCGGGGGTCAAGGCCGGGGGGGTCAGGCTTCGGCTTTTCAGAGCCGCTCAATCGAAGGGCCATTAAATCCCATCTTTGTGTTATTTCTCAGCTCGGTGTGGAGGTTTCTGTCCAATAAACGCGCTGAGGACGCTGAGGACGCTCAGTAACATCCAGATGTCCAATCAGGAATAAATGACCAGGTCACCAACACATCAAATCTATAAAATAGCTGCAGACTGTTGGATGGAGATGAGATGGAAAACAACTAAAAAATAAAGTGTAGAGAAAGGAACGAGTTTCTATTACTAGCGCAGTGTCTGTAGAAAGTGTGTGTTCCTGCAGAAAGTGTGTGTTCCTGTAGAAAGTGTGTGTTCCTGCAGAAAGTGTGTGTTCCTGTAGAAAGTGTGTGTTCCTGTAGAAAGTGTGTGTTCCTGTAGAAAGTGTGTGTTCCTGTAGAAAGTGTGTGTTCCTGTAGAAAGTAGATAAATGATGAAGGTGATTTGTTCATGTCCCACACACTGCTCTTATAACCACAGTATGTGTAGAAAATGGTGAAAAGATAATAAATCTTTAGTTTTAATATTCACAACAACTCATCCATCCATAAAACGATAGTGTCTGGATTTCCTGAAGGTCAGTGAACGTGTCTTGGAGTTTCAGCGTTTAGTTTATAGAAAGAAGAAAAGACGGCAGCATGTGAAGTTTTCTCAGGAAGTTTACGTAGTTATGATATTAAATATATTTAGTGTCACAGACACAAAGAAATGCTTCAAACACGTGTCTGCTGCTTATGAGGCAAGAACACTACCCCCTACACCACCACAGAACACCTACAGCACTTTAAGTTTTAATGAGGATAATAGAATAATAATGTTTTGATTATACAACTGACAAACATTCAGAGAGAAATAAGAAGAAGAGATGCTCATATTTTAGCATATTAGTAAAAAAAAAAGTATAATCAGGAGTAAATTAGCTGGTCATGCAACCTCATAAATTGTACGCCTTCAAAATAAAAGCCTCCTTTTCACACATTACTGTAAAAATACAGATTTAATATCAAAACTTTGTAGAAAAATGACAATATATGGGATAATTATGGTGAGAAAAATGGGAATAAAAGATTATGTTTAGTTGGTAAAGAACCAACGTTTTCCACCTGAGTCATTTACAGACTTTTTGGCTATTTGTCAATTGAGGCTTAATTTTCGTGGCATCAGAGCTCAAGAATATAACGATTACAAGTAAAAGCATCAAACAGTATCTCAGAACTTGTTTAATAGCTCATATTAATGCATTATTAAGGATATATTTGAGTCATGATGATTTACGAATTTATGCAACTCCAACTCAAATGACTGTGTCTGTCTGCAGAAATGCAGAAATGCAGAAATCCACTTCAGGCTCTTAAAACTTGATGAAATGTTTTTTTTCTCTCCAGCTCTCAGAATTAAATCTGCTCTACAAAATAGTTTTAAAATCCCGCCATTCTCCTATAATTTCGTGAAAGTGGCGGCAGTTGAACTCTTTGTGAGCCGGGATGAATTAGAACGGCTTCGTGATTCCATTTTAAGGGTTTTTTCTTTTCCTTGGGAAGGGTGGGGGCTCCTCAGTGCGTGTTATCTCATGTGTAAAGTATGTCGTCTCTGGGGCGTCCCGTCTCCAGCTTTGTTTTCCTACGCCTGCCGTCCAAATTTCCATCACAAACACCTCGCCCTGATTGACCCTTCTCTTTCTGCCTGTGAGGAGGCTGATTAGCCTGCATACATCTCTGCAAGAATGTCTGATTTCATGTGTGCAGAAAAAAAGCCTGTGTGTGCGTGAATGTGTCTGGTGATTCAGGACGTCGGCCATGCTCTAATTATTCAGCAAATTCCCACTTTCCTCCGTCTCGCCTGCACGTTGCTGCTGCAGGACGACACAGTTCGCTGCATAAAGAAAGCAGAGTCATTCACACAAGCTCCGGTTTGTCTCTTTTTTTGCCTCCATCAGCTTCCTCTGTTCATCAGTGTTTCGGCCAAATAAAGAAAATAAAGTAAAAAGCAACCACATGGAGCTGTTGATAATTATTTATCTATACTGGATCTACTATAATTAGCACCACGGGTATCCATATATTGTTTAAAGTGGGATAGATTTATATTTTAATATTAGAAAGTCCAGTGTGTATTTTACCCATAAAACACACGTCTGAGTCACTTCTCTTCAAAAAAACCAACAGAAAGTCCAAGAAAACTGATTCAACGATTCAATCTACCTGTTGCATTTACATTTATATATATAAAAATGTCATGTGTTGGAACCATAAAAATTAATAATTCAAAAGGTTTTAAAATCAGTAAAAAAAACTCTGGCAAGATGAGAAACCTTTAGAAAAACAATTTTAAGAAGCATTCATCAATATGTAAATGTACATTGTGTGTTCATGTTGTGATTTAAACGTCCATTTGTACCATTTATTTTAACAAAAATCACAATTTTTGGTGTAACTGAAAAATATTTAATCCACCTGGAATATAAAAGTAGTTGATCCCATGTGTTTTAAATGAGTTAAAATTCATCATTCTTTTTTTACAGCATTTGACATTTCAAGTTTTTTTATTTTGCTTTTTGCACATTGGATGTAAAATAAATTATACAAACGGACTTTTAAATGACAAGAATCCAACTTCAACACAAAACTGTAGATCTGATGCTTCTTAAAACCGTATTTTCAGAACTTTTAGACTTTTCTCGTCCTGACAAACGTGATTTGTCTCGACCCATCCACCTGTTTTCACACTATTTCCCTGGGGGGGCAGAGACCTGATACCCCTGAAGTCAGAGGAGGTGGGTGTGGGGCGGTCGAACCCACACGGAGCCAGGGAGCCACCACATTGTGGCGGTCGCCTCCAGGCTCCCAACCCCCCCCAAAAAACAAAAAAACAAAAAAAGCCTCCTCATCTGCAGCAGATGTAGACATTTTTTAGGAGACAGGTTCTATTGATGCAGTGGTTCTCAAATAGTGGGGCCCCCTGGGGGGGCACAAGGCTCCATCAGGGGGAGCACGTTAGACCTCAGGAAACATGCTTTTTTATTTTATTTTTTACTGTCCTAGAATAAAGTGCAGTTGCACCTCCACTCCATTGGGGGGCAGCAGAGTGTTCACAGGGAGCATACAGCACAGAGTATGAGTATGAAGTGTAGACACCAAGTGACACCATGAAAACATATTTAACAGGGATGAGAAGACAGGAGGAGAGAGACGGAGATAAAGAGACAAACGAAAGTCTCCCAAAGCTAAGACGAGGAAATATGACGAAGCGTCTGTAGCGCTTGGTTCACTGTGAAAGACCGGTGTGTTACTGAGTCTGAAATGTTGGAGACAAAGACATTAAAGACATTACACCACAATCACTGATAAGACCATTTATGTAGTTTTATTTTTAGTATCATATGGTTTGACATGGTCAGTCAATAATGTTTAACTAAGGATTTAATTTTATTTTTAATTTCAGATGCACTTTAAATCTTTTCTGTTAGTTAATAAAGCTATTCTTTGTTGTAAGTTGGTCTATATTTCTTTCTTTTTTATTCTCTTATACGTTAATAAGGACACAGTGTTATGCAGAGCTACTTAATATTTTATAATAATAATATGTTGAGTCTCTGATTCAGAGGTTTTTTATTTATCAACCAGGGGCTGGAATGTGAAGATTTGTGGATTACAGCTCAAATCTGTGGAATGATCATTAGATCACAGCATGCAGACCATGATCTGACCACTTTTATCCTGTTATTTTAATCCCTGTGTCTCTCTCAGGTTCCTCCTCTTTAAGATTTTGGATAAATCATGTTTGACAAGATGAGAAAGTCAAAAACCATTTGCACCATTTATTTTCAGTAATTAATCCACCTAGAATGTATAAAACTAGTTAGTAGCCTGTGTTTTTGATGATATTTAAGTAAAAACTGAGGTGAAATACTCATTTTTGAGTGAAAAAACGAAGAAATCCCTTATATTTGACAGGTATGAATCATTCTGGGCTTAAGTGTAAATGTGTATTTTATACCAATGTTAACATTCATGCTGCATCATTCTATAAATCCTCAGCGCTTTGTGACGTTTGCCAGAGGAAACGCTTCAGGAAGTGAAGTCATCAGCTCAACGTCATCGCTGGTTCCTGCACATTCACAAACCTCTCACCAAACTTTGGGTTTTACACGATGTGATGAGAAAGCTGAGACGCAAAGAAACAACAGAGGAATCTAATCAGTGTGATGATTGTGCTGAGTGAGGCAGGAGGGGGGGCTGCTGAACAGGGGGGTTGTGTGTGTGTGTGTGTGGGGGGGGGGCAGAGTATTGGCATGTGTCTATTGTCTGAGCAGGCCTTTGTATAGGCGGGGGTTTAAAGTTTAAAGTGTGTGTGTTTGTGTGTGTGTGTGTGTGTGTGTGCATGCAGGCTAATTATATTCTGCACAGCTAAGGATGCCCCCCCCCCCCACCGAGTTCACTCATCCAGCAAAAAGAAGGAAGTAAAACACCATCCATTCTTTTTGTTGGTCAGTTTGTAGCCTCTTCACTACTTTCTGGTGTGTGTGTGTGTGTGTGTGTGTGTGTGTACAATAGTTGCAAGTGAAACAAACATGATTGGTGTGTGTGTGTGTGTGTGTGTGTGTGTGTGTGTGTGTGTGTGTGTGTGTGTGTGTTAAAGGCTGTTTTCACATTCAGCTGATTTTCAACACAAAGTGCACACACATGTGATTTGTGACATCAGAACTACTCATGCAAAAAAAAACAACATGTAAGTGTGTTAAAACCTGAAGAATCCACACACACACACACACACACACTGGTTTGTGTGTTTTTCAGTAATAGATGAGTTCAGTTTGTTTTTACTGCAAGTTTGACCCTAAAAGTGTAAAAGTTGGAATAAATTCATCCAAAAGAGAGAAATCAGACACAGACACACAGATATACACTAGTGAACAATAAACTAAAGCTCTTTAGTCTTTTTCGCATGTAGATAAACTCACATATAAAATACTGTTGATCAGAAAACTTGTCATTGTGTCCCAACACAACTGTAGAAATACTTAGTGATGTTTGTAATTAATATAAACTACATTTTTTTGTTCCCTTAACCTTCGTTAAATCACATTTGTGAATGGAAATGTCACTTATTTTTTTCTTCTTCATTAAAATAAAATAAGGAAATGCATCATAAAACAGTCAGAATTGGATAATTATCAACAAATATACAAATGAACCAAGTTTTTCCCAAACTATAATACTCAGCACCTGCCTGAAGAACATATTAATCCTATTGATTATATATATATATATATATATATATATGTGAAATACTGAAAATTGGCAATCGATGCCAAACTTTTATTCAATATCTCAAAATGATTCTGCTTAATTTCTTAAATCAAGATAATTTTACCTCAAGTAAAGGAAACAAAAATCACAAATTAAGGCTGTGTGTGTATTACAATTATTTGAAAAGATAGTTTGATAGTATGAAATAATTAAGTCATAAAGTTGGTCGTGACTGGGTCAATAACCATGTTCTGAATTCACCGCCAAAATCCCCTTTGTGCGTGTTTCTTTGTGTTTCTATAGGAATTCCAGACGTGGCCCAGAACAGCAACATCTGTCTGTCCTGTGGTCAAATGCTGATCCTCCACCTATTGTTCGTTTTGGAGGGATCTGCCTCACGTTTCCCTCCAAAATCGATTCGGCCAATTACAAGGAGTTCTGGGGGGGGGGGACCCCTGTCTGACCCCCCCGGCCTGAGGCAGCCAGACCTCATCTGGACCAGGAGGAACGGGGGAGGATGGAGACGCTGCGTTAATTAGTCAATTACAGCTAATGAGCCTCATAAATGTGAAGTGATGAAAGAGCAGGAGGGATTTTCAAAAGAAAAGCACGTTTCCCTCCAAAATAAAGTAAAGGAAAAACAAAAAGACGACAAAAAACACTCACAGATCTGGGTTTGCAGCTAAATGTCAGAGGGGGGGACAAGGGGGGGGACCCCCCACCGCCTTCAGCAGAGTTGTCCACCCCCTCAAAAAATCTTTGTACAAGTTGATGGATGGGACGACAAAAAAATAAAATAAAAGTCATGTGGTGTAACCCTACAAACATCCATCTATTATTACCATCTATTATTATTATTATACATTATTATTATTATTATTCAGGTGGTTTAGATGATAAAACACAAACAGGACCATTAGAAGTTGGTACCTCTTAAAAAATAGTTAACACTCACTACTTTTATATTCTAGGAGGATCAGATATTTAAACTTGATCATTGTTTTATCATTATTGGTACAAATGTTCTATGTGTGTATATATCTATGTGTGTATATCTGTGTGTATATATCTATGTGTGTATATATCTATGTGTGTATATATCTATGTGTATATATCTATGTGTGTATATATCTATGTGTGTATAAAACTATGTGTGTATATATCTATGTGTGTATATCTGTGTGTATATATCTATGTGTGTATATATCTATGTGTGTATATATCTATGTGTATATATCTATGTGTGTATATATCTATGTGTGTATAAAACTATGTGTGTATATATCTATGTTTGTATATCTATGTGTGTATATCTATGTGTGTATAAAACTATGTGTGTATATATCTGTGTGTATATATCTATGTGTGTATAAAACTATGTGTGTATATATCTGTGTGTATATATCTATGTGTATATATCTATGTGTGTATATATCTATGTATATATATCTATGTGTGTATATATCCATGTGTGTATATATCTGTGTGTGTATATATCTATGTGTGTATATATTTATGTGTATATATCTATGTGTGTATATATCTATGCGTGTATATATCTATGTGTGTATATATCTATGTGTGTATATATCTATGTGTATATCTATGTGTGTATATATCTATGTGTGTATATATCTATGTGTATATATCTATGTGTGTATATATCTATGTGTGTATATATCTTTGTGTGTATATATCTATGTGTGTATATATCTATGTGTGTGTATATCTATGTGTGTATATATCTATGTGTGTATATATCTATGTGTGTATATATCTATGCTTGTATATATCTATGTGTATATATCTATGTGTATATATCTATGCGTGTATATATCTATGTGTGTATATATCTATGTGTGTATATATCTATGCGTGTATATATCTATGTGTATATATCCATGTGTATATATCTATGTGTGTATATATCTATGCGTGTATATATCTATGTGTATATATCTATGTGTGTATATATCTATGTGTGTATATATCTATGTGTATATATATCTATGTGTATATATCTATGTGTGTATATCTATGTGTATATATCTATGTGTGTATATATCTATGTGTATATATCTATGTGTATATATCTGTGTGTGTATATATCTATGTGTATATATCTATGTGTGTATATATCTATGTGTATATATCTATGTGTATATATCTATGTGTGTATATCTATGTGTATATATCTATGTGTATATATCTATGTGTATATATCTATGTGTGTATATATCTATGTGTGTATATATCTATGTGTGTATATATCTATGTGTGTGTATATCTATGTGTGTATATATCTATGTGTGTAGATATCTATGTGTGTATATATCTATGTGTATATATCTATGTGTGTATATATCTATGTGTATATATCTATGTGTATATATCTATGTGTATATATCTGTGTGTATATATCTATGTGTATATATCTATGCGTGTATATATCTATGTGTGTATATATCTGTGTGTATATACCTGTGTGTGTATATATCTATGTGTATATATCTATGTGTGTATATATCTGTGTGTATATATATCTATGTGTGTATATATCTATGTGTGTATATATCTGTGTGTGTATATATCTATGTGTGTGTATATCTATGTGTGTATATATCTGTGTGTATATATCTATGTGTGTATATATCTATGTGTATATATCTGTGTGTATATATATCTATGCGTGTATATATCTATGTGTGTATATATCTGTGTGTATATATCTGTGTGTGTATATATCTATGTGTGTATATATCTGTGTGTATATATATCTATGTGTGTATATATCTATGTGTGTATATATCTGTGTGTGTATATATCTATGTGTGTGTATATCTATGTGTGTATATATCTATGTGTATATATCTATGTGTGTGTATATCTATGTGTGTATATATCTGGTGTGTATATATCTATGTGTATATATCTATGTGTGTGTATATCTATGTGTGTATATATCTGTGTGTATATATCTATGTGTGTATATATCTATGTGTATATATCTATGTGTGTATATCTATGTGTATGTATCTATGTGTGTATATATCTATGTGTATATATCTATGTGTGTATATATCTATGTGTATATATCTGTGTGTGTATATATCTATGTGTATATATCTATGTGTGTATATATCTGTGTGTATATATCTATGTGTGTATATATCTATGTGTGTATATATCTATGTGTGTATATATCTGTGTGTATATATCTATGTGTGTATATATCTATGTGTATATATCTATGTGTGTATATCTATGTGTATATATCTATGTGTGTATATATCTATGTGTATATATCTATGTGTGTATATATCTGTGTGTGTATATATCTATGTGTATATATCTATGTGTGTATATATCTGTGTGTATATATCTATGTGTGTGTATATCTATGTGTATATATATCTATGTGTGTATATATCTATGTGTATATATCTATGTGTGTATATATCTATGTGTGTATATATCTATGTGTGTATATATCTATGTGTATATATCTATGTGTGTATATATCTATGTGTGTATATATCTGTGTGTATATATCTATGTGTGTATATATCTATGTGTATATATCTATGTGTGTATATCTATGTGTGTATATCTATGTGTGTATATATCTATGTGTATATATCTATGTGTGTATATATCTATGTGTGTATATATCTGTGTGTATATATCTATGTGTATATATCTATGTGTGTATATATCTGTGTGTATATATCTATGTGTGTGTATATCTATGTGTATATATCTGTGTGTATATATCTATGTGTGTATATCTATGTGTGTATATCTATGTGTGTATATATCTATGTGTGTATATATATCTGTGTGTGTATATATCTATGTGTATATATCTATGTGTGTATATATCTATGTGTATATATCTATGTGTGTATATATCTATGTGTGTATATATCTGTGTGTGTATATATCTATGTGTGTATATATCTATGTGTGTATATATCTGTGTGTGTATATATCTATGTGTGTATATATCTGTGTGTATATATCTATGTGTGTATATATCTGTGTGTATATATCTATGTGTGTGTATATCTATGTGTATATATCTGTGTGTATATATCTATGTGTGTATATATCTATGTGTATATATCTATGTGTGTATATCTATGTGTGTATATATCTATGTGTGTATATATATCTGTGTGTGTATATATCTATGTGTATATATCTATGTGTGTATATATCTATGTGTATATATCTATGTGTGTATATATCTATGTGTGTATATATCTGTGTGTGTATATATCTATGTGTATATATCTATGTGTGTATATCTATGTGTGTATATCTATGTGTGTATATATCTATGTGTATATATCTATGTGTGTATATATCTATGTGTGTATATATCTGTGTGTGTATATATCTATGTGTATATATCTATGTGTGTATATATCTGTGTGTATATATCTATGTGTGTGTATATCTATGTGTATATATCTGTGTGTATATATCTATGTGTGTATATATCTATGTGTATATATCTATGTGTATATATCTATGTGTGTATATATATCTATGTGTGTATATCTATGTGTGTATATCTATGTGTGTATATATCTATGTGTGTATATATATCTATGTGTGTATATCTATGTGTATATATCTATGTGTGTATATCTATGTGTATATATCTATGTGTATATATCTATGTGTGTATATTAACCCTCCCCTATAGTTAGTTTCCTTATGTGTGTGTTAAATACAGTAATGACACAGAACTCAGACTGAGCCTTCTAGTACGGGGCCTTATGGTCGTGTTAATACAGTTATACCATTGTTTAGAATGTTTTAACACACTGAGGATAAACCTGCAAGACAAGTAGGAAAGCAGAAGAAGACTATTGTGGAAGTAGTTTGGTATTATTTGTCCTCTCCATAATTTATTCTTTGAAAACTCACTGTTTATTTTTCCTCTCCATCACTGAAATGTATTTTATTTTCTCCCCACACACACTGCCTTGTTCTAACGAGGACAGCTCGTCCTCCACAAAGCATCAGGACACGCTCGGTCCAATCTGGATCCAATCAGAACCTTTTTTTAAGTCTAAATTTACCCTCAAACCTCACGCACCGCACACGACTATCTGCACATTCCACGTTTTTTTTTTTTCGCCCTCGTCAAAGCGATGCAGAAAGAGAAAAAAAAGAAAAATAAATAAAAAACCCTCTGGGTTTTTAAAGAGAACCACTTTAAAAGCGGTCTGGGCCTGTTTTTCCTGGAGCTTAAACTATTCCCGTGTGTGTGTGTGTGTGTGTGTGTGTGTGTGTGTGTGCTCTTGGACAAAAAGAGGAATGTGAAGATCAACAGCATCGGCCCTCGGTCCAACATGGCCGCCGTTATCTGCTCAGACCAGTGATAAGGTCGGTGTCTCTGTCAACACGTGAATACAATAATTAGCAAAAAGCTGTGAGACACACAAACAGTGGAGATAAATGAGCCCAACGTTTAGTTCTAGGAGAGATAAGAAGTGATGGATGAAGTATTTATCCTTTCACTAGAAGTATAAATACTCAATTACTAATTCACATGTACGGAAGTGAAAGTAAATTTAATTCATGCAGAAGGTGTCACATTGTTACTGTGTGTTATACCACTAGTTTACAGCCAATTGTAGATACTTTGAGTAATTATAGGTATTTATACTTGTACTTTTAGTTCAGTAAAAATGGTTGTTTGAAAGGATGTTCTGAATGTTTTTATTACTTAAATTTGTCTAATTTATATATATATATATATATATATATATATATATATATATATATATATATATATATATATATATATATATATATATGTATTTTGACTTTAAAGGGATAGTTCAACATTTTTTTGTTTAAATTCACCCATCATCATGATTCCCATAGTCAAAGCAATAGCTGCTTTAGCTTTAATTTAATGCATATTGATGATGATATAAAAAAAACACTTTCAACAGAGGAATTAGCAGCTTTTAGAAAACTTATGAACAAAGGTCCCTGTTAACTATCAGTAACTGTTATTCTGGTAAAAAAGTAATTAAATAGTAGTAATGCCTCACATTCACACCAGTGCTTCTCACTTATTTTCTGCCCCCCCATGGAAGATTAAAACATCCCTGCCACGACTATAAATAGAATCATTTGTCTATAAATTGTTTTAAGTACCACTGCATAATACTGTGTCCTTATTAACGTATAACAGAATAAAAAAGAAAGAAATATGGACCAACTTACAACAAAGAATAGCTTTATTAACTAACAGAAAAGATTTAAAGTGCATCTGAAATTAAAAATAAAATTAAATCCTTAATTAAACATGTTTGACTGACCATGTCAAACCATATGATACTGAAAAATAAACCTACATAAATGGTCTTATCAGTGATTGTGGTGTAATGTCTTTAGTTTCTTTGTCTTCATGCTGACTTCGTACGAGTGAAGTGGCCTGTGCATGTGTTTACAAGTTTTTCAGACGCTCGGTTATGCTCAAGTGTGTGTGTGTGTTCATATGTGTGTAATAGCACACACGCACACACACACACACACACACACACACGCACGCTTTGCTTTGTTGACCCGCGTGACCCGGCCGTCGCGGGGCCTTATCCAGTCTGGATCGTGGTTCTGCCACCGATTCATGTGGCTGTTAAAGCGTTTTCTGGGAAGAACACAAGGATCTTACAGTTCCAGCGTTCTGAGGTCTAAACTCGCTGGATGTGGTTATCAGCTGTTTCTAATGTCATTCTCGCTCTCATTTTTCCTTCATGAAAACAGAGGAATAGAGTAAAAAAAAAAAGACGGAGAGAAACGCAGGTAAAACAGAAACGTCATTTTGCCTCCATGCAGAGACTCAGAGGAGATGATTGCTATCACCTGTGTTTGTACATAACCACGTATCTTCATCGAACGGTTCGTACGATATCTACAGAGAGGCCTTGCACCCTTTTCCACGCGTTAAACCACAAATGTCCAGCAACACAAGCAACGAAGCAGGCCCCTGCAGGGACATTCCTATTATTTCTATGTGGAAAATGACATATTTTTTCTGCATTGCATTTTATATACCGAGAAATGTGCGAACCTTCGGTTTTGTGGATTGTTGGATTCCACCGTTGCTATGCTAGTTGCTATGCTGGTGGCTATGCTGGTGGCTATGCTGGTGGCTATGCTAGTTGCTATGCTGGTGGCTATGCTAGTTGCTATGCTGGTGGCTATGCTAGTTGCTATGCTAGTTGCTATCACCCATTAGCGTCTGCTTTATAACAATAGTGTTGTTAAAGTTTACATTAAACCAAAAAGTGTCTGTACATATCTGCTTTTTATGGCCTTTTAAACACTGATTTTCTGCTTATTTTGTGCAAGTTTGCACATTTTTGAATCCATAATCTGAGGTGGCATCTACAGAAATCTGATATTAAATTAATAGTGATGAATATTCACATCTGGAAGGTGAAACTCTGTACATTTTTGCTTAAAATGACTCAGTTTATTCATTGATAGGATGATAAAGGTGTTTTTAGGGAGTTTTACCTTGTAGATGTGAGGGTCTAAGGACATTGGGGCAAATCTGTGATTTGTGACTCTGGGCTGAACAAATAAAGTTGAATTGAATTGAACTAAGAGACAGACACTTTAATGCAGGTTTAGACATTAAAAACAGTTGTGTGCATGTTTAAAAAGGCCACTTTAGGGTGGATTTATTCAATAATTAGAGCATGAGGAGTGGCGACCGTCCCTTTTGTCTGTTCAAATGTCAACCAGTCAGTGTTGGTTAATTCTAATCCATCAGAACTTTATCAGAACTCTTCCTCCTCCTCCTCTCAGCCAGCGGTCAGGTCGGTCACTAGAAGTCAGAAAACACTCCAGCATTGTGTGTGTGTGTGTGTGTGTGTGTGTGGACCTGGCAGAACAAAGCCACCTTTGACCGTGGACGTCCTCGTACTCACTCGACCACTCGGCCTCGATTTCCCGGCTCCTGTTTTTTTCTCACCGGCTCGATAACGAGAGCGTCTTCAAACACGGCCGCTGTACGCATACGACGTAGCACGCACGTGTTAGAGCTGCACGTGTGTGTGTGTGTGTGTGTGTGCAAACACACAGAGGATGTAGTGACAGTGTGTTGTTGCAGGTATTTACGACGTCTTTGACTGTCTCAGCTCATAGAGACGATTTTACTGCAGTAAAACCCAAAGTTCCTGTTACAGCATCAATATATATCATCAATATCCACATCATCAATAAATAATAAATAGTTTAATATAATATCAGTAGTAGCTGCAACTAACCACTATTTAGAGATTTATTTAGATTGGAGCTGTTTGTGGGATTATTTAATTGGCTCCTTTATAATCTCCTTTTTAAACATCTTACAGAAAATATTCTTCATGTTCTTAATGATACTCAGTGATTTACAGCATTTTATTGAACAATAATTGACCTTTGAACTCTGACCTTATTAATCATTGAACTATGCATTGCAGATAATTTTGCTTATTTTATTTTTTCCCAGTTTTTGGTCAGTTTGATCTCGTTTTAAGTTTAAAATAAAGTGTTTTTATCCAAAGCAAATCATATTTTTTTTTTTCCATTATCCTAACTATCCTTGCATTTCAGATAATTTAACTTATTTCTTTTTTACTTATTTGTGTTTTGTGCAAAGTATTTTTATCTGAGTAAAACACAATAATAAAGTTGTTTGCTCTGTAACATCAACGTGTAGATTTATTTTAACACCAGGTTTAAGTCCAATAACCTTCGTGGTTGCAGAGATATTCCAGATTTATCGTCACTTATAGCAGGAAAACTGAGGAATAGGCCTGAGACTTAACCTCAAATTTATTTCAATTAAATAAATTAAAGTTTTTATTTAATTCAGATGGTTCTGCGTGCTAAAACACCACCAGACAGACTGATCTGATTGGAAGCCGCGTTCCCGTTCCCGCGGCGTTCCCGTGGCACCTCGGCGTTAATCCGGCTGATCCGTGGTCGACTCG
The DNA here is from genome assembly GCA_036785175.1 of Eupleurogrammus muticus. Lineage (NCBI taxonomy): Eukaryota > Metazoa > Chordata > Actinopteri > Scombriformes > Trichiuridae > Eupleurogrammus > Eupleurogrammus muticus. Next base: position 972,232 of record JAYKQN010000042.1, read on the forward strand.
TCTTTCTGCCGTAATGAGACCTGAGGCCACGTCAGCTTTAATCCACCTGAGATCAGCTGTTTTCTGCTGGTTAGTTTGAGCTTTGTCGCGGGAGACGGAAAACTTACTGGATGACTGTTTGTTTTTCCTGTTGTTGGGAATAATCGTCCATTGTTGTTCTGGACCAGAGCCTCCATATTAAAACCTACTCACTTTATTTCTGATTAAACCCAACATTTACCAGACGTTTGAGGACTTTTCCCTTTTGTTGTTTGATCTGATGGATGTAAATTAATCTGTAACTGATTAATGTGTGGCTTTTAGGACAAAGGCCCCAATAAACCACGTGGAAAAGTAGATTTACTGAGACTTACTGGGACTTACTGAGACTTACTGGGGGCTTTTAGTGGTTCTGAACCTGAACTCTGGTTAAATGTGAAACTTTTTTCATCCAAAATCCAAGTTGACGTCTTTAAATATCTTGTTTGGTGCCAAACATATAAAGATATTAAGTTTATCATCACATACAAGAACAAAAAGTGATAAACCTTCACATTCGAGAAGCTAAAACTAGCTTAATATTTGCCTAAAATGATGAGTTGATCATCAGTTTGTTGATTAATTAATAAGCTAACTGTTACAGCTCTGAAGCTAAGCTAACTGTTACAGCTCTGAAGCTAAGCTAACCGTTACAGCTCTGAAGCTAAGCTAACTGTTTGGTAGCTAGCGCCATATTTAGACCTGTGCCCTACTATTTATAACATTTAGTACGATTTTGGGAAGCTACAACTAGCTAAATATTTGCTTTGAATGACTATTTTATTATCAATTCATTGTTTAATTAATAAGCTGTTTGCTAACTACCTTTATATTTAGACCTAATTTTTCTCATCTAGCCACCTATGTAATGTCACTAACCTTAAAACCTTTTTTTAGAGAGTTAAACTGGTTGTTTCTGTTTTTTTGGATTTTCTGTTGGTTTTAAAACGTTTATTTTGACTTTCTCATGTTTCAAGGTTGTATCTTGTTTATAAAACAATATCATTAACAATGGGGGTGGTATCCTACAGATGGATATTCATATGCTTTTTGGTGATGAATTTTCAGATGTATAAGAAAAACATGATTATTCTAATATTCTCATTAAACTCCAGTCCTGTAGGTGTTCTGTGGGGGTGTAGGGGGTAGTGTTCTTGCCTCATAAGCAGCAGACCCGTGTCTGAGTTCTAGCTGAAGCATTTATTAATTTATATATGATATATTTAACAAAATAAAACAGTTCAACAGGTTTGGGATAACCTGTTGTTTCTGTTTTCTTTTATTTTCTGTTAGTTTTAACTATATTTTAAAAGTTTATCATGACTTTCTCATGTTTCTCATCCTGCCTGATCTCATCATAATTCCTGCATGAGAGGGTGAAGTATAATTCTTTATGCAGGACGTTTAACTCCTAATGGAGTGTTTTTACATGGCTGAACTCGTACTTTGACTTTAAATTCTGCGTCTCGGTGTCGTGACGAGTCGGCGAAGTCTGCGTTTTCTCGTCTCTACAGGTGAGGGGGCTCCGGGTCGAATGGTGAGAAGGACCGAAAAAAAAAAAACCCGAGATATTTGGCCTTCGAGCCCCCGTGAGAGCGACATGTGAAAACCGACACCTGCTGCCTCTCTGCACTTTCTCAGGATCCTGATTGGACTCGTGTTTGTTTGCGCGACAGTAAATTTCTCTTTGTGTGTGTGTGTGTGTGTGTGTGTGTGTGTGTTAGTGTAAAGCCCAGTGGGAAACAGCATGCAACGGGGCCCTGCACCAGATAAACAGTGTCAGAGCGAGTTGACAGCAAACGCAGCTGGAAACGCCCTGAGAACGCCCTGAGAACGCCCTGAGAACGCTCCTTAATGCTTTCCTAAACATGTAATAGATCATTTCGCTTCGCCGTCTCAACCCTCGTGCGCTTTAATCTCCTCCAGCGGGATCTCGCAAAACTTCGTCGACCTCGTGTCGCTGCACGACTTTCACACAGATCGCAAGAGGCCGAGGTCAAGTGTTAGTTTACACGATTTTTTTGTGAATATTTGTGGGAATCTCTCACACGTTTTTTTTTTTTTTTATTTCCCAACCAACTGTCTCACACACATGGTCTTATTTTAGTTTAAAGAACTTGTTTGGCCTCTTTCTTCACCACCATGTGTTTTTTTAGGAGTTTTATGGGAAATTAATTATTCTCTGAATGTTCTTTGGTTTGTTTCATCAGAACTCCACACGCTGACAGTCCGTGTTCTGGCATTCAGCAGCTCCAAATATAACCTAATTATAGCGTCTGGGGTCAGAGGTCACAGCTGGGTGCCCTGGGGGCCTTTCATTAGTGAAATGGACGGAAGAGGCCGCAGGTGTTTAAAAATGGTCAAAACTACATCTTCTGTGTCCCCACTCAGACACTTCTTTATGGCTCTTGCTGCTTTTTTTTTTTTTTTAAACCTTCCAACAATAAAAAGGAAATAGGGAGATTTGTGACAGAACTGATGAATTAGTGGACTTCTCTAATAAACGTGTCAATGAAGCCTCTGACAAACCTGAAAAAACAAATGGGCTCATGTCATTAAATCTAGTTTTTAATAAAAACATTGGCACTTTTTGAATCCAGACCCTTAATTTTCTCACATTTTTAAAGATTTACATCTCTTTATTTTTTCTGTGATTCAAGGTTGACCACATTGTGCATCTGTTTATAAAGCAATGTCATTAACACTGAGAGGATAGATATATGTATATAGGCTTTTTAGTGTTTTTTTCAGACAAATAGTCAAAACATGATTATTCTCTTATTCTCATTAAATCTTAAAGCCCTGTAGGTGTTCTGTGGGGGTGTAGGGGGTAGTGTTCTTGCCTCATAAGCAGCAGATGCGTGTTGGAGTTCTAGCTGAAGAATTTCTTTATATATAATATGTTTTACAAAATACACTATCGTTTTATGGATGGATAAGTTGTTGTGAATATTAAAACTAAAGATTTATTATCATTTCACCATTTACTACACACACTGTGGTTATCAGAGCAGTGTGTGGACATGAAAAATCACCTTCATCATCATCTACTTTTTTATAGAAATACACACTTTCTATGCATTAATTTGTGTAAATGCAGTGAATAAGACACAATTATAATTAAAATCTGTTTTCTATAGTTAAGGTAGAAGGTTGTTTTGTGTCTACCGTTGTAAAAGCTGCAGATTCCTGCTGCATACCACCATTAACCAGCAGCTTTTATTTTATTTTTCTCTTACTCCAGCCGAGTGTTTCTTTGCGTCTAAACCAGAGACCACGTCGCTGTCGTACCATAAAACAGCATTTGTGAAAATATGCACGTGTCAACGGACACCGACGTCCAACCCGTCGACGTCTGGAGCGCAGCGCAGATCTGATGATTCGAGCCTGAAATTGTTCAGCAATGCGGCTTGAAGCGAGATTAATGACGGCGTAAAAGCTCCAGATGCCAGAACCCAGCAGCAGCGCTGCTCCATGTATTATCCGCAACATTCGCTTTCATTCAGCTTTCTTCACACTCCTTTTTTTTTTTTAAAGGGGTAGTTCAACAATTCACCTATTATTGTGATTCCCATAGTCACAGCAATGGGTTCTTTGTCTTTTTTTGTGGAAGCAAACTGTTTCCAGACCATTGGAGCTCAGTCAGCTAATTGTATTTTGTTGGTTTTTCCTCATCAAACTCAACAAATACACAAATCAGCATCTACTGTTGCTGGATACTTCTAACCCGTTAAGTGTTTTTAATACTAGTTACTGTCATTTCAGAGAATTATGTTAAAATACAATATTACTGTCTTTAAATCAGTGGTTCTCAAATTGTGGGGGCATGAGCCTTCGTCGTATTACACCTCGGGGAACATGCTTTTTTTTTATTTATTAATTTTTTTACTGTCCTAGAATGAAGTGCAGTTGCACCTCCACTCCATTAGGGGGCAGCAGAGTGTTCACAGGGAGCATACAGCACAGAGTATGAGTATGAAGTGTAGACACCAAGTGACACCATGAAAACATATTTAACAGGGATGAGAAGACAGGCGGAGAGAGACGGAGATAAAGAGACAAACCAAAGTCTCCCAAAGCTAAGACGAGGAAATATGACGAAGCGTCTGTAGCGCTTGGTTCACTGTGAAAGACCGGTGTGTTACTGAGTCTGAAATGTTGGAGACAAAGACATTAAAGACATTACACCACAATCACTGATAAGACCATTTATGTAGTTTTATTTTTCAGTATCACATGGTTTGACATGGTCAGTCAGAAAATGTTAAATTAAGGATTTAATTTTATTTTTAATTTCAGATGCACTTTAAATCTTTTCTGTTAGTTAATAAAGCTATTCTTTGTTGTAAGTTGGTCCATATTTCTTTCTGTTTTACTCTCTTATACGTTAATAAGGACACAGTGTTATGCAGAGGTACTTATAACAATTCATAGACTAATGATTCTATTTATAGTCACGCGGGGGGGGGTTTCTTCTTCAATGGGGGGGGCAGAAAATAAATGAGAAGCTCTGGTGTATGTAGACATACCTGTGGTATAACCAGTGGTTATTTGAGGTCCTGTTGTCTTTCTATCAGCTCCATCCAGTCTGGTCCTTCTCCTCTGACCTCTGGTATAAACAGAACTGCTGCTCACTGCTTTTCTTCATTCTCTGTAAACCATAGAGATAGTTCTGATTAAACCCAACAAACACATTCAGAGTCTCTTAAACCACCTTTCTGCCCCATTCTGGTGCAGGTTTGACCTGCAGCAGATCGTCCTGACCATGTCTACATGACCAAATGTAATGAGCTGCTGCAATGTGATTGGTTGTTAGGGATCTGCCTTAACGAGAAGTTGAACAGGTCTAATTAATAAAGTGTCTGGTTTGAGAAAACCCATGAGTAAGTTTAGTCCTCCTAAACTTTTAAACTCTGCTGCTGTTGCAGCAGAAACCAAGAAAAAAAAAACTCTGTCCCGCCGCAGACAATGAAGCAGCTGGATTTCTGCACATGTGCCTTTGTGTTGGTCTGAGGTCTTGTCATAACTGCATCAGAAGACTTTCATCACACACACACACACACACACACACACACACACACACACACACACACACACACACACACACACACACTTATGCTGAAAGTCACTGACTCACGGGCTGCGTGAGCACAAAAGAATATTTGATTCGCTTAAAAACGTCGCAACATGAAAGGAAAAACCCCCCGTGGAGGGCGGCGGGGGGCGCAGAGGGCAGAGGCCACGACAAAGCCTTCGTCATCATCATCATCATCACCATCATATACGTGGCTCCTGAAAATCAGATTAGCATTGACTGCGCTGAACTGTGACCGTGACTCCTCCTTTTGTGCGTTCGTCACCTCTGGATCTGAGTCGATATTTGATCACGTTTCAGATGCTTTTCCTGAGGTACGAAACGTTAACAGATGCAGAACGAGCCGCTGATCAAAGCTTCATCACCAGGTCGTGAGGGTCGCGTCTCATTATAATTACAAAAACGTGTTTATGTGTTTGGTGTTTGTGAAAGAAAATCACAAGCAACGTCACATCACTGCTTCACTCTATGTAAATGTCGCTTCGCTTGTTTCGACTTCACTTGGACGTTTATTGAGCTTCACTGTGCAGAACAAACATCTTTTTGATTCATCAATAACTTGTTTAGTCTGTAAATGTCAAAAACTAATAGAAAAACAATCCAGAGCCCCAGATAGCATCTTTAATACTCAGTGGTGGAATCAAACTAAGAACATTTACTACTACGCGACTACGTTTCAGAGGGAAACATCGTACACTACTGCATTTATATTCAGATTTTCAGATTAAACTTTGAGACATGATAAGATAAATGAATTCATGAATAACTCTGCTTTGCTAAAAGCCTGTTACAATAAATCAGTAGAGTTTTATCTGCTGTTATTTCTCGTGTTTCAGATGTCAGACACACTAAATATTTCCCCAAATAAATAACAAGCAAAGAAATATGTAGATGTGATTAATCTAAGTTTGTGTAACAGAACTATGTTTTTCTTGTTTCTTCTACTCAATCTGTCATTTTACATCCTCTCAGATTTAAACTAATGTCAGTTTGTCCCTTTTTCATCACTTTCCCAGGTTCTTCTTTGCTGTTTTTTATTGAACATAACTCATCAACATCCAGTTTTGACTTTTAGAAACCTGAGATGTGGAGAATTTACAATGAAGTGATGACACATGTTTAATGATGAAGATCCTGGAACTTCCTTTATTTCTGCAGGTTTGGCTGCAGATTTATTACATTATTTCTGCAGTTAGGTGTGAAAAGGGGGCTTTTATTTTGAAAAACATATAATGTATGAGGTCACATGACTGATGATGATTTAGCTCATGGACATGTGATCATCATTGTCTCCAAACCAAAGGTTGACTTTTATTAGGATTATTATTAGAATTTATTTTATTTAAATTTCAATTTTATGATATAAGTATTTTTTTAATCTAATAAAAGATTTGTTTTCATATGTTAACAATATGCAAATATGTCAAATTCTTTGGATTCTCATTGACTTTCACAGCATCAAACTTTCCTGACACTGTGTTTGAAACTATATATTTTAATATATCTATAATTTAGGCCATTTTAAGTAATAAAACATATAAAACATGTCTAAGTAATATTTCATGCAATAGAGGGTTACATTATTATTAAAGTATAACTTGATAATTTAGTCTAAATCCCTCTAAAACATTTTATCCTAAAGTCTTTATCACTCATCAGTAGAAACTGATTCTAGAATCATGTTTAGTTCTTATTCTTGATTCTTGAAGCATCAGGAAAGATGGTAAATTGTGTTTTATTCTAAAGATTTATGCAAATAATAAAATGTCGTCAGTAAAATGTCAATGTCCTGTAGACATAAAGACAATGTCTACAGGACATTAACCTTTAACTCAGGTTAATGTGATTTAAGCATCAACAGAAGATTTAGAACAAAAAATTAACTTCAGTAAAAAAATCCTTGGAGCTTTACTTCCACAGGGAACGATGCGCATTTTTAGAATCTCTCCAGAAGAGAAGTGTTCGTGGGGGGGGGGGGGGGGGGGGTTTGTGGGGGAGGGGGTTTAAACTTCCCTCCAACAGCATCAGTCGCTTCGTCCTCAGACACAAAAGTGTTTTATCTCGCAGCTCTAGTCCCGCCCCCTCCCCCCCTGCGCGCGCTGTGATTGGTTCAAAGTCCAGCCCCGCCGCGCCCTGATTGGCCGCTGCAGTTTGTCTCTGGGGAATAAAGCGCGTCTCCAGGCGCCTCCGGACGCACTCGGCTCCGCAGCGTCTGAACCTGTGGAGACCGGAGATGTGATTAGATCCGCTCGTAGCGCGGTTTTTAAGGGGCTTTGCAGCTTTTGGAATAATCATTTATAACTTTTTTTTGGTTTTTAACTTTTGCATCAGCCGCCGTCCACCATGTCCGATTTTGGAATCCTTCGGATTTACGCGATGCGGATTTTACTTTTCACGCTTTTTGACGCGGCTCTCTGCAGCTATTCTGAGGATCAGTGCAGCTGGAGAGGAAGGCAAGTACCTGAAATCCACTCTATGCGCCGGTTGCATGACGGGAAATCACGGCTTTAACCGCAGGTGTTGCAGGTGGCGCTTGTTTCTTCTCTGTCGTTTTCGGGCGCAACATGTCGCGACCTGCGTTAGGACGCAGCTCACATGTTTGCGGAGCTCCGCGGCGATTACTGCGCCTGCGGGGCCCAGACAGGCGGGAGACTGCGGGATTAACGCAGAATGACCTGAGGAGACGCGCGCACCGTGCACGTGAGCGTGCGGCAGCGTAGCGCAGATCCGATGATCGTAAAGTTTCTGCAGAGTTGAAGATGCTGCGCAGTCTGCAGAGCAGCCAGCAGGCGGCGCTCACACTCACGATTACTTAAAAAAAGTTTCTCCAAGTAAAAAAAGTCATTTGAGGTTTTGCATCGATCACATTTGACCCAACTCAAAGCATCCTGCAGATAATGCTATAATAAATAGATAATAAGTAATATAGATAGTACTTTTTTGCCAACTCCACACATCTCTGATGCAGTGTGTGTGGTTTCTATTCTCAGATATTCAATGTAGTTAGAATAAAATCCTCAGGTGAAAATATCTTCAATTTAGCTCAATAGGTCCAATAATGAGTAAAGTTACGCTGAAATATGCATGGACAGACCTTTTTATATTTATTCTTTAAAGAATTACAGAAAACCTGCCAATGCAATAACTAATTTGGCTCCATATTGGATTTATTTCACCACAACAGGATATTTTAACCTTGATGATGAGGGTTTCAGCACTAATCCTGTTAAACATGAATCAGTGTTTTTACGTCTGATGCATTAAATCAGGAAGATGCAGCGTTTAAACTCATCCTGATCTACAGGGACGTTGATCTGATGTTAAAACCTGCTTCAGAAACAAACTGCATTTTCCATCTTTCTGTGAGACTTGAACAGGCTTCAGTTGCACCAGTTGCATCATGGGTAATGTGTGATTCTAACCTCCCGTCCCCCCCCACAGCGGCCTGTCCCAGCAGCAGGGCAGCGTGGAGCAGATCTCCCTCCACTGCTCCGAGGGCTCCCTGGACTGGCTGTACCCCACGGGGGCCCTGCGCCTCAGCCTGTCCCCCCGCCTGCCCTCGGCGGCGGTGGGGCCCGGCGGCGCCAGCTCGGGCCTCGTCACGGCCTGCGTCAAACCTTCGGAGCAGTTCCACGGCGCCCAGCTGTACCTGGAGCGCGACGGCGTCCTGGAGCTCCTGGTGGGGGACCGGCCCGAGGCCTCGCCCCCCCCCAGGGTCCGCTGCTTCAGCCGCCTGCCGGGGGAGCGGGTGGCGCTCTTCCTGCAGGCCACGCCCCACCAGGACATCAGCCGCAGGATCGCCTCCTTCCGCTACGAGCTGAGGGGCGACTGGACGGCCCGGCTGGCGCTGGACTCCAGCCCCGTGGGCAGCGAAGGTGGGTCAGGGGGGGTCAGGGGGGGTCAGGGTTAGAACGGGACACGGGGGGGGGGGCAGATGACGACTAGTCTGACAGTCAATTAGTGAGTCTGTTAATTAATAGTTTACTATTATAGACTAAAAAAACAAATAACTACAGAAGCTGGAACCAGAGAATTTGGACATTTACGTCTTTAAAAACAACTCAAATTGATTATTCAATTATCAAAATTGTTGGTGATTAATCAACTCATCAACTCATCAACTCATCATTGTTGCCCGACGATAATATCTGAATGCCTAAATTTCACCAAAATAATTTAACTAAATAACATCATTGTGTTACCAGGGCTGCAGACAAACAAACGTATTGATCATTGATTGACAAAAAAATGGTAAAAAATGTGGATCATTGTTTCCTAAAGGTGAAGGTGAACGGTCCACAACCCAAACATCATCAGATACTTAAAAATGACTCGTATTCAATAATTGATTATCAAGATAGTTGGCGATTAATAGATTAATCAACTATTTGTTGCAGCTCTACTAGAAGTTTAGAGGCTGATTTAAACATTTCTGAATGATCTGAGAAGCTGAAATCACAGAGTTTATCCAAATAAACGTAGAGTAAAGTGAATCACTGCAGTTCTAGGAAACTTTATGAGCACTGATCTATGAGTCACAGGGAAAACACCTAATTGTGCCCCCCCCCTCTTCTTCCTGAAAGTTGTGAGGTTTTTTAACCGGCCAGAGATGATATTATATCCCATAATATCCCATAATTTCTGCTCTGGGGATGATTCAGAATCAAACTTCCTCCTGTGGGCGTCTGGTTTGCTGCAGGAGGAGGAGGGGGGGTCGATGCAGAGCGGCACAAAAGCGCAGTATGCAGGGGGGGGGGGGGGGGGGCGTTCTCCAGTGCAGAGCCCTTTGAATGGGTGCATGAGTATTCTGGGATTACTGCCGTTGCCTCGGCGACGGGGAGGCCTCTACCCAGCTGAGATGCTCCCCCTCTTTTGTTGAAAGCTGCCTCTCCATGGGGAGACTTGTCTGTAGGAGCCCCCCCCTCAAACACACACACACACACACACACACACACACTGATTAGGTTTGGATGTGGACTAGAGAGGAAGGAATCTCATTTATCAGGAGGGTTTTCACCGTGGAGGGGAATGTGTGGGGGCCTCCAGAGAAACCACAAGGACGGGGGGGGGTTAAAAAAGGAAAAGCTGGGGGGGGACGCTGCTCAAAACGTTAGATAAAAGTGCTGCTCAATTTAAAACGATGCATTTATTCATTATTAAACCTGAATTAGGATTTAGTCAGAGGTTAACTCTGCATTAACAACCACATATATAAATATAAATATATATAAATATATACATAAAGATGTCAGTGACAAAGTCAAAAACCTAATTTATGAGTTTATGGAAGCCTCTCAAAAAGTAATTTTTACATTCATGTTATTTAAAGGCCAATTTTGTAATTTAATTTGACAAAAATCATGATTTTTTTTTGTCATGAAAGTCAAATGCAGAACCAGAAAAGAATTTTAGATAAATAATCAACCTAGAATATAAAACTAGATAGCGCAACTTTTTAAGGGACGTGTTTAGGAGGATTTAAAGAGGATTTTTCTGACCAGTGGAACTGACCTGTAGAAGCCAGTACGTCTTTATCCATCTGGAGGTTAAAATCAGACATAATGATGTTTAACCAGCTTTAAAATGGAAGAGAAGCGACGTTGGCGTCCTCCATGAAAAGATTTTCACAAATGATTCTCTGTAAAATTAAGTGTTCTTTAGGATTTTTTATTAAAGTTCCCTAAAGCGCCGCAGCAGAAAGGAAGGGGAAGTTTTACGACCTTTGAAGCCGAGGTGTGACTGCAGACGCCTGCCAGGCTTTAGGACGGGAAGTTCCTCGCACCTTGAAGCTGTAAAAGCAGCAGCTGTCTGCCAGGACGCCGCGTCGCCGCTCACGCTCCTAAAGTCCAGACTCCTGCATTCCTGCGTCTTTTTAATCCAGAAACACGAGTCCCCAGAGGCTCGGTGGGTGTTTGCTGCGGCGCTGACTCTTCTTCTTCTTCTTCTTCTTCTTCCTCCTCCAGAAGCCTGCAGACCCTGCAACAACACAGAGATCCTGATGGCCGTCTGCACCAGCGACTTCGGTGAGTGAGCTCACAGTTAATGACGGAGTGGGAAAGATAATAAAAATAAGATAAAAAAAACACAGCAAACCTTCTCCAAAATCTCCAAAGTGGAAATTCCTGCAGCGAAGCCATAGTGACTGAAGCAGGTGTGCAAAGGTTAAAGGTGAAACCCCCCCCCCCTTAAAAAACTAGTGGACTAATCTGAGGGCCCTGATGGAGTTGTAATGGAGACTGAGGAGAAATTCTGTTTTAAAATACTGTTTAGTGATTCAGACTTATAAGAAAAAACTCAGAGCAAGGAATTAATATTTCTAATATTCTGACAAACCTGCAGATTTAGTTGTTTTCTACTGGATGAAAACAGCTGAAAAGTAAGAAATGAAGTGAAAGAATGAGTTTAGGCCTGGACACTGTTCTATCAGGTCCTGGTGCTGGGATTCGCATGGTTTGTGGGTTTTGGGACGTTTCAGTATTATTTATGCAGGGATGTGGAATGTTTGTTTTTTTGGGGGACGTGGGCAGGCGGGGGCCACGAGACACTTTACAAAGATGTTGAAGTTCCATAATTTATTTGTGTGCAAATTAACAACAAGAGCACTGTTGTTAAACGCTGTTTATACACATGGTATGAATGAGTCTAGATTCTGTTCTATAGGTGATAGTGCTGGGATTTCCTGCAACAGCTACAGGAGCCTGTGTTAGCGTGAGGAATAACGTATTAGCTAAACCTGCTAACAGCTCAGATTAGTTACACCCCTTTGCATGTGGGGTTGTTTTTTTGTTTTTTTTTGTTTCTGTTCTATAAGGTGATAGTGCTGGGATTTCTAGAGTTTTTAGTAAATGAACCCTCATGTGCTCTTCTTCCACAGTCGTGCGGGGCAACATCAAGTCGGTGGAGGAGGACGAGAACCTGCGGGCGGCGGTGATCAAGGTAGCCGCCACCCGCGTGTTCCGGCAGAAGTACGCGCTGTTCACGGGCAGCAGCCGCCTGAGCAGCCGCGGCGACATCAGGACGCTGCTGCAGTGCGGCGTGAAGCCGGGCCCGGGCAGCTTCCTGTTCACGGGCCGCGTCCACTTCGGCGAGGCGTGGCTGGGCTGCGCGCCGCGCTACAAGGACTTCCAGCGGGCCTACGTGGCGGCCAAGGCGGCCCAGCAGATCCCCTGCGAGCTGCCAATAGACTGAGCTGGGAGAAATTAAAATTTAAAAAAAACTCTGTCCGCCGCTAGGAGACACGCCAGGCGGCGGGGCACGTTCCCGGGAAGAAGCCACGAACGACGCCGTGGTCGCCCAAAAGGACTGAGGGACAAACCCTAACACCATTTCAGTGCAATACGCAGTCGCCCCCCAGGTCCTAAAGCCTGTTGGTGCAGTGGTGACATGAGGGACGACGCCGTGGAAACGGCGAGAAAACGCGAAAACGCCGGATAACACGTGACGACACGTGATAACTGGCATCTGGACAGTCCGTGTTTGATGTTTGACGCCGTTGTGCACGTTCAGGGGAAAAAACGTTTTTGGGATGATGACCTACTCACAGTACGTTGGGATGTGGTTATTTACAGCAGAGATTTTCCTTCTTCTTAACCTCAGAATTTTAATGAAATAAGTAAAATAGACTAAATGACTTATTATTTTAAACAAAATGCCAAAAACAGAAATGTTATATTTAATCCACCTAGAATATAAAAATAGTTGATAGCATCTATTACTTTTTTAGGGGTAAAACTATCTGTTTGTTAGTTTTACACCACATGACCGTGTCGACACGAACAACATAAAATGCCAAAATGTGTTTTAGTCGAGAAATTAAAAGACAAGTTTTACATCAGATTCTGACACAAATGTCTGCTTTGCTGTAAAATAAGTTCAGGAATAAATTCACCCAAAGAGACAAGTCAGTTGTTTTACAGATATACACGTTTCTCTTTGTTTAAGTCCTGAAATAACCCAAATGTCCCAAACGTATTGTGAGTAGAACGAGTCGTTGCTCTGAAACTCAGGTTCTGTTTCCTGCCGTAGTTGCTGTTCTGAGGTTTAAACGTTTCCCACGTTTTCACTGTTTAATCCGTCAGACAGGAGCGACGCTAAGGTTCGGTGCCCCCCCTCGCTGGGGGTCCTCAGTGTTACTGTTAATGTTAAGGAGATTATTAAAGGTCCTCGCTATGAGAAATGTAAAAAAAAAATGTATATAAATATATATTTGCACTGCTAAAGGAAAGGGAATGATCTGGAAAGTGATGCTGCAAGCACTGAAACCAAAAAAAAAAAAAAGCAACTATATGTAGCATAGAGGAGAAATCGAGAATTATAATATATGTACAGACGGTTTTTAGCACATGCAGGCGGAGGAACGAGCAGCAAATCTGGTGCTGACAGCACTTTCCTTTCCCGTTTATTACCGTATATTCAGGCACATAAGACGCCGAACTAAAAACACAGCCTCAGTTCTGTGTGTCATCACTGTATCACTGCTGCAGTAATGACCAATTAGTAATTACTACAATACACGCCCAGACTTTAATGTGCACCTATAGTCGTGATAATACGGTATCTTCTGCAGCCTGTTTGCAGAGTCATTTTTCACGTTTTCTTCACCTGTACATAATCAGAAATGTTGACAACAGCCATTAATAACTGATGTCTGGTGTAAGGTGAGGACGGATCCTGTGACCAGTTATTAGGCGGAAAAACGAGTTATCACACTGGACAAGGCTCGCTCGAGAGGAAAAATATGCATTTAATGTGTAAAAACGCTGTTCTGTGACATGATTTCATATCTGATGTGCACTATATCAACAGGGAGGAGATCATACCAAATGAACGAGATGTCCTACACTGCCATTTCACTCTGTTTGTACATGTGAATTTATGTTGATATCAATGTGAATGTAAATATGTGGATAAGAAATTTTAGAAATGTTGGAAAGGAGAAAAAACAACAACATGTCAGTATTGTGGATTATGTTCATGTTTGTGTGTCATTAAATATACTTAAGAAAAGCTGGATGTTCTATTGACTTTTCTATTGTTCATGCTATAAATGTGGAATATTTCTGCAACCAAGAGTTATTTAACTTTAAACCTGGAATCAGAAACAATCAGAATCAATTATGTTAGAATATTGAAAAGAAAAACTTAAAACAAGACCAAACTGAATCAGGAAAATAAACTATATCTGTTTATCTGTAACGCTGCAGTAACACACAAATTTCCCCGTTGTGGGATCAATAAAGTTTTATCTTCTCTTATCTTATCTCTTATAAACCTATTTATGTGCAACAGAAAGTTCACTGATTAATAACTAAGGATAAAATACTTTATTTAGTGTTGGAGCTCAGGTTTAACATGAGATTTATTACAGAACACAACACTGCTTCTATTTCAGTTCTTTTTAATCTTTTCATTCTGTGGTGGTTTCATGCCACACGAACTAAAGGCAGCTGCATCATTCATTGACCAACACACAGCATCAGCTGAACGCATCAGTGTTTAACCTGCATCAGGAGCATGAGCCACCGAAGGTTACTCCACCGCTGAACTTTCCTCAGACTCAAGTCGCTTAAAGCTGCCGTGAACCAGAGCCCTGAAAGCTCAGGACAAATGGTTGTTGAGGAGCCGGGGGGGGGCAGGACGTGGAAAAGGCAGCGGTTGGAATTCTGTTGTTCCTCCGCACCGCCGCCTATTCAGGGTTCAGGAAGCAATAAATCGGCATTAAGGGAGCGGCGTGCAGGGCCGGGGTGCCACGCCGCCGCCAGCCCCATCCTGACCACGTGTTCACGGGTCAAACGTTGGTTCTGAACACAACACGGAACCACACGAGGAGCAGAAACACCCAAATCACAAAAACCTATATGAAACATGCAGATTTACATGTGGCTGAAGAACCACAGAAGCTGAGACTCCAACCTCCTATTTACTGCCTCAGTGCTTCCTAACAACCCCCCCATACCCCCCCCCCCCCCAGTCCATGTGAGGCTGCTGTTGCACTGATAACAAACCCAAACAAAGAGCGCTCAGACTCTCCTGCTCCGACATCATGTGACGCGTCGACGAAGCTCGACTTCCTGCGTCGTGTCTCTGAGCCGCAGCTGAACCCCCCCACGAAGAATAATCAGGTTTACTGCTGCGAAACAGCCCATAAACAGGGAAAATAAGGTTGTTGGACGAAGCTCTTACATTGCAAACAATATATATAAAACATTGTGTTTTACTACAGATAAACTATGTTCGCTTGTGTTGTAGTTGAGGTTTTAAGTAACTGTGACAGATTAATGAAGCTAGAATATTGCAAAACAGTTTGACTCATACGTTTGTTAGTGCTGTAGCTGTTTTTTTCCTCATGTTATTGATGTATTGTGATGATTTGATGCATTGAGGCCATTATTCTGTCCGTATATAAAACAGGAATCACTGCTGCACACATGCATGCAGCCCCGTTCAAACACAGCCATTTATGATGTGCTGCACACTGGTGATGACTGCACGCATTCCTGCACTGCTGACTCTGTTCTTTAGTGGCCTGCAGAGCGACACCAGAGCAGTAAACCCCCCCCCCCCCCACCAACAACACCTCGCAGCACTCAGGAAAAGGGGGAACCAAAAGAGAAGGAGAGAGCTGCCGGGCGTGGACTTCCCTTGGCCCCTGGGGGGGTTGGAGGGAAGTGGCCAGAGACAAAGCTCCAGAGATGAGAGCTGGGGGGGGGGGGCAAAGAGCTCCTGGACCCTCCCTTGTAGCCCAGTAATAATGCATGGGCATGCATGGGGGACCTCAATGCAGAAATGTTGCTGCAAATGACACAGTTGACATGAACCTGCACTTTGGTAAAACAGTTTGCACTATATTTGCATCTGCACGTTTTATTTTTAATCATCATATCTCTTATATAAATAACTCAACACCAGCCCTCAGGGGGGGGGCTAACATGCATGGGGGGGGGCTAATGTGCATGGGGGCTCACATGCTAACATGCATGGGGGCTAACATGCATATATATATATATATATATATATATACGTACATACATATATATGTGTGTGTGTGTGTGTATATATATATAAATTGTGTTATATATACACACACACCATCTAGTTGCTGCCTGGTTAGATTCTTTTCTAACTCTTGCAGCCAGAACCCGGTTCAGGGTGGATGGATGTTCTGGTTCTGACCACATGTCGACCACAGCAGCTGCTGATCTGGAAACTGTGGCTCAGAACCAGCTCTGACATCAGGACTAATATCACATTCACACCCTGACGATGCCAAGAGAAACTTTACGGATTCAGAACCACTAAACACTTCGTTTGCTCTTTGGCTGCTTCTCCTTTTCCTACTTCACCCTCGTCTTTCAGTCACGTCCAAGGAGAGAAAGAAACAGAGAGAGGTGGTGTTTGCTGGTGCTGACCATCGCTCAAACGTTTCCAGACGAGACATAACAAACCAGTCATGTTTTTTTCCCTTTCAACACACAACAGAAGCTGAAAATGAGTCAGAGACAAATCACTGTGGTGAAGCGTTCAGAGACTCAGTGTTCATGTTGGTGTCTGGTCATTAAACGTTAATTTGGTCCATTTATTTACATAAATCACTACATGAATCTACTGAACAAATAAATAAACCCACACTTTTTGATCTAAAACATTTTCTTCAAACATAAAATCACCATTTCTCTCATATATTGATCATGAAGGTGTTTCATAACCAGATGCTGATTGGTCAGCTTGATTATTACAGGTGTCATAAATAAAGTTTTACTGAGGGGGGGGGACTAACATTTACATCTAATTCATAGAGTTGAATGTGACCAGGATTTTCTCCTCCACTCACTTTATTTGCTAAACAAGTTTCCCTGTTTATTCGTGACTGTGATTCACTGCTTTTACAAATAAAGATTTTTACGAGTTCTTGTGCAAGTCTGAGAAAAGTAGGATTTCACAGAGCAGCAGGTTCTCGCTCAGAGTTTCCATTCAGATGGGTTGGGGGGTTTAGGGGGGTTAGGGGGGGTTAGGGGGGTGTTATGGGAACCGTGCACCCGCTCAGCTGGACCCAGGACTCTGGCCTGGTCCTGGATTCTGGGCTCAGCTGGTGTCGAGCTGACGGAGCCACTGAGTCACAGGAAGAAGAAAAACAGAACAACACCACAGCTGTTCCTGCTCCATGAAACACAGAAACTGACTGAGAGAAGGGTTTTACTTTTTATGCAGCAGCAAATACTAATACTACTACCACTACTACTACTACTACTACTACTACTACTACTACTACTACTACTACTACTACTAATACTACTACTACTACTATTAGTACAACAACTACTCCTACAACTACTACTACTACTTTTTTTACGACTTTGTTCCTTCACTGGTCTGAAGGTTCGTTCTCTGTTGAACTCCTCGTTTCTTGTCATTTCTGACACTAGTCTCCCTGGTGGGGTTTTGTGTCCGTACCCCCCCCCCCCCCCCCCCCCCCCCCATCACCCCCCAGCAGCGTCAGGACTCCCCAGCTTTGTCGGACAACACGAGGAGGTCGATTCACTCCCTGTCTGTAGCCTCTACTCACAATACCTTTTTTTGGCGGGAGAAGCACTGAGGAGGACGCTTGTTACACCCAACTGTGTTTCTCTTTCGGTGGGACCCCCCCCCACCCAACGCCCCCCTCCCACCTTCATACGCCACGTCGGCCCGTGTTGATTGATTTTCAGAGCACATTTCTGTCAGGGATTACAGCCATCTGCAGACCCTCGAGGAACAAAGAGGCTCGTCGCTCTGTTGCTGCTTCACTCATCGTTCTCTGGCTCCAGCCTGACCTTCACCCCCCCACACCAAACCCTCAGGGGGGGCATGAGTCGACATCTATACTAAATATACTGAGTACACTTCTTTAACAAATGGAGCCCCCCACTCCCCTGTGCATTTAGACACAGCTTCACAGCAACACATCCCATAGTTGTGGATCTTTCACACCGTTTCCCTCCCGTTAGTTCTGGGCCAGAATCCTCATCTGTCAGCAGAACTCACAGTTTCGTGTCTTCATGAGTGACGTCAGTCGTCTGGAGACCGAGAGTCTGAACGCGACTTGGAGAACACACCTGTTTTCCTGCTGCTGCCAACTACCAGCAGGATCACTGCGTTCTGACAAAAACACACACAAAAGGGCAGAAAACCTCCCCAGCAGGTCGCTCGGTTTCCTCTGTCCCGTCGCTCGCTACCTTTTCCCCTCAGAGACGACGTGTCGGGTTTCGGCCTCGAGACGCGTTACACGTCGCCTTTTGTTGCTGCTGTTTATTAGAAGGACAAAAAGACGGAGGCAGGAGCGAAACTGTCACTCAGGATGTTTTTGTTGTGCTACGAGTTTCTGCTTCAGTTTCTCTGCTGCACGTTAGTGTTAGAGTGTTGATGCTGCTGCTGCTGCTGCTAACACTGCTGCTGCTGCTGCTGCTAACACTGCTGCTGCTGCTGCACGTTAGTGTTAGAGTGTTGCTGCTGCTGCTGCTGCTGCTGTTAATGCTGCTGCTGCTGCTGTTAATGCTGCTGCTGCTGCTGCTGCTACTGCTAACACTAACACTGCTGCTGCACGTTAGTGTTAGTGTTGCTGCTGCTGCTGCTGCTGCTAACACTGCTGCTGCTGCTGCTGCTGTTAATGCTGCTGCTGCTGCTGCTGCTGCTGCTGCTGCTAACACTGCTGCTGCTGCTACTGCTGCTGCTGCTGCTGCTGTTAATGCTGCTGCTGCTGCTGCTGCTGCTGCTAACACTGCTGCTGCTGCTGCTGCTGCTGCTGCTAACACTTCTGCTGCTGCTGCACGTTAGTGTTAGAGTGTTGCTGCTGCTGCTGCTGTTAATGCTGCTGCTGCTGTTAATGCTGCTGCTGCTGCTGCTGCTGTTAATGCTGCTGCTGCTGCTGCTGCTACTGCTAACACTAACACTGCTGCTGCACGTTAGTGTTAGTGTTGCTGCTGCTGCTGCTAACACTGCTGCTGCTGCTGCTGCTGCTGCTGTTAATGCTGCTGCTGCTGCTGCTGCTACTGCTAACACTAACACTGCTGCTGCACGTTAGTGTTAGTGTTGCTGCTGCTGCTGCTGCTGCTAACACTGCTGCTGCTGCTGCTGCTGCTGCTGTTAATGCTGCTGCTGCTGCTGCTGCTGCTGCTAACACTGCTGCTGCTGCTACTGCTGCTGCTGCTGCTGCTGTTAATGCTGCTGCTGCTGCTGCTGCTGCTGCTGCTAACACTGCTGCTGCTGCTGCTGCTGCTGCTGCATTATTTTATTATTATTATTATTATTATTATTATACAGCCATTGCACTTTTCCCTTATACAGCATTAGTGCATTAGTGTACTATTATATTAGTATTAATATACTATACTGTTATATTATAATTTTTATACTTGAAAACTTGATATCAGATAGTTTAACTATTAAAAACACAACTAGTTTTAGATTCTAATTATAATTTATCAAATTTTTTCGTTGCACCATTTGACATTTTGTGTCAAAAATCGCACAAAATCATGATTTCTGTAAAACCAAATGGTACAAATGGACTTTTAAATGACAAGAAACCAACATGAACACAAAATGTACATTTATAGACCTGATGAATGATTCTTAAAACTTCTGTAATGCCATGTTTAATCACATCCAAATCACAGCCTCCTATTGATGGATAATTCTTACTGTGACTCAAACTGACCTGAAACTATCTACATTCATATTCATTGCATCCTCTCACATTCTATCCTGACCTCCATTCACAGCAGGTCACAGGTCAACATCGATCGTCTGTTGATGCATCTGGAGGATACTTCAATATTTTCCTCATTCTCTTACAACATTATAATTATCGCCTTTCATCCTCTGCTTTTCTTGCCAAAAACAAACATGCAGTTTCGCTTTCAACAAATCAAACATATGCATCTTGGTCACATGACGTCATGATAATTATGTGCTTTACATAGCTATGTGCTTTATGGGTTTTTCTGCTCTGAGTTAACATCTTTACTGCGGGCGTGGACATGCTCAACATGTCCTTTATCTGCATCTCTTGGTGGTAAATGAGTCTATCACAGCAGATCTGTACGAGTTTAAAACAAGCGCTCAGCAGAAAGCGAATGCATTAAGCTTATTAAGTGAATAAAATCTCCCATAATGTCCTTTAAGTTCCACCCTGGTAGCAGCGTTCTCTGCACGTTGAATATGTTTTCTTGTTTACTCCTGCAGATATTTTAGTGTTTTAAAGGTACAGTGTGTAGTTTCTGTCGCCCTCTAGTGGCAAAGGTGCAAATTGCAGCTGAAACAGCTCAATCTAATGTAATAAATACACAACAATTCTTATTTTTGATTGAATCATTTACTAATTACAACATTTATGAACATTAGATTCCATTCACAGTCGAAGAGATCATCTCAGGTCTGAGTTCATCCACATGCTGCCTTGATGAGTTACCCACTGGATTTCTAAAGTCTGTGTTGAACAGCTTATTAGTAGAAGTTAGTAATCTAGTTAACATCTCATTGGAAACAGGAACATTTCCAAAAGCCCTGAAAACCGCGGTTATTAAGCCTCTCCTAAAGAAGAACAGTCTTGATGCCACAGCTTTAAACAACTACCGTCCCATATCAAACCTGCCATTCTTGGGTAAAGTCCTCGAAAAAGTTGTTTATCGGCAGCTAAGTGACTTTCTCCTATCTCACAACGCTTTTGATACTTTCCAGTCTGGTTTTCGACCTCACCATAGCACTGAGACAGCTCTGATCAAGGTGATAAATGACATCCGCCTGAACACAGATGCAGGCAGAGTCTCAGTCTTAGTTCTGCTGGACCTGAGCGCTGCCTTTGACACTGTGGACCATGATATTCTTTTACAGAGGCTGGAGAACTGGCTGGGAATCTCTGGTCCTGCTCTAAACTGGTTTAAGTCGTATCTTGAGGACAGAACTTACTTTGTTGAAATTGGAAATTGCATTTCAGACAAAATGTCTGTGACCTGTGGTGTTCCCCAGGGCTCGATCCTGGGGCCCCTCCTGTTCAATTTGTTCATGCTTCCGTTAGGCCAACTAATACGCAGCCACAATGTGTCTTACCACAACTATGCAGACGACACTCAGATCTATGTGTCTCTGACAGCAGGTGAACATGGGCCTGTGGATTCACTCTGCCGCTGTATTGAACAAATCACTGTGTGGATGCAAAACAACTTTCTCCAGCTAAACTCAGAAAAAACTGAAATAATCGTCTTTGGGCCACTGAAGCAAAGAGAACGTGTAATCAGTCACCTTCAGTCTCGTTCTCTAAAACCAAAAACACAGGTTAGAAATCTAGGGGTGCTAATGGACTCAGACCTGAACTTTCACAGCCACATAAAGTCAACAATATCAACAGCCTTTTACCATCTAAAAAACATTGCCAAAATCAAAAATATAGTGTCTAAACCAGACTTGGAGAGACTGATCCATGCATTTGTCTCCAGCAGGTTAGACTACTGCAATGGCCTGCTCACTGGTCTCTCTAAACGAGCTGTTAAACAACTACAGAACATTCAGAACGCTGCAGCTCGAGTCCTGACTAGAACCAGAAAATATGACCATATTAGTCCAGTGCTCATGTCTCTGCACTGGCTTCCTGTCACTCAGAGAATAGACTTTAAAACAGCTTTACTTGTGTACAAGTCTCTTCATGGTCTAGCACCAAAATACATCTATGACATGTTAGAGCCATACGAGCCATCTAGGACCCTGAGAACCTCAGGGACTGGTCTCCTGCAGGTGCCCAGAGTCAGGACTAAACATGGTGAAGCTACATTCCAGTTTTCTGCAGCTAAAATCTGGAACAGTCTTCCAGAGAATGTGAGACAGGCCTCAACGCTGACAATGTTTAAGACCAGGCTGAAAACAGTTCTGTTTAACCGTGCATATGAAAACTGAAAGTATCTTATCTACACTCTTCACTCTTTTTAAATTAATGATGAATTCTATGTTTTATGATTTTATGTATGTGTTTGCTCCCCTTTTGTGATTTTGTGTAACTGTAAAGCACTTTGAATTGCCCTGTGTATGAATTGTGCTCTACAAATAAACTTGCCTTGCCTTGCCTTGTTAGCATCCGTGCTAACTTGTTAGCATCCGTGCTAACATCTGTGCTAACCTGTTAGCATAACTTGTTAGCATAACTTGTTAGCATCCGTGCTAACCTGTTAGCATAACTTGTTAGCATCCGTGCTAACCTGTTAGCATAACTTGTTAGCATCCGTGCTAACATCCGTGCTAACTTGTTAGCATCCGTGCTAACTTGTTAGCATCCGTGCTAACTTGTTAGCATCCATGCTAACACCCGTGCTAACTTGTTAGCATCCGTGCTAACTTGTTAGCATCCGTGCTAACTTGTTAGCATCCGTGCTAACATCCGTGCTAACTTGTTAGCATCCGTGCTAACATCCGTGCTAACGTCCGTGCTAACTTGTTAGCATCCGTGCTAACATCCGTGCTAACGTCCGTGCTAACGTCCGTGCTAACTTGTTAGCATCCGTGCTAACATCCGTGCTAACTTGTTAGCATCCGTGCTCCGTGCTAACATCCGTGCTAACTTGTTAGCATCCGTGCTCCGTGCTAACTTGTTAACTTGTTGTTGTTCACCTACAACTAAAATCTGGAACAGTCTTCCAGAGAATGTGAGACAGGCCTCAACGCTGACAATGTTTAAGACCAGGCTGAAAACAGTTCTGTTTAACCGTGCATATGAAAACTGAAAGTATCTTATCTACACTCTTCACTCTCTTAAATTAATGATGAATTCTATGTTTTATGATTTTATGTATGTGTTGCTCTCCTTTTGTGATTTTGTGTAACTGTAAAGCACTTTGAATTGCCCTGTGTATGAATTGTGCTCTACAAATAAACTTGCCTTGCCTTGCCTTGTTAGCATCCGTGCTAACTTGTTAGCATCCGTGCTAACATCTGTGCTAACCTGTTAGCATAACTTGTTAGCATAACTTGTTAGCATCCGTGCTAACCTGTTAGCATAACTTGTTAGCATCCGTGCTAACCTGTTAGCATAACTTGTTAGCATCCGTGCTAACCTGTTAGCATAACTTGTTAGCATCCGTGCTAACATCCGTGCTAACTTGTTAGCATCCGTGCTAACTTCTTAGCATCCATGCTAACACCCGTGCTAACTTGTTAGCATCCGTGCTAACTTGTTAGCATCCGTGCTAACATCCGTGCTAACTTGTTAGCATCCGTGCTAACATCCGTGCTAACGTCCGTGCTAACTTGTTAGCATCCGTGCTAACATCCGTGCTAACTTGTTAGCATCCGTGCTAACTTCTTAGCATCCATGCTAACACCCGTGCTAACTTGTTAGCATCCGTGCTAACATCCGTGCTAACTTGTTAGCATCCGTGCTAACATCCGTGCTAACGTCCGTGCTAACTTGTTAGCATCCGTGCTAACTTCCGTGCTAACGTTCGTGCTACCTTGTTAGCATCCGTGCTAACTTCCGTGCTAACTTGTTAGCATCTGTGCTAACTTGTTAACTTGTTGTTTTTCACCTACAACTAAAATCTGGAACAGTCTTCCAGAGAATGTGAGACAGGCCTCAACGCTGACAATGTTTAAGACCAGGCTGAAAACAGTTCTGTTTAACCGTGCATATGAAAACTGAAAGACTCTTCACACTCTTCACTCTTTTTAAATTAATTATGAATTCTATGTTTTATGATTTTGTGTAACTGTAAAGCACTTTGAATTGCCCTGTGTATGAATTGTGCTCTACAAATAAACTTGCCTTGCCATTCTGCTATGTCTTTTACAACTATTTCACAACTGGACCTTTAATGTGTAGTTAAAGTTCTGCAGATAATTTCAGATTTAGTGCTCAGATTGTAATAATATCTACTAATAATAATCTGCTGCCACTACATTACAATGGGGGTATAGGGAATAAATGAAGAGCGAAATCTTGCAAAAATACATTTGGAAAGACTCAACATTTAAGAAAATAGTCCAGTTGCTGTAAATAATCCACAAACCGAGCTGTCAACTGTTTTAATAACAGCATTTCTGCAGTGAAACAGCATTTTAATGTAATTTATCAGACGCTGAGAAGCGTGAACCAGATTGTGTATTGGGTATCACCAGGAATCTCAACCATCCTAAAACTTTGGCTCATACAAGTGAAACTGTTGGTGAGAAACCAGCGAGTTTCCTCAGGATCCAGTGCGTCTGAATATATTAGAACACATGCATTTGTTTCCCCAATAAAAGGACTTTTAGACTCTAAAACTTTAATTTGCTGTTATTTACTGAGTTAAACTGGACAATCAACAATGTGGCGTAACCCTAAAAAACAGAGAGTTTAACTTCTCTAAGAGGTTTTAAATGAAAACAAGCTTTAAACTAGTTATATTCTAGTTTATATTCACAAATCACACAAAATCATGATTTTTGTAAAAATAAATGGTACAAATGGACGTTTAAATGACAAGAAAACACCAAACACTACTGGAAATAACTATTAAAGTAAATTGCTGCATATTTTAAAACTACAGTTAATCACCAAATACTGTGAACACACCTGAAATCACAGTAAAAACACAATAAACAGAAGTAAACAGAAGTGCAGTACTACTACTGTCATGATTCTGGATGATTGCTGCCAGTTTACTTACATTTTAAGGTTTTACAGTAAAACTTTTGGAATCAGTGAACGAACCCTTTTAACAGCGAAGTTAACAAAACTTAAAGAATGTGACAAAGCAAAAAATAAGTGGTAAATACGAGTTTTAATGTCGAGAGGGTGAAACCTAAAAAACTTGATATCTCATCATTTCTGTTATTATCGTTAATTTTAGGGATTTACAACAAAAGTCATTTGGATTTAGAGTCTAACGGTGTGATAAAGTTGATAAAGTTGTGTTTTATTCTATAGTGATGCAACAAAACTCCTTAAAAAAAAAATACGACAAAAGCAAAAATTAAGTGGCTGCTAAGAGTGAATGAAACCCCTTAAACTTTATACCATATATTTTCTGCCAGTTACAAACCATTAATTCTAAGGTTTTACAGTAAAAAACTGGAATTAGAATTAAAATGAACCTTTATTTGAGCTTTCAACGCTGATGTAATGAAACTTATTTTATAAATCAAGGACATGACAAAGTAAAACTTAGTGGCTTCTTTTAAATTCTTGTGCGGATAAACCCCCTTAAACTTTATACCATACTTTCTGCCAGTTACATACCATCAATTTTAGGGTTTTACAGGAAAAGAAAACTTAACACATTAAAGTGATATTTGAGCTAATTTAATGAAACTGTTTTTCTTCGTGACTGAAGAAGCAGAAACGTGAAGTTTCTGTTGTTAAAGCGTCGACCTGCTGACGGTAGGTTGGTGTTCATGCTTCTACTTCTACTTCTACTTCTACTTCTACTTCTACTTCTGCTTCTACTTCTGCTTCTACTTCTACTTCTACTTATTCTTCTGCTTCTACTTCTACTTATTCTTCTACATCTACTTCTACTTCTACTTCTACTTATTCTTCTACTTCTGCTTCTACTTCTACTTCTGCTTCTACTTCTACTTATTCTTCTACTTCTGCTTCTGCTTCTACTTCTACTTCTACTTCTACTTCTACTTATTCTTCTACTTCTACTTCTACTTCTGCTTCTACTTCTGCTTATTCTTCTACTTCTACTTCTACTTCTACTTATTCTTCTACTTCTACTTCTGCTTCTACTTCTGCTTCTACTTCTACTTCTGCTTCTACTTCTACTTATTCTTCTACTTCTACTTCTACTTATTCTTCTACTTCTACTTCTACTTCTACTTCTACTTATTCTTCTACTTCTGCTTCTACTTCTGCTTCTACTTCTACTTATTCTTCTACTTCTGCTTCTGCTTCTACTTCTACTTCTACTTCTACTTCTACTTCTGCTTCTACTTCTACTTATTCTTCTACTTCTGCTTCTGCTTCTACTTCTACTTCTACTTCTACTTCTACTTCTACTTATTCTTCTACTTCTACTTCTACTTCTACTTCTACTTATTCTTCTACTTCTACTTCTGCTTCTACTTCTGCTTCTACTTCTACTTCTGCTTCTACTTCTACTTATTCTTCTACTTCTACTTCTACTTCTACTTATTCTTCTACTTCTACTTCTGCTTCTACTTCTACTTATTCTTCTACTTCTACTTCTACTTCTACTTCTACTTCTGCTTCTACTTCTACTTATTCTTCTACTTCTACTTCTACTTCTACTTCTGCTTCTACTTCTACTTATTCTTCTACTTCTACTTCTACTTCTACTTCTGCTTCTACTTCTACTTATTCTTCTACTTCTACTTCTGCTTCTGCTTCTACTTCCACTTTACTTCTACTTTTGCTTCTACTTCTACTTCTACTTCTACTTCTACTTCTTCTTATTCTTCTGCTTCTACTTTTGCTTCTACTTTTGCTTATACTTCTGTTCTACTTCTACTTCTGCTTCTACTTCTACTTCTACTTCTACTTCTACTTATTCTTCTACTTCTACTTCTACTTCCACTTTACTTCTACTTCCACTTTACTTCTACTTTTGCTTCTACTTTTGCTTCTACTTCTGCTTCTACTTCTACTTATTCTTCTACTTCTGCTTCTACTTCTACTTCCACTTTACTTCTACTTTTGCTTCTACTTTTGCTTCTACTTCTGCTTCTACTTCTACTTATTCTTCTACTTCTGCTTCTACTTATTCTTCTGCTTCTACTTCTACTTCTACTTCTGCTTCTACTTCTACTCATTCTTCTACTTCTACTTCTACTTCTACTTCTGCTTCTACTTCTACTTATTCTTCTACTTCTACTTCTGCTTCTGCTTCTACTTCCACTTTACTTCTACTTTTGCTTCTACTTCTACTTCTACTTCTACTTCTTCTTATTCTTCTGCTTCTACTTTTGCTTCTACTTTTGCTTATACTTCTGTTCTACTTCTACTTCTGCTTCTACTTCTACTTCTACTTCTACTTATTCTTCTACTTCTACTTCTACTTCCACTTTACTTCTACTTCCACTTTACTTCTACTTTTGCTTCTACTTTTGCTTCTACTTCTGCTTCTACTTCTACTTATTCTTCTACTTCTGCTTCTACTTCTACTTCCACTTTACTTCTACTTTTGCTTCTACTTTTGCTTCTACTTCTGCTTCTACTTCTACTTATTCTTCTACTTCTGCTTCTACTTATTCTTCTGCTTCTACTTCTACTTCTGCTTCTACTTCTACTTATTCTTCTACTTCTACTTCTACTTCTACTTCTGCTTCTACTTCTACTTATTCTTCTACTTCTACTTCTACTTCCACTTTACTTCTACTTCCACTTTACTTCTACTTTTGCTTCTACTTTTGCTTCTACTTCTACTTCTACTTCTACTTCCACTTTACTTCTACTTTTGCTTCTACTTCTGCTTCTACTTATTCTTCTGCTTCTACTTCTACTTCTGCTTCTACTTCTACTTATTCTTCTACTTCTACTTCTACTTCTACTTCTGCTTCTACTTCTACTTATTCTTCTACTTCTACTTCTACTTCCACTTTACTTCTACTTCCACTTTACTTCTACTTTTGCTTCTACTTTTGCTTCTACTTCTGCTTCTACTTCTACTTCCACTTTACTTCTACTTTTGCTTCTACTTTTGCTTCTACTTCTACTTCTACTTCTACTTCCACTTTACTTCTACTTTTGCTTCTACTTCTGCTTCTACTTATTCTTCTGCTTCTACTTCTACTTATTCTTCTACTTCTACTTCTACTTCTGCTTCTGCTTCTACTTCTACTTCTACTTCTACTTATTCTTCTACTTCTACTTCTGCTTCTACTTCTGCTTCTACTTCTACTTCTGCTTCTACTTCTACTTATTCTTCTACTTCTACTTATTCTTCTACTTCTACTTCTACTTCTACTTATTCTTCTACTTCTACTTCTGCTTCTACTTCTACTTCTACTTCTACTTCTACTTCTGCTTCTACTTCTACTTATTCTTCTACTTCTACTTCTACTTCTACTTCTGCTTCTACTTCTACTTATTCTTCTACTTCTACTTCTACTTCTACTTCTGCTTCTACTTCTACTTATTCTTCTACTTCTACTTCTGCTTCTGCTTCTACTTCCACTTTACTTCTACTTTTGCTTCTACTTCTACTTCTACTTCTACTTCTACTTCTTCTTATTCTTCTGCTTCTACTTTTGCTTCTACTTTTGCTTATACTTCTGTTCTACTTCTACTTCTGCTTCTACTTCTACTTCTACTTCTACTTCTACTTATTCTTCTACTTCTACTTCTACTTCCACTTTACTTCTACTTCCACTTTACTTCTACTTTTGCTTCTACTTTTGCTTCTACTTCTGCTTCTACTTCTACTTATTCTTCTACTTCTGCTTCTACTTCTACTTCCACTTTACTTCTACTTTTGCTTCTACTTTTGCTTCTACTTCTGCTTCTACTTCTACTTATTCTTCTACTTCTGCTTCTACTTATTCTTCTGCTTCTACTTCTACTTCTACTTCTGCTTCTACTTCTACTTATTCTTCTACTTATTCTTCTACTTCTACTTCTGCTTCTGCTTCTACTTCCACTTTACTTCTACTTTTGCTTCTACTTCTACTTCTACTTCTACTTCTTCTTATTCTTCTGCTTCTACTTTTGCTTCTACTTTTGCTTATACTTCTGTTCTACTTCTACTTCTGCTTCTACTTCTACTTCTACTTCTACTTATTCTTCTACTTCTACTTCTACTTCCACTTTACTTCTACTTCCACTTTACTTCTACTTTTGCTTCTACTTTTGCTTCTACTTCTGCTTCTACTTCTACTTATTCTTCTACTTCTACTTCCACTTTACTTCTACTTTTGCTTCTACTTTTGCTTCTACTTCTGCTTCTACTTCTACTTATTCTTCTACTTCTGCTTCTACTTCTACTTCTACTTCTGCTTCTACTTCTACTTATTCTTCTACTTCTACTTCTACTTCTACTTCTGCTTCTACTTCTACTTATTCTTCTACTTCTACTTCTACTTCCACTTTACTTCTACTTCCACTTTACTTCTACTTTTGCTTCTACTTTTGCTTCTACTTCTGCTTCTACTTCTACTTCCACTTTACTTCTACTTTTGCTTCTACTTTTGCTTCTACTTCTACTTCTACTTCTACTTCCACTTTACTTCTACTTTTGCTTCTACTTCTGCTTCTACTTATTCTTCTGCTTCTACTTCTACTTCTGCTTCTACTTCTACTTATTCTTCTACTTCTACTTCTACTTCTACTTCTGCTTCTACTTCTACTTATTCTTCTACTTCTACTTCTACTTCCACTTTACTTCTACTTCCACTTTACTTCTACTTTTGCTTCTACTTTTGCTTCTACTTCTGCTTCTACTTCTACTTCCACTTTACTTCTACTTTTGCTTCTACTTCTACTTCTACTTCTACTTCTACTTCTCCTTTTCCTTCGCTCGTTCCGGCCCAACATGTGCGCTGGAATTCTCCCCCAATTAAAGGCAGGGATTATGGGAGCAGTGTGGGAACGCCGAGTGTGGGAAAGCAGCCCCCCCCCCCCCCCCCCCCCCCCCCCCCCGCCCCCCCCCCCCCCGTCCTCACCCTCAGTTCTGTCCTCACGTCCCAGCTTTTATTTCCAGTCACTTTCTTTATCAGCTCGACTGAATCCTGTTTATTTTTAAACTCATTTTCAGAGTCACACACACCTTTATATTTCAGTCCTTCCATTATTCCTCTCTTTCCTTGCAGCCCCCCAGAATCCCCGTAGCTTTCAGCCCTAATTCTTCAAGGCTTTCTGAAGTGCCCCCCCCCACCTCAGCCCCCCTCCATGCCTCTCCAAAGCCTTGAAATGCTGAAAGCTCGTCTGCTCAGACTCGTGCATGAATAGACTGAAGCCTCGAAAGAAAGAGGAGGAACAGCGAGAAAAGACAGGTGTCTCCCTGGGGGGGGCGGGGGGACAGGGGGGGGCAGATTCACGTTAATCGATTAATATCAAACTGAACTCGAGACACAAGCGGCCCTGCAGAGTTGGGGGGCTGTGAGCCCACGTCCATGGGAAGGACCTGCATGGCGTTCCGATCCAGGCTGCGTCGGTTTTCCGGTTAAAAACTTTCAGCAGATTCGTCGGATTCTTCTCCCACATTCCTGCTCCCATTGTCACCTCCTTCCTCTCTCCTTTTCCTTCGTTCCCATCAATCTTTTCCCTGCACTCCTCCACACAAGGCTTGTCCGTTCCAATTATGGTCGGGGGCCGTGCAGCCCCTCCCCCACCCACCCACACACACACACACACACACACACACACACACACACCGCTCTCATTAAGCCTGTATCAATTAGGCATTAAGCTGCTGAAACAAAGAGGCCGTTGAGCAGGAACTTCCTCCGCTCTTCGTTCCCATCCTCAGATCCACATTCACCGACTCATCGCCAACAATCGCTACAGTTTCTTTTTAGACCGAGAATTCACTGAGAAATGCATAAATTAATCTGACTTCAACCTACGGAAAAATTATCATTATTGACACTGGACAGTAGACAAACTTAAACTTGTGTTATTTAATCAAACGTTTACGTTCTTACTGTAAAATTACAGTTGTAATTACTGTAGTTAGTAGTAAAAGTTTGTCAGTAAAATCCCTAAAATGTCCTGTGAATGTTTAGCCAATGCAGTGTTGGTCATGGACTCTGAACATATTGTATTCATTCATTCATTCATCACGTTGTCTTCTTGCAGTGCTTCTCATTTTCTTTTATTTTTTATTCAAATTTTCTTACTGTCCTAGAATAAAGTGCAATTGCACCTCCACTCCATTAGGGGGCAGCAGAGTGTTCACAGGGAGCATACAGCACAGAGTATGAGTATGAAGTGTAGACACCAAGTGACACCATGAAAACATATTTAACAGGGATGAGAAGACAGGCGGAGAGAGACGGAGATAAAGAGACAAACGAAAGTCTCCCAAAGCTAAGACGAGGAAATATGACGAAGCGTCTGTAGCGCTTGGTTCACTGTGAAAGACCGGTGTGTTACTGAGTCTGAAATGTTGGAGACAAAGACATTAAAGACATTACACCACAATCACTGATAAGACCATTTATGTAGTTTTATTTTTCAGTATCATATGGTTTGACATGGTCAGTCAGACATGTTTAATTAATGATTTATTTTATTTTTAATTTCAGATTCACTTTAAATCTTCTCTGTTAGTTAATAAAGCTATTCTTTGTTGGAAGTTGGTCCATATTTCTTTCTTTTTTATTCTCTTATACATTAATACGGACACAGTGTTATGCAGAGGTACTTTTATAGTCTATTATATAACAATTTATAGACAGATTATTTTATTCGTAGTCACGCTTTGGGGGAGGGGGGGGGGGATAATGGATTAGCCTGATGAATGATTTTAAAACTATTTTAAATTCTTTGACTTTCTCATCTCACCAAACGTGATTTATCATCGACTTAAATCTATTTTACAAACATTTCATTATCTTTGTCATAATTCTCCAACACATTTTTCCTGTTCCCACATTCATCCTCCTCATGGCGTTAGTATTTACATCATAATAGTGGCCACATGCAGCCGTCACTACATAGTTGTTCACCAGCCAAAAAGTCGATTTTCTCCAGATCGTCTCCAGTTATTGGAGAAGAAAAAAAAAAAACTTGGCTCTTTGCCTTCAGGGCTGTTTTACTGCGTTTGGACAGATTTACTTCGTCTGCCTCCACTCCAGAGGACGGGCCTGGTCCTGGTCCTGGTCCTGGTCCTGGTCCTGGTCCTGGTCCTGGTCCTGGTCCTGGTCCTGGTCCTGGTCCTGGTTTTTCCCACAGCTCCGCGGCTGAGGAGTGGTCCTCGTTGGCCGGGGCCCAACCCGACCCCCCCAGCCCGGTTCCCAGGGCCCGAGTGTCACACATCACCAGAGAATCCCACTTCCCATTCCACGGAACGTTCACACCCTCCAGGCCTGGCATGGACCCTAAAAAGGGGGGGGGGGGGGGGGGGGGGGGGGGGGGGGGTTCTGTCCTCCACTTTTCACTGCCTGATTTTACTACTTTCTCTTGTACTGATGACGTGGATATTGATGATTTATATTTAAAACCTGAAACGAGACTCAAATCAGGAAAAAACTAAATTATCTGCAATGAAAGTTCAAATAAACAGTTTACATCAGCCAATTTGGTTTATTTATATATAAACTACTGGTTTTACAGAAATATGGTTTTTAGGTTATTTTACTGTAACATGCTGGTATAAAAGAAAATGATGTGAAATGAGTCAGAATCTATTTACACAGCAAAAATAGTTAGAATATTACACAAAAATGTCTAAAACTGTGTTTTACTACAGATTATTTATTTGACATTTAAAAGCAAACTGTGCAAAATTAGGAAAAAAAGGTTGAAATTATCTGCAATAATTATTAAAAGATGAATTATTATTCCATAAAAATCCTATAAATGACTCTGAAGATCATTCCAGAAGAATATATTCTGTAAACAGCAGATTATAAATCAGACAATTAAATAATCACACACACAATAAAGCCCTAAATGATTCATACCCTGTCAAATACCAGGGATTTCTGGATTTTTTCACTTAAAAATGAGTATTTCACCTCAGTTTTTACTTAAATAGACACAAAGAAAGTCTCCAACTATAAAGTGTATATGTATAAAGACAGATTTCCCAGCATGCCCTGCAGGAGCTTTCTATATCATAGTCATTTGTTCAATCAATTATGGCTCAGACTATTTTTGTGTCCTATTTAAGTAAAACTGAAGTGAAATACTGATTTGTAAGTGAAAAATAAAGAAATCCCTGGTATTTGACAGGGTAGGAATCATCGGGCTTACGTGTATATACAGATGAATCTTAACAGGTGAAATTATTGTGTTTTTTGTACAATTAATCCAATATTGAGAAAAATATGATTGAAAAAGTCAATTTAACCTTTTTTCTAAAGATGAGGAATGTTTGACTTGTTTTCTTAAAACAAGGAAAAATTGACCTAAATCAGGAAAAAATACTTGAAATAAGCTAAATTATCAGTAGAAAAGACAACTCAACATATGATGTGGATCCACATCATCAATGGAATAAAAAAACAGTTTAATATTATTAATATTATTAGTAATAATCTTTTGTTTGTCCCACAGTGCCCATAATAACTATAATATAATTCATGTTAGAACAGGTGAAAATATCCTGATTTTGGTCCAAAATTTCACTGGAGAAATTCTACTTCAGTATTTCTGGGTTTATTTGCCTTTTTTTTGCAGTTTTTTGCCGTTTTTTTGCCGTTTTTTTGCCCCCCCCCCAGGTTTAAGGTTGTCAGCTGTTCGTAGCATCGACCCACAGAGGAGGAATAAAAACAGAGAAAGGGTTGAAGCAGCAACGCTGCCATCGCCAGGTTATAAATCTAAATATAAAGCGTGGGGGGGTGGGGGGGGGGCACGTCTGGGTAACGTGTGATGACATTATTCTCACCAGATCGACCCCCCCCATTGTCACCACGCTTTCTTCTCCCCGGGATCGTGAAATTGACATAAGCTTTACAAACATTCCAGGCATTTTTTTCTCAAGGCCGGATTTCTTTAGGGGGGGTGGGGGGGGGGGGTCAGAGAGGGAACCCTGGTGTGAGCAGCACCCCCTAGTGGTGAGGAATAAAACACATGATTCATTAAATACCAAAAATAAGAAGTAGGAGTGATGCATTTAAGTAGGAATTTCTCTGTAAAAAAAGTAAATTTGACAGTAAATTAAAATTCTACAAGTACTGAAAAACTATTTAATTAATAACTTAAACATATATAGACTCAGAAAAGACGGTGGCACAGAAAAAAACAGTTTTATAATTAAATATTTTCACATTTTATAAGTGATAACTTTATGTTTAGTCAGTGATGAATCAGGTTTGACAAGATGAGAAAGACAAACATTTTATAAAATACAGTTTTAGAATCATTCATCAGGTCAATAAATGTACGTTTAGTGTTCATGTTGGTTTATTGTCATTTAAAAGTCCATTTGTACCATTTATTTTTATTTTAAGAATCATGATTTTGTGCTATTTTTTTAACAAAATGTTACAATGTGTAACTAAAAAAAAATGATAAATTTTATATATATATTATTTATAAAATTATATCAAATGATTGAAGAGTCAGAATCAATTTATGTTGATGTTACACAGAAAATATAGCTAAAATAATATAAAAACTTATGAAACCATGTTTACATACAGGAAAAAAAAACTTTATTTAAAAGAGCAAACTGAACACAATCAGGGAAAAAAATAAAATTATCTAAAATTATCTGCAATGATAAATAAGGTCAGAGTTCAAATATCAATTATTGTTCCATAAAATGCTGTAAATCACTGAGGATCATTAAGAACATGAAGAATATTTTCTGTAAGATGTTTAAAAAGGAGATTATAAAGGAGCCAATTAAATAATCCCACAAACAGCTCCAATCTGAATAAATCTCTAAATAGTGGTTAGTTGCAGCTACTACTGATATTATATTAAACTATTTTATTATTGTATTGATGATGTGGATATTGATGATATTGATGATGTGGGTATTGATGATGTGGGTATTGATGATGTGGATATTGATGATGTGGGTATTGATGATGTGGATATTGATGATGTGGGTATTGATGATGTGGGTATTGATGATGTGGGTATTGATGATGTGGATATTGATGATGTGGGTATTGATGATGTGGGTATTGATGATGTGGGTATTGATGATGTGTAACCTTCATAAGCCGACAGCAGAGTCTTTAATAAGTGATCAAACGCTGTGGGAACGTTCGTCCTCCTCCGTCCTGTTCATCCTGAGGTTTGTGACTTCCTGTTTGTACCTGCAGGTAAAGGTGAACAGCAGAGTGTTTGCATCATGTGAATTAACCTGTTGGTGTCGTTACGTAAATGTGAGGCGTTCTGTTTCAGGACTTTCACTGATTTTTGCCGACTAGTTTCCTCTTTCCCTCTAGAAGAACGTTGTGTTGTTTTATCTCCTGTTTGCTTTTTAACTCTCTAACGTTGAGTTAAATCTGCATCACCAGGGATTTCTACAAATTCATTCAGTAGGTTTATATGCAGAGTTTAATCGATCTATGCTATGCAACTGAGAAAATTCAATAACTAAGATATAATATTAATGTGTCATTTTTATGTTCGTACAGTTAGGTGTGAAAATGGGCTTTTATTTTGAAGGACATACAATGTATGAGGTCACATGACCAGTCCCTTCAGCTCATGGACATTTACCACGTGAACATGGTCGACTTTTATTCTGAATTTTATAATTTTGTTTTTTACTAAATAAATAATAAAACTCACTATCTGGGCTAAGTAAACTTCAGGTTTTTATTTCTACATTTAATTCAATTTTGGATAAATTTAAATTTGGATTTATACTTGTTTTATAATCTGCTGAAACAGATTTATTTCCATATATCATGTGTAAAATTCCTAATGGATTCACATTGACTTACATAGCATCAACCTTTTTTCTTATTCTCTATATTTATTATCTAGACAATGTTAAGCAATAAAAACATTTTCTACCACGTCTCAGTGTTATTACAGACAATAGAGGGTTAAATTTCCAGGGAGTGAACAGTTCTTTAGGTTCAGACACAAAGTTCATTTAATTATAATGTTCTTTAAATCCTTATTTTTCAAGTAACAGAGTTTATTCCCATTTTAAAATGTGTTTTCTGACGTTTCTGCAGCTTTTCTTGTCTCTATTTTCTGTCTGATGAGCCGAAATGAAAAAAAATGACGTGAAACATTTTCCCTGCTGAACTCACTGTGATTTTAGTGAATTTGCATGAAGAAAAAACAAAAAACACTTTTAATTGAGTTTAGGTCGCATCATGACGCGCGTCAGAGCCACATCCTGAACTCCTGCAGCAGTAGTGGTGTGTTACCTGGCCAGGTGCTGGTCGATGAAGTCCTGCAGCGCCGCCACCTGCTGCTCCGCCGCCGTGGACCTGCAGACCAGCTGAGCTCTCTGCTGCTCCAGGCCCAACCGGGTCTGGAAGAAACAGAATGAACGACTTCATCTGGTGGGAAAAAACAAGGAGACGTGTGACGGGGGAATATTTACCAGCCTGGACGCTGCAGCCGCCGCATGTTTCCCTGCGTCGTCTTTCTCCTTCTCTGCCCTCACGGAGACACGTCAGCACTTTAAATATCATTTATTTTTTATACGACATGAGATGCATGAACAAAAACGTAAATGACACTTACTGCTGACACGCTTCAGCTTTGGGGAGAGAAACCTGCAGAAATGTGAGGGTGAAGGTTCAGAACCTCAGAACACACAGAACAGATGTAATGTTGCTGCTGCAGGAACATGCAGCCGGTCCTGGTCCCGGCGGTCTACCTGGTCCCGGCGGTCTACCTGGTCCCGCTGGTCTACCTGGTCCCGGCGGTCTACCTGGTCCCGCTGGTCTACCTGGTCCCGGGTCTCCTGCCCCGGGTTCTGCTGATCCTCCTGGGTCTCCCTCAGCCCGCCGGGGTCCAGGCTGAAGTGGGCCTCTGGGGGTCCCGGGTCCAGGTCTCTGTCCTGTTTGGCCAGAATCTGCTCCCTCTGAACCCTGGAGCCACAGAGCAGATAAAGTGAGACTGGTTCAGAAATAAAAAACACCTCATCTGTAAAACCACCAACGATCCAGGTTTATTTTACAGTTTTCCTGCTTTAAATAATAATAAATGTGGACTTAAACCTGGAATCAGAATAAATTTACAACATGTGAGCTACACACATATATATATATATATATATATATATATATATAAAACCCGAGCTGATTCCAGGTTTAGGTCCATTAACCTTTGTGTTTGTACAGATCTTCCACATTCATGATCTCTCATATCGTGTATCACCTGTAGGCCCCCAGCAGCCCGCGGTGGGTCTCGGTGGTTTTCTGCAGCATCTTCTTGTACCTTCTGGCAGCAGCAGCCAGCTGCTCCTCTCGGACTCTGTAGGACCAGCGGACGTCCTGCAGCATCCGGTCCACGAACGCCCTCATCACACCGTGCTCGGGGGGGGTCCCGGTCGCCCCCAGAGCGTCCATGTACTCCTGATGACAGAGTATAGAACAGAAGTTAAGCTTTATAGTGAACTTTCAATACATGACAACTACAGGCCCTTAAATAAATTAGCATGTTGTGATAAAGTTCAGATGGAAAAATGGCACCGAAACGAAAATGTTCAATTTTTATTTCTTCTGCTACTTTTACTGCTTTTAGTCGAATGGTGACTGTTGGTGATCCTCTGATCCAGTCTTTGCTCTGTGATCCACTGATCCGGTCTTTGCTCTGTGATCCACTGATCCGGTCTTTGCTCTGTGATCCACTGATCCAGTCTCTGCTGTGATCCACTGATCCAGTCTTTGCTCTGTGATCCACTGATCCACTCTTTGCTCTGTGATCCACTGATCCAGTCTTTGCTCTGTGATCCACTGATCCAGTCTCTGCTCTGTGATCCACTGATCCAGTCTGTGCTCTGTGATCCACTGATCCACTCTTTGCTCTGTGATCCACTGATCCAGTCTTTGCTCTGGGATCCACTGATCCAGTCTTTGCTCTGTGATCCACTGATCCAGTCTCTGCTCTGTGATCCACTGATCCAGTCTCTGCTCTGTGATCCACTGATCCAGTCTCTGCTCTGTGATCCACTGATCCAGTCTTTCCTCCAACTCGTACCACCTGTCTTATGTCTTAAACTCAGCTGTGTAGCTGATTTCCTTCAGTTTAAACTGTGCTTTATCAGCGTGTCTCTTTACCATTTTCAGGTTGTTAAAACAACGATGTTCTGCATAACGCACATCCCCGTTATTTTATCTACAATCCATGCCCACACTTCCTCTACATACACGCATAGGGAGCACCAACATTTTGAAGGAAATAGAAGACTTTAATGTGCCCTTATAGTTGTGAATATACGGTAAAGGGGGGACAGTCAGGGGCTCGTGGGGGGTCCAGGCGTGTTCTAGTCCTCATACTCACTGACAGGTCCTGGAGGTAACACACCAGCCGAGCTCGGAACTCTTCACTCAGCTCTTTGACCTGAAGCTGCAGCTTCGAGTTGGTTTCTTCTGCTTCTGTCGCTCGGTTCTGAGAGAACGTCAGAACCTGGAGAGGAAGCAGCAGAACACGGGTCACACACGGGGAGTTCATGTCTGTCATCATGCTGCAGGTTTACATAGAGATGAGCTCGTTTTAACACCAAATGTTAAATGGTGTAACTGAAAAATAATGATAAATGTTAAATACTTAATCCATCTAGAATACAGATGGATTCTATCATGTTTTTCATTTTTTAAAACCTCTTTTAGGGGTTAAACTCCCTGGCAGCAGGTTTTCTCAGTGTTGGTTTTGGTCCTGAGCTCAGCTGCATTAAATCCTCTCAGGCTTCCTGCTTCTCACCGCGCTCTGCTCCCACAGCTTCCTCCGGATCGCCCCGGTGTCGTCCTGCCGCTCGGCGGCCGCAGCCAGCCTGGAGACACCAAACACAGCCTGAACCACAAGAGACAGGCCACATCGCAGCAGGAAACACACACCACATCACACACACACACTCATCAAGAAGAATAAAAACCACAGCAGAGCAGAGCCCGGACAGACGACCTGGCGTCACCATGGAAACGGGAGGATAACGAGGTCTCCTCCTAACGAGGTAGACTCTCTGGGGGGGGGTTGGTGGGGGGGGGGGCTCACACTTGCTGCTCCTCGCGGCTGTTTGTCATTTCCTCCACAAACTCTCTGATCTCGTCTCGGTTTTCACGAAGCTGAATGAACAGAGGAAAAGAAAAAGAGAGAAAATGACTCTGGGTCAGGGAAACATCATGGAGGGTTTTAAGAAGCATCATCATCAATAAAAGAAGCTGTGACATAAAACCTAGGTTTTTACAGTTAGGAGTGAAAAGGAGGCTTTTATTTTGAAGGACAAACAGTTTATGAGGTCACATGACCAGTCCCATTTTGACATGTGACCATCATTGTCTCACAACCAAAGGTTGACTTTTATTCTGAATTATGGAAAATGGTCAAATAAAAACTAAAACTCACAAAAATGTAAGTTTATTTTTTACATTTACTTCAATCGTGATTTTAACAACTTTTCTAAAATATTAAAGTAGATTTGTTTCCACGTAACAACAATGTGCAAATTTGTAAAATTCCTAATTCAACAACCTAATTGAGTCACATAGCACCAAACTCCTTTTTCTTGTCTATATCTTCTATTTATCACCTATATATTGTTTGGCCTTTATAATAGTAAAACATTCAACAGTTTACTGTGTCTGTCATATTTCCTGCAACAGAGGCTTAATCCACCCTGAATAGAAAACTAGTTGATCACATGTGTTTTTAATTTTATAAAACTTCTTTTAATAGAGTTAAACTATATGGAACCAGTTTGTTTTTAGGTTAAACCTCATCAGAGGTTTGTGATTTTTCCTACTGTGAAACACAGTCTGATCTGTTCTAGAAACTTACTTGTTTTTCCGTCGTTTTTTGCTCCTCATCCAGAGCTGCAGGATCCTGGGTCTGTTAACACAGTGGAAAAAACAGAATTTACTGTTTATCCTTAAAATAAAACTGGCAAAAGGAGAATAATAGCAACAATGTCAAAAGTACCATGTGGTGTAAAAAACAGATTTAGTTTCTCTCTTAAAGAGATTATAAGAAATTAAAAATACATGATCAACACTTCTTTTTTATTCTTGGTGAATTAAATATTTAAAATTCTAACTAAAAACTATAACTATAATAAATGATAAACTTTATATGTTTAACTCACCTCAGGTATAAAACTAGTTGTAGCGTGTGTTGAGTTTTTAGGTTTACACCATATGATGTTGTTGGCGTTGAGTTGTAGATAATAAAGTGATGATAGAGCTTCTGTCTCACCTTGACCTGGTCCTGGGACCTGGGTCTGATTGGCTCCTCCCCCCTGGCCTGGTGGGCGTCGCCCACAGCCAGGTAGCCCCTCCCCCTCATCGCGGCGTGCTCCTCCTCTGACGCTCTGAGCTGAGTCTGGAGCTGCGTCAGCGTGGAGTTCAGGTTCAGAATCTGAGGATCATTAGAGTGTGGTTGAGGATTCTGCCACGAGAAGCTGAAACAAACTGAGACGCATTTCAGCTGAACTCGCCTCGTTCTTCAGCTCAAACGTCTCTTCTTCAAACTGCTCCCTCAACTTGTTCGTCTGAAGTTTCTCCTCCACGAGTTCCTTAGATACCTGCAAGATAAGGAACGCTTACAGAGTATATATACTGAATTAATGAAGTAATTTTACTTTTACTAACATCTGTACCATATTCTTTTGTTTTTTGACATTCAACGTGAATCGCTGCTACCTTGAGCCGCTCCTCCTCGCTGTGGATCAGCCGACAGGTCAGGTCGGTGCTGGAGGAGGCCAGGTGAGCCAGTCTGGTCTCCAGGTGACTCACTTTGGTGAAGAGTCGCTGGTTTCTGTCAAACAGCTGAGACTGAAGAAGCAGAAATGTTCACCTGAGCCGTGTAAAAAATCACCTGTTTGTTACTACCGTATTTTCATGACTATAAGGCCACATTAAAGTCTTCTATTTTCTTCAAAATGTTGGTGCTCCCTATGTCTGTATGTAGGGGAAGTGTGGGCATGGATTGTAGATAAAATAACGGGGATGTGCGTTATGCAGAACATCGTTGTTTTAACAACCTGAAAATGGTAAAGAGACACGCTGATAAAGCACAGTTTAAACTGAAGGAAATCAGCTACACAGCTGAGTTTAAGACATAAGACAGGTGGTACGAGTTGGAGGAAAGACTGGATCAGTGGATCACAGAGCAGAGACTGGATCAGTGGATCACAGAGCAGAGACTGGATCAGTGGATCACAGAGCAGAGACTGGATCAGTGGATCACAGAGCAGAGACTGGATCACAGAGCAGAGACTGGATCAGTGGATCACAGAGCAAAGACTCAATCAGTGGATCACAGAGCAGAGACTGGATCAGTGGATCACAGAGCAAAGACTGGATCAGTGGATCACAGAGCAAAGACTGGATCAGTGAATCACAGAGCAAAGACTGGATCAGTGGATGGTGAAGAAAGTGAAGCTGGCATGTTTGATGGAGATTTAGCTGCTGTTGGAATCAGAAACAGAGGATGAGGACTTTGATGGTTTGATTGATAACATTATTTTTAAATACACACACTTGTGTGCTTGTTTTATCCGTGTGTTTTACCATGTGTGTGATGATTAAAAAATGTTAGTATCCATGTGTGTATATATCTATGTGTGTATATCTCTATGTGTGTATATATCTATGTGTATATATCTATGTGTGTATATCTATGTGTGTATATATCAATGTGTGTATATATCTGTGTGTGTATATCTATGTGTGTGTATATCTATGTGTGTGTATATCTATGTGTGTGTATATATCTATGTGTGTATATATCTATGTGTGTATATCTATGTGTGTATATATCTATGTGTGTATATATCTATGTGTGTGTGTGTGTATATCTATGTGTGTGTATATATCTATGTGTGTATATATCTATGTGTGTATATATCTATGTGTGTATATCTATGTGTGTATATATCTATGTGTGTGTATATCTATGTGTATATATCTATGTGTATATATCTATGTGTGTATATATCTATGTGTATATATCTATGTGTGTATATATCTATGTGTGTGTATATAAACCCTCCCCTGTAGTTAGGTGCCTCATGGTCGTGAAAATACGGTAAAACTAAATAAAACATCTTGTTTCTTGACTCACGTTCTCTGCTGTCAGAGCTTGAAGTCGCTGCTGTGGATCCTGCTGTTCTTCATCCATCTTTACCCAGAATGCTCCTTCCTACCAACAACACGTCACCATGGCTACACAAGCAGAGCCGGTCCGGGCGGCTTTCTTTCTTTTTGTTTTTTTTGTTTTCACCTTTCACCTTTTTTCTGTTTAAAGAGCGACGCCAGTAATGTTGTTAAGTCAGAAACAGCTTGTTTCTTCTGTCCCAAACGTAGACGTTTATATTCACTAACTCAGAATCACACATCAAACTCATAGTTATATTATTCACAGGAAGCTTCGTTTTCTTTAGTTTCTCTCATTATATCACAAGACACAGACTGTATATAAACCTCTGTTCTTAATTGGGATAAAAAATCATTTTTTAATTCATTTTTTCACGCTGAAGAACAGAACACATAATCCCAGGGAGCTCAGTGATTCATTCTGTGGATAACAGCGCCCCCTGGTGTCCATAGGTGGTAGAAATACAATGTTCTCATACTGGTTTATTTAATAGATTTTAATGTGTTTTTGAATCATATTTATGATTTTTTTTTAATTTTCCTTCCTTAAAATAAGTTTAACTCAAGTAAAAGTAATTAGAAAAAAGTCTGTACCATTTAATTTCCATCTTCTGCATATATGCAGACAAGTAAAATATTAATAAAAATATATTTATTATAAAATATTTCTTACTTATTTACTATATCACTATAATGAAAATACAGTGATTGATTATTATATTATCATCAATAGTGATTATTGATAGTCTATAGCTGATATTATCAATAATAGTGATTATTGATAGTCTATAGCTGATATTATCATCAATAGTGATTATTGATAGTCTATAGCTGATATTATCAATAATAGTGATTATTGATAGTCTATAGCTGATATTATCATCAATAGTGATTATTGTAAAGAGTTAAAATATTACATTTATATCATTATTGTACAAAATGTACGTCCATCCTAATACATTTAAGCATAAATCTTTTGGAAATTAAATTATTATTCTGCAAGTACTGAAAAACGTTAAGTAGTAGTATTAATTAATTATTTCAATAAGTCATTTTTTCAGCGTACAGGTACCTTGATTCTTAATAATAATAATACTCCTTAATTAATGTGGATCATGTGACATGGTAATTGGTTAATAAGTTGAACACATTTCTAAAACAGCTCATTCGGTGCAATAACATTTGTAAAAACATTTTATTTATCTGAATTTCACAATTTATAGGAACAGAGCAACGTGATGTAAAGTACAATTCACCATCCCAG
This sequence comes from Eupleurogrammus muticus, assembly GCA_036785175.1. Lineage (NCBI taxonomy): Eukaryota > Metazoa > Chordata > Actinopteri > Scombriformes > Trichiuridae > Eupleurogrammus > Eupleurogrammus muticus. The sequence continues at coordinate 1,015,473 of JAYKQN010000042.1, forward strand.
CTGCTGAGTAGAAATGGCCTCACAGTTTATCAAAAATAGCTGCAAAAGTCTTTACAGGTTTATAGGCGTTGACACTGAGGATATTTACAATTATACACCAGTTGAATAAAAAAATAATTGTACCAAATGATCCGTGGGTGAAGCTATAGCAAACAGCAAACGTGAAATATAAATGGAAATATATTTTTCTCACTTGAACCATTTTCTAGACATTGCTTTTTTATTGGGGTGAAATATATAAACCTGTAAAAAACAGCTATAAAATAATGGGAACATCTTTAAGGTTGAGAGAAAAGAGCTGCATAAAGTAATGAATAATGAGACGTACAGGTTTAGTGCTCAGCATTTTGGCTTTTTTCTCCTCTGGCTTTGCTTCATATTGCTTTTCCACTGTGAATATTCAGTGTCCACATATCACAGATTCTGTTTAGTTTCACGGAGACGTTTTCCTCTGAATTAACTGCACATTTTGTCGTTCCTGACGAGACAAAAGTGCATATTCCTCCATGTGAAAATGCAGGGTGAATAAAGAAGGTAAATATATCTTAGAAAAGTCTTGATTAAGAGGTGTGTGTGTGATATCTGTGCTACAGATCACACCAGCGATGGAGGAGTTTAAGCATCATTTTAAAGTCTGTTTCACAGCATTTTCCCTCCTGGTCTCTCTGTTTAATGTTGGACGCTGTGTGTGTCCTGTTGCTCTACCTCAGGACACGCCCAGCTCCTCCTCCACCTCGTCCTCCTCCCTCACGCCGTCCCGGCCGCCGCCGTCCGTGGCCCCGCCCACGTCCAGGGCCACGCCCAGCTCCCGCTGCAGGGCGTCCAGGCTGGACCGGCTCACGTAGTAACGCACGTTCTGGGACGGCAGCAGCTTCTGCAGCTCCTCCAGCTTCCTGTAGGCCTGGAAGAGGAGGAGGAGGATTTAGAGACGTAAATCTGGAGGAGAAAAGACTCTGCACATTTTAGTTGCAGATGGCAAGAATTACTTTATCTTAATTTTTCTAAAAGGAAATGTTTTTACAGTAAGGTGTAAAAGGGAGGCTTTTATTTTGAAGGACATACAATTAATGAGGTCACATGACCAGTCCCTTTAGTTAATGGACATGTAAACAAACCAACGGTTGACTTTTATTCTGACGTTTTACTATTATTTACTGCATCTCTCACAGTTTTAAAGACTTTGTTGTTATTCTCATCTCTTAATTATTTTTTGCTGCACTGTAACTTTGTTCTTGTTTAATGTTCAATTAAAAAAAAAAACAAGAACAAATCAACTTTTTATAATTGGTTCTAATTCCTATTTTTTATTCATAAACTGTTTTAAATTGTATTTTAATGATTCCAAATTTTTTTGTGAAACACTTTAAATTACCTTGTTGTTATAATGTGCTGTTTGTACATGACTTAAAATGAACTTGGACGACAGACAGGTCTGGAGTGAATGATGAGAGAGGACACCCACCACCTGGAAGTTGCCCTGCTGGCAGTGGTGCTCCACCAGGAAACCGACGGCGTCCCCGATCCTGACGGCCGGGTCCAGGTCCGGCTCCTCCAGCAGCGCCTCACACAACCTGACGGCCTCGCCGGCGTCGGCCTCGTACAACCTGAGGACGGGGACGGAGGAGGAGAAATAAAGACCTGGCTGTGCTCAGTTTATCTTATTTCTGAACCACTAACATTTGTCTGTTTGGTCAAATCAGAGAAAAAGTAAAAAGTGAACGGAGCAGATTTTACTGCAGAACCACTGACAGTAGATAAGGAGCTCAACCCTGTAAAGTGAGTCTGCATTTGTGTTCATGATTAAAGTAACTTGCACATTTTCATAAGGAAATCTAAGGCGTTTCATGAAATGATTCTTCACAGATATGTTCATTTAATTTTTAACATTTTCTAAATGGTCTTGTGCTTATTTACTAAATAACAAAGGTAAAACATGATATTTTGGTTATTTATAGTGGATTATGGTCTATTTTTAATGGTTGACATCTACTGAGGCCGTATGTGTCCAACAACGTGAAATGAGTATGACAGCGCTGCTGTAAACCTGCTGTAAACCTGCTGTAAACCTGCTGTAAACTTGCTGTAAACCTGCTGTAAACCTTCTGTAAACCTTCTGTAAACCTTCATATCCCACCAGATCTTCTGACCAGTTTGTACTGGTCCGTTCTGCAGTGTTTTATAAAACGTGTCATGCACCATTTACTATGATGATGTCCAGTAGTCATCACGTTGCTGCACCTGCTCATTAACTTGTTGCTGTTTTTTTATTAAACTGAGTAAATCATCGTCTCAGTGTGTATTTTTCTACAGTCTCACTCGTACCTGCGTGCGTGGACGAACTTCTTGATCAGGGACACCTTGTGCTGCAGGTTGACCAGTCGGACTTCCTGTTGTCCCGACGAACATTCCTTGGATTTGGACAGACACTTGGCCGCCTCGGTCAGAGCGTCCAGAGCCTTCTCGTAGTTCTGGTAGTCGTCGATTTCCACCTTCATTTAAAAAAAGATCATCAACTTTAAACAGGCTAGAAGACGTTTTACACAGTAAAATCACTGTTCATGTTATTTCTGGACATTTCCTCTCACTTGTATGTATTTAATTTACATATTTTACTATAAATATCGTGCTGTACATGCTGAGACGTCTGAGCTGAGGTGATTTTAATATCACTGCACTAAAATACAAAAAAGTAAAGTAAAGTGAGCGACCGACGCGGTCTCCCCACAAAAGGGATCAGGGCAACCAGAAAAAGAAGCGGAGACAGGAGGCAGCGGAACTCACGTAAAAACATTTATTTGACGGCGGTACAAAAAACACAAAAACCCAACACGCTCACGTCAGCAGAAAAAGTCCACCTCGCACCAGGTGGACCAGACAGGCAGTCCTACGCGTCGCGTCACCTGTCCCGCACGCAAACATGTCCGGGTGGGAACTCTCTCTCTGCTATTCAGTTCCCCCTTATAACCAGGTGAGAAGGGGAGGGCTCATCACCTTCTCACACTTCCCTCCCCTTCTGCAGTCTCGCCAACGGGGTGGCGAGACAGAAGTCCGCGACCGTGGTGTGTCTGCCTCGGGGCTCGCTCGACCACACTCCATTTCCGGTCGTAGCCCTGCCAGCACTTCCGCTAGCCCTCTCGCTAGCACTTCCGCCAGCTCCTTCGCTGACCGTCTCCGCTAGCCGCCTCCGCTAGCCGTCTCCGCCGGCTCCTTACGCCGACCGTCTCCGCCGGCTCCTTACGCCGACCGTCTCCGCCGGCTCCTTACGCCGACCGTCTCCGTCGGCTCCAACGCCGACCGCCTCTGCTGGGTCCTTTGCTGACCGTCTCAGTTGGGTCCTTTGCTGACCGTCTCCGCCGGGCACTTCCGCCGGGCACTTCCGCCGGGCACTTCCGCCGGGCACTTCCGCTAGCACCTCCGCTAGCCCCTCGCTAGCCGTCTTCGCTGGCTCGCTCGTCGACACGCTCGCCGACACCGCCGCCGATCCTCTCGGTACCCCCGTCACCCTCCGCGAACTCCACCTCCTCTCTCCAGCTTCTCAGGCGGCGCCACAGATCCCACCGCTGCCACCAAATGTGAGCGACCGACGCGGTCTCCCCACAAAAGGGATCAGGGCAACCAGAAAAAGAAGCGGAGACAGGAGGCAGCGGAACTTTATTTGACGGCGGTACAAAAAACACAAAAACCCAACACGCTCACGTCAGCAGAAAAAGTCCACCTCGCACCAGGTGGACCAGACAGGCAGTCCTACGCGTCGCGTCACCTGTCCCGCACGCAAACATGTCCGGGTGGGAACTCTCTCTCTGCTATTCAGTTCCCCCTTATAACCAGGTGAGAAGGGGAGGGCTCATCACCTTCTCACATATATTATTATATTATCTCAAATAAAACACTTCTTATTTGACTAAAGATATCAACCAATAAACTCATTTCCAACTAACACATGAGTTGATTTGATCAAAAATCCTTTTAAATCCAGTTTTAAGAAGCATTCATCAGGTCTCTGTGAATGTACATTCTGTGTTCATGTTGGTTTCTGAACATTTAAAAGTCCATTTATACCATTTAATTTGACCAAAATCACAATTTTTGTGATTTTTGACACCAAATGTCAGCAAAATGGTGTAACTTAAACAATGATAAATTTTAAATATTGAATGCACATAGAATATAAAACTAGTTGACATCATGTGTTTTTAATGTTTTTTAATAGAGTTAAACTTGTCTGGTACCAAGTTTTATGATTACACCACAGACAGATTTGGATTTTTCCCATTTAAAAGGTAAAAACAGATCGACTATCAGATCAAAACCCAAACCCTCCTTCAGCTGACTGCTAGATTAAACCAGCTGATGGGGGGGGTCCTACCTGAGCACAGGCCTCGTAGAAGCCGGCCAGCAGGGTGGGGGCCCTGCCCTTGGTGTAGAAGTCGATGATGGTCTTGAGGATCTCCGGGTTCTTCCTCCAGTCCAGGGACTGCAGGTAGTTGGCGGCCATGATGAAGAGCTCCTTCTGGCGGCACACCGTGGCAAAAAACACGATCTTCTCCGTGTCGCCGGACTTGAGCAGCGCCCTCATCGCCTGTTTGGAGACACCAGAGCTGAGTCCCTACTGACATCAATGACGGACCTGCCCCCCCCCCCCAGCCAGACCCCCCACCTTGGGCTTGTTTCCCGCCTGCGTGTACTTCTTGGTGGCCAGGTGGTAGCTGCCCTGCCGCATGCAGCAGTCGGCGATGCGCTCCAGCAGGTCCCTGCGGGCCTCGTCCGACACGTCCCTGGAGTCGATGGAGGTCATCCGCTCCGCCAGCTCCTCCGTGATGGTCAGGTTCTGGGTCACACTCAGCTCCAGGGCTTCCTGGTACTGGGCAGGAGAACAACAGGAATATATGGGATGAGGCTCATTAACTCATGTTAATGCATATAGTTTATTTTGTCAATGCATTCATGTGGTAGTAATGACAACATTCACTCTTTATGAGGGACAGTGATATTTACCTATAAATAAATCGCAAATTGTACAAAATCACCTATATGAAAATGTAATATGTCTTTTTAAGTTGTTATGAGGAAATGCAAAATAAAGCTTTGGTGATTTCCCAGCCGTACCTTCTTGGCTGCCACCAGTAGCTCCACAGCCTTTTCAAACTGGGAATGTTTGATGAAGAAGTCGGAGCAGCGAGCCAGGACGGCCGGGTCCGAGTTCTCGTTCAGGTCCTCTGCGATGAGCTGGAGAGCTGAGAACTGTTGGGTGGAGAAGGCCAACTCCAGGGCTTTGGAGAGATAACCAGCCTGAGAGCAAAACAAACACACTCTGGTTCATACTTGAGCATTAAAGGAAAACTCACACTGACTTGATGGGAGAATGTGACTGTGTGATGGAAATCCGCTGCTTTATCGCCCCCTAGTGGACCGACTCAGAATGATTTTCTCTACTCGGACCTTGTGATAGAGGGCCACGGCCCGGTCCATGTGGGATCCTTTCTCCTCGTAGTAGCAGGCGGCCTCCATCATGTCCTCCGGGTTACTGAGCAGCGCCAGGTTCATCAGCTGGTCGTCCAGCCCGTTCTCCTGCTCACATACACAGTCATGACCAACACTGGGAAATAAAAGCTAAACACACCACTATCAGAGAATAAATATTAAAAACAGCCGTTGTACTCCACCACATCCCAGCACAGTGTTGTCCTCTACCTTACAGAGGCGGATGGCGTTGTTGTAGGCCTGAGCTCTGGTGTAGAAGTGAACCGCCTGTTTGATGTCGTCATGAGCCTCGTAGTGTCGAGCCAGGTGGTACGACGCCGCTCTGTCCCCCGTGTCGTTGGCTATTTCAGACGCCTGGGAATTAAAGAAACAAAAAAACATACAGTAAATCTGTGATTACAATCATTTGTCCTTTTATTTAGTAATTGAATAGTGATGTGATATGGATTTCAAAAGCTCTGTTTTTACAGGTAGGTGTGAAAAGGGGGCTTTTATTTTGAAGGACATAGAAATAATGAGGTCACATGACCAGTCCATTTAGCTCATTAACATTTGGCATGTGAGCATCAATCAAAGTTTGTATTTTATATAAAAAATATACATATATATGTGTGTATAACAACACATTATCACATTCTGCAGCTGGATTATTGTACGTTTGAATAATATCTACTTGAAAGAAAAAGGATTTGAAGAACATCGTAGTCAAAGAACTTTGTGTCTAAACCTAAAGAACTGATCAGTTTCTGAAAATTTAACCCTCCTAATGAAATATTACTTGTGGTAAAACATGTTTTAGTGTTTTTTTTTTACTTAAAATAGTGCCTTAGCTAAAGGGACTGGTCATGTGACCTCATATATTGTATGTCCTTCAAAATAAAAGCCTCCTCCCACCTAACTAAAAATGAAGATAAAGTGAAGAAAAATGAAGATAAAGTAATTCTATCCATCTGGACACACCATGTATTAGCAGGTTAAATGACCTGCAGGATGAAGCTTGACATTCTAAACGTGGAATGAATGATTTATTCCTGTTCACCTTGTGGATGTTGAGCATGTAGCAGTGCACCCTGACCAGGGACAGGTAGTCCTGAGCACACTCATAGAACCTGAGCGCTGAGTCCATGTCGGACTGGCTCTCCAGGTACTGGGCCCACCACTTGTAGATGTTCCTGGGTGAGTAAAGACATTTATGCAGGTTCTATGATTTTTTTGTGTTTTATGTGATTTGTGTCCATCACAATCACAACTCACTTGTCTTTCATTTTGTTGACGTAGTTTTCTAGAGATATCGTGTCGTCCTGGAGCATTCTGGGCACTTCTACCCGATGTGTGTCTGACTTCTCATAACTGAAACAAAAAACATGACAGTCAGTCAGATTATTCCAGATTTATGATCATTTAGAGCAGGAAAACTGAAGAGCAGTCCTGTGTCTTACTACGCCAGGGCCGTGGTTTTGTCCCCCGTGGACTCCAGGTATTTGGCGTACGTGTAGTAGGTCGTGCGGAGGTGGATGCGGTCGTGGTTCTCGGCCGTTTCCAGGGCTCGCTGCCACTGACCGGACGCCTGGTAGAAGGCGTTGAGCAGGTCGAAGCGTCGGCAGCTCTTGTACAGCTTCTCTGCGTCTTCCTGTCGGCGGACAGGAAAAGATGATGGGAAAAAAGATAACGTATTCTCACAACTATAAGGCCACACTAATGTCTTCTATTTTCTCCAAAATCTGTGGTGCGCCCTATGTATGTATAGGTGGATCACAGAGCACAGACTGGATCAGTGGATCACAGAGCAAAGACTGGATCAGTGGATCACAGAGCACAGACTGGATCAGTGGATCACAGAGCAAAGACTGGATCAGTGGATCACAGAGCAGAGACTGGATCAGTGGATCACAGAGCAGAGACTGGATCAGTGGATCACAGAGAAAAGAACAAGTGGGAGAAGCGTTCCTATGGTCACCATTCGACTAAAAGCAGTAAAGCAGCAGAAGAAATGAAAATTGAACATTTCTGTCTTGGTGCTTTCGTTTCGGTGCCATTTCTCCATCCAGACCAGGACTACGGTAGCACAGCAACTTCCAGCGGATTATAACGCATCATTTAGAGGAAAGTGACTCTGATGGTAAAGAAAGTGAAGCTGGCATGTTTGATGGAGATTTAGCTGCTGTTGGAATCAGAAACAGAGGATGAGGACTTTGATGGTTTGATTGATGACATTACCCCGCTCTATTTTTAAATACACACACTTGTGTGCTTGTTTTATCCGTGTGTTTTACCATGATGATTAAAAAATGTTCGTACATATTAGTAGTATATATCTATGTGTGTATATGCATAGAAAATGTATATACACACATAGATATATGCGTGTAAATGTTTGTGGTGATGTGTTCTGTTCCTCTACGTTGGAGGATGAGTTTTAGTGGTTATTCGTGGACAATTCCTCGCCTCGTATCCCTTCAGCATCTCACCAGCATCCCCAGCTGGACCGCCAGCATCGCCACGCGGGCCTCGGGCTCAGGCTCCGCCTCCGCCTCCTTCAGGGCCTTGGCCGCTCTGGCGTTGCCCATGTTGCCCAGGCACACGCGCGCTACGTCCAGCCGCCGGGTTTTCACGCACATCCGAGCCATGTTTTCCCAGACGGCTTTGCTGCAGAGACGAGGAAAAAAAAAAACACACATGAAGAAACGCTCAGAGCTGCATTCACTCACTACGACGATATGAAAACTTCCTGTCTGAGAGAGACAAAACAATGTTGGCTGTTGTTGTGGTAGTTGTTCAGTTATTTGTGCAGCTTCTGCATGTGAAAATGGTGATTAAAATAGGCTCAAATACATAAAAACATGCATTGTATGTGCAGGACTCAGTGAGAGACATGATTCTCTCTCTCTGACTCGCTGACGTAAATCAACCCCTCAGCCTCCTTTTCTCGTTGCTTCATTTCCAAATTTAAGATTCCTCAGCCATCTGGTCTCTATTTGTGTCTCCCCCTCCTCCTCTTCGCTTTAGCTGATACAGATGTGGGCTGTTTATTAAAGTTAGGCAACAGGAAATACCCCAAATCTTTAGGGGGCCCTGGTATACGAAGGAAGGGAGGGGGAGAAATAAATCAGGAGCAGGAGAGCCAAAAAGACGGTTTTAGAGAGAAACCGTCGGCCAAAACTTTGCTGTATATGGTCACAGAAGTGAGTGATACTTAAAAAATGCAGGAAAAAAAGAGAGAAAGAGAAAGAGAGCGGCGAGATCTAGAGAGCCAGAAAAGGAAAGACAAGAGAAGGAACAGGTCTACATTTGGCCCCTCTTCCCAGCCCTCTTTTCCTCTCAGGAAACACATCCTGTTGCTGGCTGCTGGACTGTGGCGGCCAATGTGTTTGTTGCATGGGGGGGGGAGAGAGAGAGAGAGAGAGAGAGAGAGAGAGAGAGAGAGAGAGAGAGAGAGAGCTAGGGAGGACTCTAGCGAACGCCCCCTGGGCTCCAGACAAAAGAAAACACAACTCTGACGTCTGAGGCATTTTCTCTCACAAACACTCGCCGACATGCAGCCAGATGCATTTAAAGTGAAGGAAGGAGCCGAGTGTGTGAAACTCGTCGCAGCTGCAAACTGATGCAGCAACTCTGACCTGAAAGGATTAGTTTTGGGTTTTTGTTTTTTGCAGAGAAACTCAGAGTTTAGCAGAAAGAGCAGGAGGAGGACTGGTTGTTCCAGGGCTCCTTTTGAGTTCAGTGAACCAGCAAACATCCTGACTAGCTCTGAATCTGAAATTTTTAGCTGTTTTTTGCATCTGCACTGAAGAGAAGCCAGATCCCAGCAGGAGAACCCAGCTGCATGGACACAGGTCAGCCCGGTGGAGCGAGCAGGGAGCAGCGTGGGGAAAACTAGGGAGAGGCGCCGAGGGCCGACCTCCAGGAGCCGGAGCTGCAGCCTGAACCAGTGGCATGGACCCGGGCTGCTGGACCAACCCCCCAGCGCTGGCCGTGCTGTCGGAGGAGGGCTGATGCTCCTCTGCATGAGGATGAACGGCGATGTCCTTTAGCTAAGCCTCGACACTCGTCTGCATAAGCTGGGACAGCGGGAGCCTCCAGCTGGAGGAGGAGGAGGAGGGGAGCCACGGGGCCACTGCCCCCCAGGAGCGGCACGCCGAGGGGCACCGGGGCTCACGGGAGGAGGAGGAGGGGGGGGGGACACCGGGGAGGGGGCGAGGTGGCGGGGGCCGGGCGCCGCATGGCCGCACGGAGGCTGGTGGCGGCAGCGGCGGCGGTGGCCCTGCTGTCCCTGGTCCTCAACAACGTGGCGGCCTTCACGCCCAGCTGGGTCCTGCAGGGCCTGGACGAGGGACGCAAGAGGACCGTGGGGCTGTGGAGGATGTGCCCCGCCGGGGGAGGGGGAGGGGGGGCCGACGAGCCGCAGCCGGGACGCAGGGCGCCGCACAGGCAGTGCGTGGGCCTGGGATGGGGCTCCGAGTACGCCGGCTTCCAGGAGTCCCGCAGCACCGTCAGACGTAAGTTCTCCTGGAAACGTCCGAGGAACGTTCGCGGAGCATCCACACTACAACCTGGGATTACGAGGGGGAAATCCAGGGTTCGAGGAAAGGGGAATTTCTGTCATTGTGGGGGGGGGTGTTTCCTACATGAAAAAGCGCAGGAGGATTTGGCAAAAATATTTGGTTTCATACCAAAAAAAAATCTTAGGAAGTCGACATCAAACGACACTTTACAAGTCGTGAAGTTCAACACGAGCTGGGTTCAAAATCCTCTGCAAAACTCACATGATAAAACAAATAGACTTTTATGGAAGAAAACGTATCTGCCGACCACGTTCCGTCTGCTCTGCAATTGTTTGACTTTTATTTTGACAAGGTCATTAAAGATTTGATATAAAAGTCTGGTCAAACAGTCATTAATAGGGGAAAAAAGGAAGTAAAAGTATTACAGGGAATTCTAGTTCGAATGCTTTTACTGTATAATAGTGAATTTAAATGCATCATATTGTTTGAATAGAAAACTTTTCTCCTGGAGCGGCCGTGACGTTTTATTCTGAACTAAAGTCCATTGACGAGTTTCCATTCACGAGCAAATTTGTAGGAAAAAAAAAAACGCTGAATGTGGATTTAGCAACGGGCACAATGGGCAGCGCCGCCATTCATGATGAAACCAACTGTGCCAGCGTCGTAGGTCACGTTCCTACAAACCCCCCCCCCCCCCCCCCCCCCACCCTAAAAACGTCCTGCTGCTTCCCAGCATTCCAAACATGCTAAGCTATGCTAACCAGTTTCTACCTCTGATCATTTATTTTAGAATAAGTGCAAACGTGCAATCAAAGTGCAGCAATTATAAAACAATGAACCTCATCTATAGCTGCACAGTTACAAACTGCTGTAGAAATTTTGCACGTGCAAAACGTAATTAATACACAATTTTAAAAAAAGTGGGTTTAAAGTGTATTAAGAGACAATAGGATGTTTGCAGCCTGATCTCCTCAGGCAGGTAATTCCACAGGTTTCGTGTTAACTCTGGATTTTTGAACACGATTGATGAAAAGATGATTAAGTTTTATAGTCAGACGATGTGATGGTTTGGCAGGAAGAAAACGCTCTTTATCTTTTACGTGATTTTCACATGGCGACAGCGGGGTTGAAGTGTTGATTTTTACACGTGTATTTTACCCGGAGCAGAAGCTACAGCATAAACGCGACTCTCCCTCTGCCCCCAGTGCAGTTCGACATGATGCGGGCCTGTAACCTGATGGCCACGGTGGCCCTGACCGCCGGCCAGCTCATCTTCCTGCTGGGCCTGATGGAGCTGCCCTTCATCACGCAGGAGTCGCAGTGGTGGGAGGAGGCCATCGCCGCGCTCTTCCAGCTCGCCAGTGAGTACCCACAATTCCTTTCTACTGCTCGTTTCAAAGCGGGAAGAACGATCCCGATAAAAACACGACACATCGGGCTCAGCAAAGTTCACATCATCTTTCAAAATTGCCGCAAGACGCTGCAAAAACTGTAAGAAACAGCAGAGAACAAAGACCAGATCTACTAGGGCTGCATCATAAATTAAAATGGTGATTTTTCTGGCAAACTTATGGTGCTTGAATGGGGTCATTTGTTGTATTCATTCAAAAAAGTGATTTGAAAGTAAAATTCCAAGTTTTGCTATTGAAATTTGAAAAAAAAGATTTTTTAAAATAAATTATCATAGTTTACATATAGTTTCATATAAAATTTAATTTTTTGAGTTTTTTGAGTTTCATTTGTCATGTGGCGTCATAGGGAGGGGGCGTGGTCATAATGATTGACAGCTCACGTTCAAGTTGGAAAACTTGAGCCGAGAAAGATTTATTTAAATAAAAATAATTCATTATGATTAGTGGAAATTCAAAATCAATTGTGATTTCATTTTCAATTTCTTTCCCATCTCTGTGGGTTTAAAGCCTGGTTTCATGTCTAAAGTCATTTAAGAAATTTAAGAAGCCTCTAAAGTAGGAGTGCTGCCTGGAGCTAAAATATTCACTCGCCTATGTAGAAAAGAAAAAGCCTTTAAAAATGTTTAACCAGATTACACTGATTGGACTCCAGAACATGTGACCTGTCCTCATACAATACGCTGCTTCTGATTGGTCAGCTTGGCAGGAGCCATAAAAATGTAGAATCATTGACAAAAACATAATTTAGGTTAGAAAAACATGATGATCTAAAGAAAGTAAAAAAAAAAAAACCTTAATGCAACAAACATTTTTATGTGATTCTTTGCATTTGTGTCCAGTGATAAATCCTGTTTCACAGTTTTAAGAAGCATTCATCAGGTCTCGTACGTTTGGTGTTTAATGTTGGTTTCTGGGCTCTAGTTTAGCGTTATTTTTTTCAGCACAAAATGTGTAACTGAAAAATAATGATAGATTTTATACATTTATCTTTATTTAATCCATGTAGGATATAAAACTACCTTTTTACTAGTTACTTTTTTACGATAGTTAAACAATCTGGTACCAGTTTTTAGGATGACACCACCTGATATCTCTGTCATTGTTCATTAACATCTAGAACACCAGAAGGTCAAATCCAGCTGGATTTTGCCGTTTAGATTTCAGATCACTACAAAACGCGTGTTTCAGCGCCTGTAGATTGAGTCTTGGAGACGTCAGCTCTAACCAGCCCCCCCCCACGGTGGTGTGGCGTGCAGCGCCGCGGGCAAAGCGGCCTGACGTGGGGTCCGCTTGGGTTCTAAAATTAGTCCTGGACCAGAATCCACGGGCCAGAGCTGCAGAGCCAGGGAGCGACTGTCGGGCGCCAGGATATCCCTGCTCAGGACGAGGAAATGTCTGTGACTACCTGTTATGCAAAGCCCCGGGCTGGAGGAGGAAAAAGAAGGGAGGGGGGGCGGAGGAGGGGGGGCGACGGGAAAGACAGCTTCGACAGGGACTGTGTGTGTGTGTGTGTGTGTGTATGTGTGTGTGCACTGGCCGGAGGGATTATGTGCATGCGTGTGTTGTGATTGTGTTTATAGTGTGTTTTGGTAAAAGAAAATGAAATGTCCTGTGGCTGACACACACACACACACACACACACACACACACACACACACACACACACACACACACACACACACACACACACACACACACACAGAAACACACACACAGAAACACACACACACACACACACACACACAGAAACACACACACAGAAACACACACACACAGACACACACACACACACACAGCAGGGTGGGAATAGCTTGTCTAGATAAACTGGAGCTTTAATGTCTGTGTTTATAAAACAGAATCCTCCTTCTATGCATCTTCTGCTGTCGTGAAGATGAAGCGTTTTATTTTATCCGGGGGGGGGACCGGGGGGGACCCACCCAGCATTACAGTATTTTCCCATATTACACAACAGCAAACAGCAGCCAAACCCCTGACACCAGGTCAGCGTCTGGCAGAGGACGATTGGTTAAAGACAATGGAGACGTGATCTGGGGACGTTTATAGCTTCTGATCCTTCAGTCACCAGCGCGATAGTGGACGAGTTTGAAGAGAAACACCTATTTCCCCCCCATGTCTAAAAACAGAAAGGAGAATCGACTATTTTAGCCTCTTGACCGTACATGGTCGACGAAGCCGCTGAGCAATAAGGAGAAAATTCCCAGATTCCCAAAATAAAACGGGAAACTCTCAGGAGGATCCGGCTCAGTTTGGGTTTGGTTTGTTTTTGCTGTGTCTCAAACCGTCTCTTCTGTTTTAGTAGACATCAACTGAATCGACTTTTCCCCTTTTACAAAGCCTTTACTGTATTAACCTCATCTGTCATGGAAATAGTTCATAGTAGTTATAGTCAGCGATGAGGAGTTTAAGGAAAAAATTATGTTTTTTTTGACAGATACTGTGATTTCATTCACGATTTTCTCCAAAAAGCATCTTTACGAGCACCACAGAAGCTTCCATCGTACCATTAAAACAATAAACGCCATAACTCTAACCCTTATGATAATAAGCCAACTATATACAACAGCAGTTAATACAACTATAGAACTAAAAGAGCCTCTATGAACTTAAAGTAGAGAAAAGCAAAAACCTAAAACAGAGAAGCAGACAGGGTGTGAATAAAAGATTAAAATCACAACAGCTGATGATAACGGATTGGGAAGATACAGATCTGTTTCCATGGCAACTGCATCTTTAGACCTAGTGAATGCTTAACCCCCCTCCATCCCTCCCTTACCCCCCCCCCCACTCTGTGAATGGGCTTCAGCTCTGAATGAATGGAGATATTTTTACTCCTCTTTCTCCAGGAATGTTTTCATTTTCCGACGTGCCAAAACGCTCGGCCCGTAGCGAGCAGAGCGAGGAATAAAAACATCCAGCTCCATTCACAGATATCTGGGTGGTGTTTGGCAGGTCCATTACCCCCCCACAGAGACCATGTCTGGAATGTGCTTTTTGAACAGAACCAGCTCAAAAACGAGTCAAAAGACGAGACTACGGGTCATTTCCCTCAAAGATGTGAAATACTTAACCCTCTATTACATTAATTAAACATCTTTTTTCTAAAGAAGCTGTGATAAAAATTCATGTTTTCACAGTTAGGTGTGAAAAGGGCGCTTTTATTTTGAAGGACATACAATTTATGAGGTCACATGACCAGCCCCTTCAGCTCATTGACATGTGACCATCATTGTCTCACAACCACACGTTGACTTTTATTCAGAATTTTGGAAAATTTGTACTAAATAGTAAATTTATTTGACATTTAATAATTTTTTTTTTTGATGTTATAAGTATTTCATATCATTAATATATAATTTGTTAATATTCTTTTTTTTCTATATGGCAACAATAGGCAAATATGGAAAATTCCTAGAGCATAAAACCTAATGGAGTCACATTGACTTAAAGTCAAGTATGTCAGTATGAAACTATGTGAGAAACCATATATTTAATATATTTCCATGTTTTAGGCCATTTAAGTAATATTTGTTTCAATAGAAGGTTAATATTTTGCTGTTTTATTTATATGACTTTTTACAACTATTTTTTTTTATCTTATTTTATTCTTTTCCTACTGGGCCTAGAATCTAATTTCTCATGTCCCAACACGCAAAGTATTGACAGTAAAAAATCTTGAATTATCTCCACATTGTAAGGAAGGAGGTGAAATCCATAAATCAAGAACTCAGAGTAAACGTGAGCAGGAATCCCAACGATTGTCCACATTCTTCCCAGAAGTTTGGGGTCCTGAGAGACTCCTCGGAACGAGGAAATGATCCCGTTCGGAGCCAGTCACGCCAATCAATCCCAAACCCGATGAGAATAAATCAAAGCGCCGCCGACTGGAAGGAAAAACGCTCCGGGCCAAAATGGGATTTCCAAGACCTGGCCTCCAGATAAGACTTGTTTGGATTTTGCCTCGGGACAGATCATGTCAGGAGTCCAGCGAATATATTAACCTTCAGGGCCGGAGGCGTCGGGAAGGAAGGACGGATGGAAAGAGGAAGAGAAGGGGGAAGGAAGGCCGGGAGATAAGGTCGCGCCAGAACAGAGTTTTCACACAGGGACAGGAGATTATTCATCTCGGATAAGGAGCAGGTTAACATGAGCAGCCGCGTTCTCAGGGCGGAGGACACGCAGCGATTCCACACACAATCATCCACATCCTCGTTTAAAACAATGACAGCCGGCTACTGTAGATATAAAGAAATATAAAGGAGCCCCCGCCCCCCCCTCGGTGCCAGCGGCTGCTTCAGGAAACCAACTGATTCATATCCTACAACACCAACATCCCCGTTTCCAGTGATTATTTTTGGGCTCTGTATTTATACCACTGTGGATGGGGCAGGTTCAGACATGGCTCCACAACGGTGGAACTGCTATGTGAGGAATGAGGAAAGAGACGTGGAGACACTGGTTCTAATAAAACAACCTTCAAAGAAGCAAACTGAAGAAACGTGGCTCTGCAAACACAAGAGTTCCTGGTTGCGTGAGTTCTCCGGCCGCGAATCAAAGAAATCAGGCAGATAACGCATCTCAAAGGCTTTTCCCCCCCCTCCGTAGCATGTATTCACGCTGTGATATTTTTAAGAAATGGAGAACTTTGATCTGCTGGATCTCAGAAGTTCTCGCTAGGAGGAAACAGATTCAAAGGCCCCACATGGAGCCCCCACCGGGCTGTGAACACATGGGATCAAACGTCCAAACAGCACATTTCACATCTCACCACGTAGCATGAAGCTCTCCAGCAAACACAGATCCTCGTGAATCTCGTCTATTAATAACAGGCTTCAACTGTAGTTTTCCAGGAAGCAAAGAAATGCCCAACAGTAAATGGATGTTTTTCCATCATTAAGATTTTCGAGAATACTAAAAAATGTCCGTCATGGGTTCCCAAATCAAATCACATTATTTTAAATTTATTTATTTTAAAATGCTTAAAATGCTTTATCAGTCATTTAACAGTTGTTGAAGACTAATTGATTAATTCACTTGATGCAGCTTTAGGATGAAAATAAATGAAAATGTTTTTACAAAAAATCACATCCAATAATGACTATGATATAAAAAGCTCCTGCAGGGCATGCTGGGAAATCTGCCTTTATATATATAAACACTTTATAGTTGAAGACTTTCTTTTGTGTCCTATTTAAGTAAAAACTAAGGTGAAATATGTGCTTTAAATATACCATTTATTTTATTTTGACACAAAATCATAAAAATAGAATGATTTGATATGATATGATGATTTTAAATATTTAATCCACTTAGAATATAAATGTGTTTTTAATAGAGTTAAACTCTGGTACCAAGTTTTTTAAAGTTATTACACAACATGACAGTTTGACATAGGGCTGATTTCTCATATTAATTGTTCGGTAACTAAAGATATGTTTGTTAACTTTTTCATTTTTATGCATTTATCCATGTTGAATTAAATATATCCTAAAGAATTACACCATTCTGAATTATTGCAAACTTAATATTTTAGTCCTATTATTTATTTATTCCTGTTTTCACCCCAATCTCTGAATTTCCTGTAGCATCTCCACTCGAATCAATTCATGTGCAAAGGGGAAAATAATAGGAATTACATAAGTTAATAGAAAATTAAATAGTCATTTATTTCCTTCTGATTCAAGTGAAAATAAATTCCCATGGTTGATGATTGATTTGCTCCTCTGTCCTCGTGCCTCAGGTTTTGTTCTGGTGATCGGGCTGGTGACGTTCTACCGCATCGGGCCCTTCACCCACCTGTCCTACTCCTGCTACCTGGACATCGCCGCCTGCCTGCTGGCCACCACGGCCGCCGCCATGCTCATCTGGAACATCCTGCACCGCCGGGACGACTGCCTGGCGCCGCCCGTCATCATCATCAGCCGCTCGCCCTTCCGCCCGCGGCTGGACAACGACTACGTGGAGTCGCCGTGCTGAGCGGATTCATGAAGCTGAAGGTTCCTCAGTGTGAATCTCGCTGCTTCGTGTCTCTGGGTCACGTTTAACGACAATTTAAATATCAAGTAGCTGCAAATACCAGCCAGACATATTCCAATGATGGTGTTCATTTATTCATGCTTAGGGGAGCTAAAGATGGAATTTGGACTAAGACTTTATTAAAAGAAGAAGGAGAAGAAGAAGAAGAAGAAGGACGATCAAGCTGGAACTTGACCTTATATTGTAATAAGTGCACTTATTAAATTTCCTCCTGCATAATTATGAATTGGAAATTATGAAAGATGTTGAAAATATAATACCAGAATACCTCATATGTCTTTTCATGCTTTTAAAGCTTATTAAAATACATCTTAATATTACTGCTATATCTTACAAGTTAGTGAAGTAATAAGGTGAAAACAGCCAGTTGTTCTTATTTGATTTTACCCAAATTTTTAACAATATTTAATTGGAAAACAGTGCTATTCTGTCCTTTTTGTATGAATGACCATATATGACCCATCAATTAAGAAGTGTAAATTTATTAGAATTTTTTAAGCAGTCTATGTTAAATTAAGGGTAAGATCTGTTAGTGTTTTTTTGCATTTTGAAACGACACTTCAATTCTTAAGTTTCACGATGCTTCCGTATGAATCTCTGCTCGCTTGTGGTACATACATATACTTAAATTAATATTATATAGTTGTATAAAGAACAGTGCTATCAGTAGTAGTGGTATTATTTGGATCATATCCCACGTCCAGAACCCCAGACTCCAGCTGTGGTTCTACCACGGTGCCACACATAGGGGCACATGAGAAATATTAAAATATCATATAAATTCAATAAATTTATTGAGAAACGTTTGGTGGCGTTTGTTACTGTTGCTACAACACACCTGGTGAACAGGTGAAAGATGCTGCTCTGTGCTAATTATTGAGCTTCATTCTGTTTTTTTTCCCCATCAAGTTTTATCATGGAAAAAAAATTGGGAGAATGTCTGTCCTCAAGAAATATATTATATATATATATAACATTTCAGCTTTACATTGATGATAATATCAGCTATAGACTATCAATAATCACTATTATTGATAATATCATCTTCAGATTGAGATTCTCTCCAATCACTAATTAATCTCATTTTTCTCTGTTCTAAATGTCCCTTAAAGGATATTTTTCTATATAATATAAATTCTCTGTCAGTAGAATAACATAATTATCATCAAAACTATTTGGACCAAAAACAGGAAAATCTTCACCTGTTAACGCTAAAACTCATGTGGTGTAATTCTAAAACCTTGGTACCAGATAGTTTAACTCTCTTAAAAACACATGTTATCAACTAGTTTTATGTTCTAGGATTAAATATTTTAATTTATCATTGTTTTCAACTACACAATTTGACATTTAGTGTCAAAAATTAAATTGAATAATAAATAAATAATAATTTAAATTAAAACTGGATTTTAATGAATGATTTATCTGATTAGAATGTAGTGCTCATGGGGAGGAACTGGGGGAGCGGGTCATGAACTGCAGCCAGTTGTGATGTCACACATCAGCTTCACCTCTGAACACTTCCTGGGGTGTTTTTTTTTTTTTGTTCCCGATTGGAACGCCTGAGGAGGGGAGTTTTCTTTTAAATAGCATGGCAACGGCAACATAAAAAAAAAGAGTCCGTAGCAGAAGGCGTGCATTCAGGCTGTGAGATAACCCTGCAGAGCGTCGCCCTGAGTCAAGGACGCAGCATGAATGAGAGGAAGCGGCTCGGCCAGGACGGAATAAAGACATTCCAATATCTGACAGACTGCTGCAGGGAAGGGCCTGATTGATAGGAAAGCGCTGGGAAACACAGCAGGAAAACTACAAGTACAACTACTATACAACTACACAACTACAACTATACAACTAGAACTATACAACTAGAACTACAAGTACAACTAG
The DNA here is from genome assembly GCA_036785175.1 of Eupleurogrammus muticus. Taxonomy (NCBI): domain Eukaryota; kingdom Metazoa; phylum Chordata; class Actinopteri; order Scombriformes; family Trichiuridae; genus Eupleurogrammus; species Eupleurogrammus muticus. The sequence goes on from JAYKQN010000042.1 coordinate 1,034,809, forward strand.
AGCTACAAGTAGAACTACAACTACAACTTAAACTCTACAAGTACAACTACAAGTACAACTAGAACTACAACTATACAACTAGAACTACAACTATACAACTAGAGCTACAAGTACAACTAGAACTAGAACAACAAGAACTACAAGTACAAATAGAACTACAACTAGAACTACAACTACAACTGGAACTAAAACTACAACTACGGCAGTCCCTGTCCGTTGACCAATCGCCATTATTGACAGGTTCATTGACAAACGACATGCATGAAAAGTATTTTGAGAATATCTCATTCCACCAGCAGATAATTTAGCTTATTTCAAGTTTTTTTTCATGGTTTCAGTCAGTTTTATTTATATATATTTTAGAGAAAGTCATTCATGAAACAACAGTGATTCCTATTGTGATTTCATACCTAATTCAGCATGGGAAATGCATAAAAATCAATAATATTATCTTTAATTGACTAGGACTAAATGATTAAAAAACTGAGGGATCAGCCCTAAAGTTAATTAGAACTTTAACCCTCTTCCCACTTCAACAGTTTGAAATAGAAGTGATGCCTCATCTGATGACATAAGGAAATGGTGATTTTTGAGCTCTGATCCTTTTATTAGACGACCTCAGCTTGACTTCTGTGATTTAACCATGAGAACCTTTGTTGATTCATGGAGACGAGTCCCAGCAGATACAGGTTTCTGCTGCAGGAAACACGTATTCCTGTAGGTGGAGATATGCGGGAATCGAACACAATACTGATCTTTGGAGAGAAAGACGCAGCAGCAAAAATAGCCATCAATGAGGAGCTCAGTAAAGCTGTCATCAGGCCTATTAAGCTCTTCGTAATGTCCGGCCCCGTTTGTTTGGTGTAATCCTAGTTTTTTTTTCATGTTTGTACGTGCGAAAGTAAAGGTACAACATCGCCCTGGATCACGTGTTCTTCTCGAGATCTTCGCTGGAGTTACGTTAGAAAACGAGCCTCACAGACAGGAACAGACACACATCCTTTAAGTGGCTGATTCTGATTGAAACTTAGCGAGAATGGGGAAAAAAAAAAAAAGGTTCTCCTTCTACAGCAAACACACAGTGTGTGTGTGTGTGTGTGTGTGTGTGTGTGTTTAGAAAAGTACATCCCCTCTGAACACACCCGGGCTAACACTAACAGACACACACACACATGGATAAGTTCCTTCCCTCGGTGGAGACAGTAAAAGCCCTTAATCACGTCCTGTGTTTAACAATTCTATTTCACGCACTTACAACATACACGAGTTTCACTCTGGTGGAACAAATATATTAGTATTATTTATATTAGTATATTAGTATTAGTATATATATTAGTATTTCCTGAAAAAAAACATTAAACTGGATACAATTAAGGAAAAAACCTAAAATAAGATATTATTAATGAGTATAATTATCTTATTCCACTGGTACAGGATTTAGATTTACATTTTTTCTGTTGATTTTAATCAATTTAATCCTTTTTGTTAATATTGAAATAAAGAAATACACTGCAAAAAAAGAAATCTTAAAAGGTTAAAGTATCTTTTTTGGTACAGTTAGTTGAAATGTTTTATAGAATGATCTTATTCCACTGGTAGATAAATCTAATTATTTTAGATTTTCTTAATTTTAGTCAATTTATTCTTTTTTATTATTAATATTAATATAGAACTATAGAAATACACAGCAAAAAATGAAATTATTTTGTACCGTTAGTCCAATATTGAGCAGAATGACCTTATTCCATTGGTAGATAATAATCTTGTTACTGTAATACTTCTAAAGATATTTATATATTTGTGTAGGATTCCTGAGCTGTGAAGCCGCCTGCTTTTAAGTGCTTCTACTTGTTATAGATGAGACAATACTTTGTGAAATAACACCACATGTACAGTAAAAGGTGTTGAATGACAAAGTGTGGTGAGGAAATGCAAAAGCAGAACCTGTTTGTTTCTCTCCATTGTCACCACCCCGTAGAATTCTATCAGTCAAGGCTGCAGCAACAATGAGATCCCTGTGGCCTTAGGCCGAGCTAACTCCAGCCTCTGTGATGGGAGCGATGGACCCCCCACACCCCCCCACAGACCCCCCACGCCTCACCTCTTGATGAGCTTGATGGACTTGAAGGCCTCGTCCATGTCGCCGATGGTCAGGTAGAAGCTAAAGTTCAGCATGGCGTCGCGAGTGGCCTTCTCGCAGTTCTCAAGACCCACAAAGTCTCTGAGAGCCCGCCTGGACACCATGTGGGGGGTCTGGGTCTGGTTCTGGGTCTGGTTCGGCGTTGACTGGGCTGAAACCTCCGCTGGGTCACACTCGTAGGGCTGAGGAGATGGTACGATCAGTAACCATGTGATTCTCAGCTAATGAAAGCTGTAGGACTGCAGTAAAGGCAGTGGCGTGCACCCGCAGGCCCAATTGTTGAAAAGCATGTGATAGAGTGCCCTCTGGGAGCCAAAATGTGTGATAGAGTGCCCTCTAGGAGCCTAAACACATGCGAAATGATCTGTAGGAGCTTAAACATGAACTAAAGTGCCCTCTCTGAGTCTAAATGGATGCTTCAGATCCCCCCTCGACCCAACATGTGCTACAGTGTCCTCTTCAGTGGAGAGGATGCACCATATGTGCGATTTCCTTTCAATAAGTCTGTGCAGGCCACTCATTGATTCTAAGCTGCAACATCCTGGGGAAAACAGGGGCTTTGGGGTCAGAGCACAACAACCAACAACAGAGTAAACACAGAACGGATCTACTGGTCGAGACGAGGTGGACGCGACAAAGCACAGTGAGGACGACAGATTCACGTCACCACACAGGGATGCGTTCCTGCTGCTTTAACATTTCCAGTTAAACGCAGCAACAAAGCATCCTGCACACGATCACAGCCGCTGGAAGTCGGGAATCAGGAATAATAAATCCTCCTGACTGATCTATGGACAGACACTTACTTCAGGTCGAAAGACACCACCCCTCCGAAATAAGAGCTGGGGTTTGTCAGACCAACGCATAAGAACAGTGAACATAAAAACAACAAATATGTTAAAGTGAATTCAAGATGATCACACACACACACACACACACACACACACACACACACACCCACACCCACACACACACACACACACACACACACACACACACACACACACACACCTTGCAGCTGAAGTAGTAGTAGGGCACGTCCAGGGCCAGCAGGGCCAGCAGGCCTGATGGTCTGGGGTAGCAGTCCTGCAGCAGGAGCCCGTGTTCCTGGGTACAGAACAGCGTCACCACGGAAACGTCCATCTGGGGGGGGGGGGAAGATGAGTAATGAACATGAGTATATACACACATACACATGTTAATAAACGAGTCGAATATATGAGCATCTGTTGTGTTTTTGGTTTCGGCTTCATGCTGAAATGTTGCCTGGACAATAATCTCAAGGTCATGACCTCTGACCTCAGGGTCAGCTCACCTTTGTCTCCAGGTGACTCGCTGTGGAGGACTCGGAGCTGACCGGCACCGTCTCACACACGAAGAGACGAGGTTCGCTCTCGTCCCAGAAGTGAGACACGGGGCAGCGTCCGCTAAGCTCCGCCCCCTGAAACTGGCGGCTGAGACACACACACGGACACGGCTGTGATATACACACAAACACACACACGCACACACACACACACACACACACACACACAAAAAGGACAGAAGTGCCTCCCGTCACCTTTCGCTGTCTTCGGGCTGCGACACGCCGCTGGACGGCCGGCCCACAAAGAAGTCAAAGTGCGTCACGGTGTCCATCTCCACGTCGTAGAAGTAGACTTTCTGATCCGGCCGCCCGTTGAGCTGAGAGGCAAGACGGGTGTAAACCACAACATTCGTATTTATACTTCAGACAACCATGTGAAACAATTAAAATCACAATCAGGAAGCAGGAAATCGGAAAGAATTACAATCAAAGTCAAAAACCAAAAGGAGAACTGTCAAATTGGATTTTATAAACGCCACGAGTACAATGATAAAACCTCTATTATGAACCTATTATGAAAATATGTTTGTTATGTTGTTAAAATTACATAATGTAATACAGGTTTTCCTTTTTTTTAGGGAGTTTGTCCTTTTATGATTTTAGGGTGAATAAAATTGACTTTGACTCGTTGGCACATTTTTACTCGCAATAAAAGAAAAATGATAAATAGTAAATAAAAACACTAAATAAAAATATCTGTCAATAACTAACACATTAACGCTCCATAAGTGCTGCCATATGGAAGCAAGAAGTTTATCTTAAATTTTCTAAAAAGCTGTGATATAAAATCAGGTTTTACAGTTAGGTGGGCTTTTATTTTGAAGGACATACAATTTATGAGGTCCCTTTAGCTCGTGGACATTGGACATGTGATCATTATTTATAGACTTTTATTCAGAATTCCGGAACATTTTTACCAAATAAAAAAATTAAACTCAATATAAATAAGTAAACTTATTTTTTACATTTAATAGAATTCTGATGTTATATTTTTCTAATATGCTAAAATAATATTTGTTTCCATATGTCAACAATATGCAAATATATACAATTCATATTTCAACAACCTGATTGAGTCACATTGACTCACATAGCATCAAACTATCCTGACACTATGGCTACAACCTTTACTTATCCTGAATATATATATTTTTAATAACTAATATTTAGGCCATTTTTAGTAGTGAAAGTTGCCATGTTTAAGTAATATTTCATGCAGTAGAGCGTTAATCAGCTCCTCGGTGGGTAGAGTTGTGCATTCCTTCACCTGAGAGATGAGGATGCTGATTTGGTTCCCGTTGGCGTTACACTTGACCGACCTCAGCGCTCCCAGATTATCGATCTGCTCCGCCAGGTTCTTAGCGGCGCAGTGAGCTTTGGCATCTCTATGAACACAAAAAAGCTTAGAGCTCAAACTTCTTCACATCAAGGACCATCAAACTCATTTTTGGGATGGTTTGTAATTGTCTTTAAATAAGATAAAGGTTTCCTGGACATGTCCTGCTGCTGTGCTCTGAACAGGAAGTGATGCTATGTGGGATGCTGACTGTACCTGCGGCTGAGGTCGAACACTCTGACGTGTGCCGTATCCGTGCCGACGGCCAGGTACGCCTGGCACACGCTGAGCAGCACGGGGTTTCCCTCCGCCTTGGGGAACGTCAGCGTCTGCTTCACCGTGCCCTGGAAAGACGAGATGATTCAGCAACGAATGAGCAACCACCGCGATTCAGTGAAAACACGATTTACTAAGTGGCAGCAATTATCCAGAAAGTTCCTGTAATCATGTATTAGAGGAGAAGTGCTGTACTCATGTTTACTGTAAAATAAAACAAACAATTAAATACAGTATTAGATCAATTACATACTGTGATTTACTACAGTAATGTTTCCACTTCTGCGATTTTCTACACTGTAATAATACTGTGGTTAATTATAGAATATCCACAGTAATAATCACACAGTGACGTTAATTGGTTAATTGGTATTTGGGCCACAGACCTGAGGCGTGCGGATCTGGACCCTGCTGGGTTCCACCGTGTAGAGGTTCTCTCCGTGCACGGCGACCACATGAGAGTCACAAGCAAAAGAACCTGGAGAAATTCACAAAAACAGTTTAGTGTGTTCGTACTGTGTGTAAAACGCAGTTTGGAGTATTGGTTGTGTACTTGGAGTATTTGTTGTGTACCTGTGTTACGTAGAACTGTCCCTGACAGCTCGTACACCGTCACCTGTTTACCACTCCACACTGTCACTGAGTCCTGTGGCCATGGCAACACAAACACAAGTAATAATAAATTATAATAAAATTATTAATGAAGGTGTCCTTTTTCCCCCCAATCACCCAATGTAATATTATAACCCCTCCGTTGTGATTGGCTGGGCCATCAGACGTATACTATACTCTCTATTTTTACCATATCTAATGTTTAGGCCATTTTAAAACATTCTTGACCATGTCTCAGTAATATTTCATGCAACGGACGATGAAGTCATTTTTCCCTGAAACTGTGAATATTTCTTCGGTACAGAGGAGACGTGCAGAATCGCGGTTACCTTGGTAACGCAGACTCCCTTGACGTGCACGTCGGTCTGCAGGCCGAGGTGCAGCCCCGAGCCGAAGTGGGAGATGCTGAGCTGCGTCGGGCCGAGCTGCACCGCCGCCACCTGCTGGCCGAAGTGGGCCGACATGACGTGTTCACACATGACCAGCACCGTGCTGGAGTTGTTGGCCGCCAGCAGGTTCAGGCTGGACCCCCACTGGAGCAGGACGGACAGGACGGGACGTTCATTCACAGAATCAAAGTAAGTTAGTAAATATTAAAAGAAGTGTCCTGATACATAAGCGATAACATTGACTTTGATTTTTTCTCTTTGCTGGAAAAATATGTTAATATTAATAACAAAACTACACTACGTATATAATAAATCTGATAATTACATATATTCATGTTTATAAAACCATAGTTGAGGGGTAGGGAACCCTGGTCCTCAAGAGCTGCAGTTCCCACCAGCAGTAACACACCTGATTCTACCAATCAACCAATCATCCTATGAACTTCCTGTGTGTGTTGCCTGACGCTGGTACCTGCAGGTGAGTGACGTTCCCTCCTATCTCGGTGGGCGTCTGCAGCTTCCACTGGGCTTTGCTGTCCCCCCTGCTGATGTCCGGCTGCACCACCATCCTCCATATCGCCACGCGTCCATGGCTGGTGCCCGCCGCCAGGATTTCTAGCCAATTCAACACAAAAGCCACGCATTGCAGGTTTGAAACGAGTATTTGAATATGGATGAAACATGCACAGCAGCAGGAAGTGCACGGAGCAGAGGGACAAACACCTCACCTTTGCCTGCACAGTATGACACACAGTTGATCATCTCCCCTCTCTCAAACCCCAGAGTCTCATCAAGGGACAGAACGTAGTTGTCGTCTCGCTCTAGATCCCACAGCCTGAAGACAAAAAAGAAAAAATGATGAGGACAGGGCATGGTAGAGTGTTTCCAGAGGGTGTTTAAGGTGTGTGAGGAGCTGGGTTCTGACCGGATGAGCTGCTCCCCCGTTGCTGTGATGAGGAGGCCGTTCTCCGTCCACACGATGTCCACGTTCTGCCCACTTTTACTGCTCAGCTTCACCTGCATGAAAAACAGACACAGATGTCTGTTAGTTCAGAGCTTTGTACCTGAAGCTGAAAATGGAAAATATACATGAATGTATGAATTAGAACAGTATTAGGACCTTTGCACCAGGGCTCATTCTATTGCTGAATTTCTGCATCATCAACAGTATCAGGGTTTCTACAGCTTTCTTAAAGTTAAATTTAACTCTTTTTGAGACATTTACTTGTCACTGGGATCTTTGCAGCTACTCTGACTATAACCCATAAAACACACAGGCTGTAATGTACCTTCATGAACTCCTGTGCTGCTCCTCCAGGTCCCAGCGTGTACTGGGACAGCATCAGCGTTTCCGTGACGACAGCGAGGGCATCCCTCCTCTCCAAGTGAAGCAGTTTCTTGACGGCGCCCTCCACGCTGAGGAGAAGGCTTGTCTTCCCGTGTTCGTCCACGCTGTGGACCTTACCTACCACAGAGGAGCCAGGGTTAGTACAAGACCTATTTACCTGATAAATGATAGTAAATGTGGAATATCTGACTGGACCTAAACCTGGAATCACAAACAGCAGATTCTGAGCAGAAGATTCAACAGGAACACACACTTTCTACAGGAATACACACTTTCTACAGGAACACACACACTTTCTACAGGAACACACACTATCTACAGGAACACACACACTTTCTACAGGAACACACACACTTTCTACAGGACACTAACCAGCTGCCGTGCTGACGTAGAACGTGAGTCCTTCCTGTGGACCCATCTTCAGAGGAGCTCCTTTCCAGCTGAACATGTCCAGAGCGTTCTCGTCGCCACTCACCGACGCACGGGCCAGCATCGCCACGTCGCTGTGACACCAACAGACGATTGGACATTAAAATCAGTTGTTACCAATAGAACCTCAATGATCAGGACTCACAAAGAACGAGCATCGCTGTGCTAGGGGACAAAACTGTCACGTGGTGTAATCCTAAAAACTCGGTACCACATAGTTACCAACACATGATATCAACTAGTCTTATATTCTAGGTGCTTAAAATGTACTTAAAATGTATTATTATGTTTTTGTCAAAAAAAATTCACACAAAACAAAAAGAAACAAAAAGAGGTATAAATAGCCTGACAGGACTTAGCCCGAGTTCACTAGTCAAACTTCAAAATAATAGCTGTTGATTTAATCTATAAATCTGTAAAAATTGTAGTTTTCCACATGTAAAACTTCAGAAAGGCCTCTTTAAATCTAGTTATTATCACCAAAGTTTTGCTCATAATTCTTCAGTACATGGTTGGTGATTTTTTGACAAGATAAGTCAAATGGTCTAACTGGCCCCCAGTTTAAGAACCCCCCCCCGTTGGGTTGGTTTATACTCACTCTCCAGGTGAGGCCGGTCTGAAGATGCAGCAGGTGAGGTGTTCGCTGTATTCATGCTTTACCAGGTGGTTTCCCTGGAGTCTTCCTCTGGCATCCAGCTTCCACACGGCCAGAGCTCCGCTCTGCACCACATCATCAGATGGAGGAAAAATGCTTTACAGCCACATCCAGTGCACAGTGAATCCTGAAGAAGTCGTTGTGGTTTGATCCGTTCTCACCTGGTCACCGGTCACCAAGCGGCTCCCGGAGCTGCTCCACTCCAGCAGCGTGACGGGGGCCGAGTGCGTGGCGGGCAGCACGGTCTGGTCCCCCAAGGCGTGGGTCAGCAGCAGCACCTCGCCGCTCGCCCAGCCCAGTGCCAGCACGGGTTTGGTGGGATGCCAGCGGAGCGCCGTGGGCTGGTGAGGACGCTCCACATGGCAGCTCTCCACAAACTCTCCCTGGATCGGAGAGAGAGAGAGAGAGAGAGAGAGAGAGAGAGAGAGAAAACTTTCACACAGGTGGAAGACAGAACGATGGTCCACAGCTTTATCCTGATCACATCACATATGGTTAAGTAAATTTGTTGTTTTATAAAAGTGTATTTGTTTCATAATGTGACTTTTGCAGATAATTTCTCATTTTCACTACTGGGAATGTCCAAAGGTTCCAGGTTCCACAAATACAGATCAGCTGAATGCAGCCAGTTCACCTCCCAGTGTTAAACTCATTGAATAACAATACACAACTTGTAGAGTAAAGAACGTTTGATGCAGACTTCATGAGATGTTCATGAATTATTTACAAAGACTAGAGATTAAATTAATGGTGTCCTTTATGACAAATAGGCAAATTTAAAACCTTCTCCAGGTCCAGTAAGTCTGTGAATAACCCACCTGCTGTAGGTAGAGGTCCACGCAGCCAGCAGCCGTGGAGCCGGTTGAAGCCACGGCCAGAACGGGCAGAGCCGGGTGCCAGGCCAGCTGGGAGGGAACGCTGCCGCCGTCAGGGGCCTCGATACGGTGGTCAAAGTACACCGCCATGACCCCGCCGCTCTGGAACGGAAGAGGAAGAAACAGGAGAAACTCTAAACTGGTTCAGATATATTAGACCTGATTATTTCACTTTTTATTTGTAATTTTTCCCTGTTTTTGTGTTATATAGTTTTGACAGTTTTATTTAAATTTCATTTTATCTTTATTTTTGAAGTATCCTTGAATAAGTCCCCCCCCATTCCTTTTTTACTTCAACAATTTGTGTAGGTTTTTTTTCTCCCATATTCTTATTTTTGTTGGTTGTCCTGTGTTTTCCTTTTAATGCTGGTAATTTGTCAGCAACTTGACCCACTTGGTGAACTTATGTAAAATATGAAATAAGTAATAATAATAATTGCCTATTGGATACAAAATCAAAAATATAGTGTCTAAATCAGACTTGGAGAGACTGATCCATGCATTTGTCTCCAGCAGGTTAGACTACTGCAATGGCCTGCTCACTGGTCTCTCTAAACGAGCTGTTAAACAACTACAGAACATTCAGAACGCTGCAGCTCGAGTCCTGACTAGAACCAGAAAATATGACCATATTAGTCCAGTGCTCATGTCTCTGCACTCAGAGAATAGACTTTAAAACAGCTTTACTTGTGTACAAGTCTCTTCATGGTCTAGCACCAAAATACATCTATGACATGTTAGAGCCATACGAGCCATCTAGGACCCTGAGAACCTCAGGGACTGGTCTCCTGCAGGTGCCCAGAGTCAGGACTAAACATGGTGAAGCTACATTCCAGTTTTCTGCAGCTAAAATCTGGAACAGTCTTCCAGAGAATGTGAGACAGGCCTCAACGCTGACAATGTTTAAGACCAGGCTGAAAACAGTTCTGTTTAACCGTGCATATGAAAACTGAAAGTATCTTATCTACACTCTTCACTCTTTTTTAAATTAATGATGAATTCTATGTTTTATGATTTTCCTTTTGTGATTTTATGTATGTGTTGCTCTCCTTTTGTGCTTTTGTGTAACTGTAAAGCACTTTGAATTGCCCTGTGTATGAATTGTGCTCTACAAATAAACTTGCCTTGCCTTGCCTTACATATTGAATAGGAATGTGCCATGTCTACAAATAAGTGTGTTAGTAGGTGTACAGGTAATTAGACCCTTTCTAGTGAGTAAACTGTACAGTAAACATTATTTGATTTATATTGTACCTCATTCTCTACCAACCTGACTAAATGATGTGTTTTTATAACATTGCTAATTACGAGTTAACTCAAGAAAATCAAACAGCATCAAGTGTCAGTGATTCAACATGTATGATTGGACTTTATACTGTTGGTCTGTGTAAGTTAACCCACTTAATTTAATGCTAGTTTAACAACTGACACTTTAACAACGTAGAATTAGACACTATATAAAGATTTAACGTTATGGTTCCCACTATTGACAAACATTAGATTTATCTTCTGATGCTGATGATAGCGTTAGCCGCTACCGTTAGCTAGGCTAACGCAGCTAGCAGGAGTTAGCATTGATTTGCTAAAACCCTCGCGGCTGCGGAGCGAGTTTTTCTTTTCTCGCAACTTCCCAGGACCCACCTCAACGTCGCGTTTTATTCAGCCTGACGCAGACTCGCTTCTTAAAACTCAAAGCGGCTTAAACAAAAACAAACAAGCGTCGACCGTAACTTCCAGTGTTGATGTGTAGCTGCCGTGTGAGGATAAAAGCGTCTCTGCCAGTTGCCCCTGACAACCCCGAGGGTCGGACTTGAGGGGGCGGAGTCACGGAAAAGAACGAACGTCACCGAGCGGCCGAAGTCCGTGAGGAGCCGATAACGACGTCATCAAGTTACACTCAGGTTCTTTTTAGGGGAAATTAATTAAGTTAACATATGATCAGGATTTGTTTAACTTTATTAGTTATTAATTAATAAGAATTAAACCAGTAACAAATGATTAATCTCAGGATGCTTTTCATACACTGCAATAAATCTTAATTTATCCTCACCTTAGTTATTGTTTGGGCAGGTACATTCATCACTCATTTACAGAAATTATTCATCACAAAAGATTTTTTTTTTTTTTAGTTTAGCCATCTATTCTAATCAGGAATATTTTGTCAATTTCTGACACTAATTTCCTCCAGTCCTGCATATTTATATAGTGAATATACCCACTCTACACATTTGTTTGTTAAATCTTTCAATAAATTCTTAACATTCAATTTTCAGGTTCATTCCTCAGGTCATTTTTTCCTTTTATTTACAGAGGTGCATTACTTTGAAATTCATATTTTCTTTCAGCAAAAATATCTACTCTTGATTCATTTAATGATTTTAATAAGTTTAAAGTCCCATTTACTACATAAGACTCCATAGCTTCTTAACCCATTATATGAGTATTTAATTTTATTTGCTATTTTTTCTTTATTTTTGAGGTTACTTTGCAAAAGCCCTTTCTTAACACTTTCTGTATTTTTTCCCTCCTCCCTTACGTTCTTCTCCTTGTTTTTGTATCATGGTACAAAAAAAAAAAAAAAAATACAAAATCTGATTCTGTGTTTGGACATTTCCAGTATTTTCCAGAAACCTGCTGAAAATTATTTAAACATTAGTTTTACCCTTACCGTATTTAGCTCTGCATGAAAATATAAAAAAGGATCTAAATGAACCACATCATCAATTCAAAGTCAGAACTGATGCGTTATCACACTTTAAAATATTTTTTTACATATTGTTTTGGAAGACGCAGATGAACACATGTTCCGTTTATGTCACGACAGGAAGTAGTAGTAGTATTCTTGTTATTTCTGATGCATTCACAGGATGTCCTCTGCAAACAAACGACCACGGCAGACAGATCTGTTTGTACAGGAAGGAGGATGAAAAGGAAATCCTGAGAACGTTTTATTAGCAGAGAAATGGCATCCTAGACTCCATTATATCAATGTTTTATCTCGTCCATTAAAGTTCATCTAAACACAACAGAATATTAGAATGTGTGAGAAAAGCTCAGACGTGTGATCAGACACCTCCTCCTCTTCTTCTGATTGGTTGTGTGTTCCAGGATATGAAAAAAATAAAAAAAGTGCAGCACCTGCAGCAAACAGCTAAAGGACCTTCGTCAGTATCCTGGATCGTCCGTTTCCGCCTGCAAATATCCGGAAAAATCACTTCCAACAGCCTCGGTCCTGAAGTCTGCGTGAGGATCGTGGTGACCTCCATCGTGCTTTAACGATGCTGCGATCAGGACTCCAGGCTCAGGGCTCCTGGATCCTGCAGCTGTTTCTTGAGGTTTTTATCCAGCAGCACCAGACTCTGCACAGCCAGATTCTGGCAGTCTGCATCAGGGTCACTTTCAGCCACATCTGGAGAGGAAGAAACAGAAACCACTGTTATAACATCTGAGTATGAATGTAAGAAAATAAACAAGTCTATTAGGAGGCGTTTGGGTTCAGCCTCTCTATAGCTTGACTATAGTAGACACACTTTTAATGAAATTCATTTTAAAACGCAGGGAAACAGGAGAATCAAACATCCAGAAGTGTCCAGTGGTTGTGTATCACTGCATTTACAAGTACATGTTGAATTTAACAGATCAATACGTCCACTCACATGTTAAGAGTTAAAAAGTAGAAAAATATCCTTTAAGGGAAAAATGAGATTAATTAGTGATTGGAGAGAATCTCAATCTGAAGATGATATTATCAATAATAGTGATTATTGATAGTCTATAGCTGATATTATCATCAATAGTGATTATTGAAAGTCTATAGCTGATATTATCAATAATAGTGATTATTGATAGTCTATAGCTGATATTATCAATAATAGTGATTATTGATAGTCTATAGCTGATATTATCAATAATAGTGATTATTGATAGTCTATAGCTGATATTATCATCAATAGTGATTATTGATAGTCTTTAGCTGATATTATCAATAACAGTGATTATTGATAGTCTTTAGCTGATATCATCATCAATAGTGATTATTGATAGTCTATAGCTGATATTATCATCAATAGTGATTATTGATAGTCTATAGCTGATATTATCATCAATAGTGATTATTGATAGTCTATAGCTGATATTACCATCAATAGTGATTATTGATAGTCTATAGCTGATATTACCATCAATAGTGATTATTGATAGTCTATAGCTGATATTATCATCAATAGTGATTATTGATAGTCTATAGCTGATATTACCATCAATAGTGATTATTGATAGTCTATAGCTGATATCATCATCAATAGTGATTATTGATAGTCTATAGCTGATATTACCATCAATAGTGATTATTGATAGTCTATAGCTGATATTACCATCAATAGTGATTATTGATAGTCTATAGCTGATATTATCATCAATAGTGATTATTGATAGTCTATAGCTGATATAATCAATAATAGTGATTATTGATAGTCTATAGCTGATATTATCAATAATAGTGATTATTGATAGTCTATAGCTGATATTATCATCAATAGTGATTATTGATAGTCTATAGCTGATATTATCATCAATAGTGATTATTGATAGTCTATAGCTGATATTATCATCAATAGTGATTATTGATAGTCTATAGCTGATATTATCAATAATAGTGATTATTGATAGTCTATAGCTGATATTATCAATAATAGTGATTATTGATAGTCTATAGCTGATATTATCATCAATAGTGATTATTGATAGTCTATAGCTGATATTATCATCAATAGTGATTATTGATAGTCTATAGCTGATATTATCATCAATAGTGATTATTGATAGTCTATAGCTGATATTACCATCAATAGTGATTATTGATAGTCTATAGCTGATATTATCATCAATAGTGATTATTGATAGTCTATAGCTGATATTACCATCAATAGTGATTATTGATAGTCTATAGCTGATATTATCATCAATAGTGATTATTGATAGTCTATAGCTGATATTACCATCAATAGTGATTATTGATAGTCTATAGCTGATATTATCATCAATAGTGATTATTGATAGTCTATAGCTGATATTATCATCAATAGTGATTATTGATAGTCTATAGCTGATATTACCATCAATAGTGATTATTGATAGTCTATAGCTGATATTACCATCAATAGTGATTATTGATAGTCTATAGCTGATATTACCATCAATAGTGATTATTGATAGTCTATAGCTGATATAATCAATAATAGTGATTATTGATAGTCTATAGCTGATATTATCAATAATAGTGATTATTGATAGTCTATAGCTGATATTATCATCAATAGTGATTATTGATAGTCTATAGCTGATATTATCAATAATAGTGATTATTGATAGTCTATAGCTGATATTATCATCAATAGTGATTATTGATAGTCTATAGCTGATATTATCATCAATAGTGATTATTGATAGTCTATAGCTGATATTATCAATAATAGTGATTATTGATAGTCTATAGCTGATATTATCAATAATAGTGATTATTGATAGTCTATAGCTCCTTAAAACTGCACCAGATTAAATTTAAACTTCTACTTTTTCTAACCCTCTGGGGGTGATTTTCTTGCCTTAAACTGAAATAATAATGAAGCCTGTGGTCCTGGTATTTTTTTGCACACTTTGCACATCTCACACTGAAGGAAAAACATGTGTCACTCAACGGAACGTCGCTGCAACGTGAAACTACTTTTATCCCCAGAGGGGGAAACATTCCGACTTTGGCCAGGGTGTGTTGGACAGGACATCCTGGTTCCTCAGCCCCTTCCCAGAAACGTTCAGCCCAGCTGTGTGTGTGTGTGTGTGTGTGTGTGTGTGTGTGTGTTTGTGTGTGTGTATAAATGTCACACACACACACACGCTGCTCCGTGCGTGTGTTTCACTGAGAGACAATCACATTGTGCAGGTGCAGCCTCAGACTGAAGTGCCCTTATGTGAATCATCCTTTCTGGTCAATCTTTTATTAGTATTGTGCAGACCATAAATCACTTGTTACCTCTAAATTGAACATCTTTGTATATGAGTGGGCCTGTGACAAAATATATGAATAAAAACTCAATGTAGAGCCATGCAAATATGATCATTTCTATTACCCGTCAGCCAGGTTCTGGTCTCAAACAGCTGGTCGCCGAGGTCCAGCAGCAGGTTCGTACTGGGCATGCTCAGAAACACGGAGCAGACGGCGAAGAGGACGCCGCGTCTCACCATCCTTCAACAAACGAAGATTATTAAACATCCCGTCATTGAGACAAGGCAGCAGCGTTAAATCAGTTTAGTTCAGCAGCAACAATTAGTCCAATTTGACCTCACCCCTATAATTAACATTATTATAATCATGTTATTATGATTAACACCTGCAATGTAATGAAATATGTTATAACACATTTACATAATTAATTTACCTTTAATTGAGGAGAAAAAAAACTTCACTTTCAATAACATGATGTCTCCATTGTTCCATACATTCCATGTCTACTGTTGCATTTCAATTCAAAACATTTGCTCATTGAACAATATTTAGTATTTTAGAGCATCATTTTATTTAGAGTTAATCTGTTTCTAACCTTAAACAATATTATTACCTATAAACAACTTACTGGTCAGTGTGGTAGCGCAGCGCCCAAACAAAGTCCAGCAGAGCACGACCCATCTGTGCTGCTATCTGCAAGAAAACAGAATAAATCATGAGTGCAAAACCTTCTTCAATATTGTTATTGTGATAAGAATTGATCTAATTGAAATAAAATACTGTGGCATCACATTATGTTTTTCTTGGCGTTTCTCAGTCCCTTTTGTGACACTTTTTCCAGGTTTTTGATTAAATTTTGATTCCCTGAGATGATATAACTGTTGTTTTAAGAAGCAAAAATCATCTCAATGGAGTTGAGAGATCAACGTGGAAACAACAATCTAATATTAACGAGGCTCTCCTCTGATTGGCTGATTTTAATTTATTTGTATGGCCGATGATGATGATGATGATGATGAAGACTCTACCGGGGCGTTGGCTGCCAGATGCATGAAGAGGCCGAGGGTGTGGATCAACCTGCCCAGGACCAGGTGGTCACTGCCCAGCAGGTCAAAGGTCACCTGAGGCCTGCATAGACATGTGAGGAAACTGTTGGAAAAAGTGGAACATGCAAACAAAAAATAAAGAAACTTGAGCCTATTTGCATAAGAAATTTTTAAAAACACACTGACTTGTCATAATTTCTGAGCAGAGGGAAGAAGAAATGTCCGGCGACGGCAGCGTAGCGGTTAGCGGCGGCTGCAGCTGGAGGCTGAACGGCCTGAAACCAGAAGAGAAGGTTTAAGAGAAACAAGTTTAACAGGATTTACACTGGTGTTCATGTCCGTTTACACTTTAGTTTTATTCATATTTAGTAAACTCTATTCCTTATTTTGAATAAAAAGGAATTGTATTTTAGTCCAGTAAAGAATCACATCTAGTATCACAGTCAATAGGATTTTTATGCTCTGAAATCAGGTTTATTTTAATTAAACTATTAAAAATAAAATAAATTAAATACTTGAACTCAAATAAATTACTTTGACTGAAACTAGGACAAAAATCTTTGTATTTTCAGATTAATTTTAATCATAACTTTTATTCAAACTAGTTCTTTTGACTAAAACTAGACTAAATATTTTGGATTTTAGCAAATTAAAACTAGATTAAAATACTTTCATTTCATTTTCTTTGACTACAATTGGACTCTTTGGATTAAATTAACCATAAATTATATAATACTATATATGTGTAATATCTGGTGTTGTCTGATGACATTAACACTAATTAACCTTGTGGAGCCGCTTGGTTTTGCTCTGAATCCGCTGGTCAACGACCTGCCTCCAGGGGGCAGCGTTTTCCGTTGGGTTCGGGCTCACGGCGCCGGCAGCAGCAGAACCCGGGGACTGGTCCGGGTCACGGGTCGCCGGTCTGGAGAGCTCCTGAGCCGCCAGAGCGAGGACCTGATGGGATAAAAAAAACTGATAAAGACACAGAACCAACAGAACCAACAGAACCAACAGAACCAACAGAACCAAGCGGCTGTTCATCAGAAATAAGCTGCTGCCGTCACCTCCAGGACATCGAGGCGCTGGCGAAGGCTGTAGTTCAGGGAGTAAAACTCTGCCGTCAAATACCGAGTCACCTGATGGAATATGAGACAAACAGGCGACGTGTGGTGAAGCTCTGTAGCTGGAAGTTAAAGGCGTAAATGAGGCTTCAGATCGTACCTGGACACAGTCAGTGACGACCAGCGCCACCATGGTGGACTGCCTCAGAGCCAGGAACCCAGCCAGGTCGTATCTATCCTCCATGTGGAGAAGAACTTTAGTCAGCTGGACACTGATCTGTAAATTAAAAAGAAGAAAAAGGGATTTCATCTGGAATCACATGTTTCTGCAGTGACTTCATTTAGTTTATACATTTAAATGCAGCAATAATCACTATTATTGATAATATCAGCTATAGACTATCAATAATCACTATTGATGATAATATCAGCTATAGACTATCAATAATCACTATTATTGATAATATCAGCTATAGACGATCAATAATCACTATTATTGATAATATCAGCTATAGACTATCAATAATCACTATTGATGATAATATCAGCTATAGACTATCAATAATCACTATTGATGATAATATCAGCTATAGACTATCAATAATCACTATTATTGATAATATCAGCTATAGACTATCAATAATCACTATTGATGATAATATCAGCTATAGACTATCAATAATCACTATTATTGATAATATCAGCTATAGACTATCAATAATCACTATTATTGATGATATCAGCTATAGACTATCAATAATCACTATTATTGATAATATCAGCTATAGACTATCAATAATCACTATTGATGATAATATCAGCTTCAGTCATATTGATCTGTTAATTTAACATTTCCTCAGTAATATGAGTAAATAAACATGTGGATGTTTAATAATAACTTCTCCTGGTTAATTATTTGTGTTTGCTGTATTTTATTTTATTTTATTTTATTTTCTCTACCTCTCTGGCTGTGAACTCGTTCCTTCTCACCAAACCTTCAGCTGCTCTCAGACTCAGCTCCACTCGCTCTGCGTCCTCAGAGGAAATTAAACCTGGACGGATAAAGAAAACATGAAGAGCAGGAACAGGATGATGGATGGAGTCAGATGTTCAGATGTTCAGATGTTCAGATGTTCGGCTTCTTACCGTCCAGACAGTCCCGTAGGTAGCGCGGTGGACAGCGCGTCTTCATTTCCTGATCTGCAGACATGTCGTAGGGAGTCAGCTCATCATCGCTAAGGAACAGGAGTTGTTTTATCGTTTTAGTTTCGTTGTTTAGAGCTGATAACACCAGCAGAAGCTGTCAGAGGAACACCAACCTGTCCAGGTCAGAGTCAGGGTTTGTTTCTGGTGGCGGCTGCTTTTCAGATGAATTCTGGGACGTCACGTCATCGACTTCTGGAGCAGAGTCGACTCTGTTGATGACATTTATCATTAAAATAAAATCAACACAATATAAAGCACCTAGTGAGATTCTGACCTGTTGTTTAACACAGTCATAAAGAATTTAAACAGAACGAAGGAGACGTGATAACAACACAGATACACATTGTGTTGATATTTGTGAAAAATCCTACAAAAAGTAAATTCATAATTTGTTTTACATCATTTAAAACTCCTCAGAATTTTATTTTAAAGATTTAGAGATTCAATAATTACTAGACAGACATCACAGCAGCCTGGTCATTTAAATAAAATAGAAGCAGAATGATATAAAAATTAACTAAAGCAGATAAAAATAAAATAGGAATAAAAACATACCTATATATATTGTCATATAATAATTATAATAATAATGTAGTAAAGTATATTATTAGAAATAGCAGTTTACTATTAACAGTGAAGGTTTCACGGTGCAGTTGTAGAATAATAATAATCCTAATATCCTAATGTAAAAGCAGATGACAGACATGAACTTCTCGGCTGTTCGTCCTTCACCTGTCGACAGACTCTGGATCATCTTCAGTGATCGGAGTCGACAGAGAAATCAGCTCCTGAGTTTCCTCGTTCTGCTCAAACTGAAACAGATGGAAAGTCGAGTGAGTACAAATGTTTTTGTCTAATACAATCAAAGAAGTGCCTTCACAGGGTGTGTGTGTGTGTGTGTGTGTGTCTGTAAGACTAAGTTGAAAACATCCAGCAACAAATGAAGCCTGTGGTTCTACCTCTGAAGGACCGGTGGACCCACCTGGAAGCTGAGCCGGGCTCCGCTGGGGTCCGTCCTGGAGCTGAGGACCCCCCCCACCACCATCCCCATGGTTCTGATCCGCACCACGCTGCTGTCCAGGTGGACCTGGACCCCCGACAGGAAGCTCTGCAGCAGCTCTGAGGACCAGGTTCATTTCTACAATTTATATTGTGTTTTAGCAGATTTTTGCTGATTCTGTCTTATTCTAGCTGGATTTTTTTGGTAGATTTTTTTCTAATTTCTGATGATTTTGGCAGATTTTCGGCGATGCCGTTACGTGATGCATGTAGGATGTTTTTAATAATCGGACCTGAACGCAGCTGCTGCAGCTCCGAGTCGCTCAGCAGACTCACACACAGCAGCAGAACCTTGCTGACGTACAGCTGCTGATCCAGAGGTGTGTGTTTTACTGCGCTGGGGTTGGCCCAGGCCTGGAACACACTGCGGAACACCTGAGAAACACACACACACACACACACACACACACACACACACACACACACACACACACACACACACACACACACACACACACACACACACACACACACACACACACACACACACACACACACACACACACACACAAATTTAAATAAATAAAAAAAATAATTATAATAGTGCTTAATTACCCCAGATAGTGAGTTAAATTTTCCAAAACTCTGAACAAAATTCAACCTTTGGTTAGTGTCACATGTCCATGAGCAGAAGGGACTGGTCATGTGACCTCATAAATTGAATGTCCTTCAAAATAAAAGCCCCCTTTTCACATCTAACTGTAAAAACATAGATTTATATCACAGATTTTCAATAAAATATAGATAGTAGTTGCTGCCATATAAAAACACTATTCAATAGAGGGTTAATGTTTTTCTGTCAATTAAAGAAACAAAGCAGTAAATAGACACAGATCATTAGCGTGAGATGAGTCATAACAAATTGTGCTTCAAGTAATTCATGACCTAATTTATTTTTAAATTGAAATAAACAGTGTTTTAAAATATGACTTCACATCCTGGTGGTGGTGGAATAAATCTGCTCATTGCTCATCCTGGAAAATCAAACATGCACAAGAGCTGCGTCCCACCGACTTCACCCACTCGGTGTGGATGCGTCACCGCGTTTCTCAGCCAATCACGTGTGCCGTAGGTGTCTGTGACAGGGACGGCCCACACACACACACACACGCGCACACGCACGCATGCACGCACGCACGCACACAGATAATCAGACTGGTGAAGTTCTGCTGACATATTCAGGATGAACTCACCTGGAGGAGAAGTGGCCTCCGATCTGTGTCTGAAGACAGATATCCCAGAATCGTCCTCAGGACGGGAGTCTGGGGAATACACACACTTCATGTGGTATTTATAGGAGACATTTCATTTACTGTCAGGTTTTTAACCCTAAACCCTTCTAATAGTTCTAATAGAGTTCTGGAAAAAAAAAAAAGTTAAACAAGCTTGAGATTTTTTTTATTCTGTATGTTTGTGCACATTTTGCACAATAGTAATATTTTATTTAAGAAGTTTTTTGCAGTATTTCATATACATGTGGATCCTTAATAAAAGTGCCCGTGTGACCTTTAAAGTAGAAACGCTGTTTTTATTATTATTACTTCAGGGAAAAAATATCAAGATATATAAGTAATTAAAATACCAGCGAGAGATTATCGGAGTGTCAGTGTTCATTTTCCCTTCAGATATGAAGTGATGCATCTTGGGGATGTGTGATTCAATAACTAGAGAAGTCCGGCACAAGAAAATCTGATATTTACTTATTTACTACAGAAAAGTCGTCATTTTCCCTCAGAATATAAAACTGTGGTTGAAATGGAACCCATGAAGGTACCTCCACATACAGCTGAACGTTACCTCGTACTTGTACTGCAGGAGAAGCAGCTTGTGAGTGAGGACAAACTCAGCCTTTTTATTGGTCACCACCAGATCCACGATGATCCTGCCCAGATCTGCAGGCCTGAAACAGAGGAGGGGGGGGGGGGGGGGGGGGGGGGGGGGGGGGGGGGCCAACGTCACCACAGACACAGAAAGCTGCAGCTGGTTTTAAACCTCCAGTCGTCTTCTTACCCCCTGACGGCCTGCACCAGCCCCGTCAGGACGCTCTCCATCCACCTCTGGGGAACGTTCTGGAACAGCTTCCAGCAAACCCGCCGCCACAGCGGGTCGGAGCGGGTGCAGGACGACAGGCGAGGAGCCAGAACCTCCAGAACCGGACCTGCAGACCAGATAAAACCAGGAGGACGATGTCTGCAGGGTCAAAGTCATAGCTTCAGATTTCTGCAGCGCTGCTTAAAACGAAAAATAAACTCACCGCTGTGTCCTTGGATGCAAAGTTTTCCAAGTGTCTGAGCCACAAAAGTTAAGGAACAGTCTGTTCCATCTGTCCAAAGAGAAAACACAAGAGAAAAGACTCAATTCAGCACAATAATAATAATCTTTGAAATGAGCAACGTGATGTTCTGACTGTTAAAACCGTCACAGGTTCTACTGCTTTTCAGAAATCATATTGGCTGGTTTTTAATAATAAGTCCTGAGCTGCAACTAATATCTATTCTGATCCAATATATAACATGAAGAAGTCGGGTCACCAGTCGACCTCTGACCTTTCAGGGCCTGGCAGGTCCTCTCCAGGACGACCAGGATCTCTGAGGCCAGCAGGGGGTAGTAGCGCTGAGGCAGGAACAGCGGGCGGACGTCCAGGTGCAGCCTGTTGGCGACGAGGTCCGGCAGCGCCGCCACGCGACCCAGCAGGACCTCCCTGAGCCGGGCCGAGTCGCAGGAACCCGCCTGCGGGAGGCAGCAGGACCACAGCAGGCCCGCCAGGCCGCCACCCTGCAGGAACCGCTCAGTGATGCTGACCAGGAGGGTCAGGCTGGAACCAGGTCTGCAGAGGACAGGAGGACCGGGATCAGTGGACCGGTACCAGGATGGGTTTGATCAGGTAGAGGTGGGTATACATACATACACTGAACATATAATTGTCATCACACCTGATTTTGTAAATTGCAAGAGCAGATGAAAAGAAGATTATTATTATGGTCTGTTTATACAGTAAATATAATAAACTATAAATTACACCACTGAATAGAAAGGATATAATTATTATATATATATATATATATATATAGTAATAAATATTATATTTAATAAGAGTGTGTGTAACTAATTACACACAGCATTGTGTGTTATGCCTATTGTGTTTTCAATGATTGACTCTTTCACATCTTTCTGGTCTCCTCCTCCTCCTCCTCCACCCACCTCAGCTCCCCCACCCCCTCCATCAGAACCAGCAGGGTCTGGTCTGGGGGTCCCTGGAGGAACATCTGGTCCAGCAGCTCGGTTCTCTGTTCCGGGCTGAGTCCGTGCATCCAGTCCGTCTGGAGGCTGCTGACCAGGAACCGGAGGGTGCGGGTGAAGTGGTTCTTTCTGAATTCTGCCCTCTGGGCCGGGCTGGTCTCGCTGTCCGGACCCTCGTCCAGATGAGAGCGGAGCGTCCGTAGAGCCCCGACGACGTCCTGGCCGTCCCTGGACGAAGAGAGGGTCCGCAAACACTGAGAGACCTCGGCCCGGACCTGGACCTGGACCTGGACCTCCATGTTCACAGTGGTGATTAAAGCCAGTCACACAGCACACATCCTGCACAAAAACACATCAACAGGAACTTTTCAACCATCTGCACTGAACAAACCAAATGTTAAAGACAAGTTTATTTAAATAGCACATTTCAGCAATAAGGTATTTAAAGTGTTTTACATTAAGTTGATTGAAAAGTAAAGAAACAGTTAAAAGATAAACTACAGAGAGAAACAAACATTTTACAAGTCAGTCACAAATAACGTGTGGACCTTATAATACAGAATATCACACGAACGAGGATTCTTGTTAAAAACACACACAGTGAATATAAATCAGAGTTAACATTTTATTTTTAAATTATATATCCATCCATCCATCCATTTTCTATCCCGCTTATTCCTTTCAGGGTCGCAGGGGTCTGCTGGAGCCTATCCCAGCGCATTTTATGGCGAGAGGCAGGGATACACCCCAGATGGTCGCCAGCCAATCGTGGGGCACACACACCATTCACACACCATTCACACACACACTCACACCTATGGGCAATTTAGATTTGCCAATTAACCTGAGCATGTTTTGTATTGTGGGAGGAAGCCGGAGTACCCGGTGAAAACCCACGCAGACACGGGGAGAACATGCAAACTCCACACAGAAAGGTCCCAGACCCAGGCCCCAAGGCGGTCTTGAACCTGCGACCTTCTTGCTGTGAGGCAACAGTGCTACCCACTGCTCCACCGTGTCGCCCTAAATTATATATATTGTTAGTTAATCATTTTCAAACTCACCTTCGTGAATTAGCCGTTATGCTAACTGTTAGCATCATTAGCATCTCTGTATTTTTAAACAAATACACAGAAATGTTTAAGGCTACTGTAGAAGCTTCATGTTTTTCTTTCGTTTCCACTGTTTGACTCTGTCTTAGAATAAATCTTTAATTACGTCTTGATTTAAGTTTTAAAATAATCCATGTGTATCACTCGTCTCTGTGCGCCACCAAAACACGTCCGAAGTAGCTGAAGACCAAATAAAGAAAGGTTCCGACAGCGAGACGTCATTTCCGGTTATATATATCTTTTAAATGATTAAATTTTCAACAGATTTTAAAACTATATTGTTTTTATAAACACCATAAACGCAGCTATGACACTAGATAATTATAATCATAATTGTTAACTAGTTATTTGGAACACTCGGTGACTCAATGACCTGCGTCCTCACATGGCGGCCATCTTGTGTCGGGCCGCTCGCTTCTGTAGAGCAAGTCTATGGTAGATAAACTAAGAAAATAAACACAACTTCCGCTTTCAGCCGATGTTTCTAGTTTATTATAAACGTCATTAATGTTGTTATGACACCAAATAATTTTAATTACGAATAATTATAATTATGAGCTATAATATATAAGTAACATTATGCAGAAACTTAGATAGTTTTACACCTGATCACAATAGAAAAAAACCTTTATATGAGCAGAAGCAGAAATACCACAAAGTGAAAATGCTTTATTATAATGAATTGCATTGCAAGAGCATCTGCCTTACCTGATTATTGAACAGATGAGGATCTATTATGTTGTTTTATTTTATTTCAGATCAGGCCCAATAACACTGGTGAATATGGAGAATTTCCATCTTCACGACCTCAACTTATAGGGTGATAAATATTATTTAGACTCTACATCCAGGCTGACACAAAGTGGATCCCTCCATAACTTGAGTGTCTGTCATTAATTTTAACAATTCATATTGAAATTTAATTTTCAGCTGGATTAATGACACTGAAATATGTAACTTTAACATATTTCTGAATATAAAGCATTCTCAATATATCATTCTAAGTTGTGCAAACCTTTTTTCCCAATGATTTATTTTCAGCTTCTCCAATGTTGTTAGAAACTCCACATGCAAAACTTTATAAACTATATTTTAATAAGCTAAATTCAGATCCCCAACATAAATTAGGTTCAAATTCTAGATATAAAATCCAGACCTGGGCATTCAGTGGGAAATAATTTTATCTGGAATCAATTTGCTAATTTAATTCAAATATTATAGAAGGCAAAACATCTGTTTCTAGACTTGAAAATGGAAGCTGAGCAGTTCTGTATATTAGTGTTGATGATTAATCAGTAAAGTTATGACTGATAACATTAGACAACATGAAATGCACGATCACAACCTGCAGATGGAGCTCAAGCGTTGGAGGCAAAAGAAGTAAAACTGATCCATAACAATCTGCTGAATAATCAACAAATAGTGTTTCCATATGGAAAAAATTACTTTATCTTCATTTTTCTAAAATAGCTGATGTGATATGTGTGATATATGTTTTCATATCAAAAGGGGGCTTTTATTTTGAAGGACATACAATTAATGAGGTCACATGACCTCATGAGCATCATTGTTTCACAACTAAAAGTTGACTTTTAATCTGAATTTTGGACAATTTGCATCAAATAAAAATGCAACTTACTGAGGCAAGTAAACTTTATTTTTTTAAATTTAAGTCAATGATGATGTGATGAATTTTTGTTTTCTAATATGCTTAAATAGGTTTGTTTCTAATGGCGTCAATATGTAAAATTCCTAGTTTCAGCAATCTAATTGAGTCCCTAGATTTATTATTTGTGTTTTAAACCTAATAAATAATTTTATGAATTAAATGAACCATTAAATACATAGACATTCACTTGTATATTTTGTAGTAATTAACCATTTATTTCTGATTATGGCAGTTTCCTTTCTTTATAATTTCGGCCTCATGTTTCCTATATTTTCTGTTATAAAACATAATCTTACCAGATAGAGTCTGAGATGTAGTTTTTTGTGAGTTTAAGGTCCTGGATGTTGAAGTTTGACGTCCTTCTATAGAAGAACAGACTTTGCCTTTATTTGAAAAGCAGCTCGATCCACCTTGATTATCAGCGCGGAACGTGTGACATCACAGAAACCGGTTTAATACAAACATGCACGTGTGAAATAAACGGACAAACCACACACAGGCTTATTTTATTCCATTTATTTTCCTAAATCTTACTTTCACTGCTTACCTTTATATTCTCTTTTTTACAATGACTGAAATGATATTTTCCCCCCGTAACAATTAGGATTAGACCATGTGGGGGATTTTCAAAAAAATAATATACAGCTGTAACCAATACTGTTATAATTTATACATTTATCTTTGAAAATAGGCATAAATTTAAGTTTTACAATTTCTGTTTTCTACAATATTCTCTTTTTTTTTTTAATCCTCCCATGTCACGTAAGGGCAAGCCATGCACTACACCGGTAGTGATGTTTGTGCCTTCAGCAACTTTCTTTGGACACTGGAAGTGAGCGTGAGAGAAACAGGAAAAAAGAATAAAATAATCACAAAAAATAATGACGATTCATATGTACAGATTCATGTTTCATGGTTATAATTTACCAAACTGACAGGCGTGTGGTCAGTGCGTTTCCAGGGCTCGTCGCGTGTTGGAGACACAGTGTTTAGACTAGGCCAGTTTTCATTTCCCCTTCAGGACAAACTGAGTGGATTTAAGGTGTTTTAGCTCTGGAAATAAAAGTGTGTGGACCCTGATAAATAAAATGATTGCTTTTTTTTTTTTTTTAGTTTTTAAACATTTGTCTTTGGTCGTTTTGGAAAAAAAAAACAAAATAATAGAGAAAGTGGATCTGGGTAAAGTGCGATCGCTCTCAGCTCAGCTGAAGGGAAAGTTCAGTCGTCTCTGGTCTCACCCGTCGCCTCGTTTCTGTTGGCGACCTCTGACCTTAAAACATGAAGCTGGGGGGTAAAGCCTGCTGTGTTTTATTATCCTGTGGTCGAGCGGCAGGAAGCTGAACTCAGAAAAACTGAAGATGAGACGACCTCCACTGACGGATGTTGTCAGTCAAAATAAAAACCAAAGCAACAAACAAAAGAAGGTGTGAATCAGTTATACAATAAAAATCAGTGTTTCCATGCAGTACCTGACTCCATTTCATCTTGGGAAGACAAACAGTAGAAACTGCGGTACAGTATTTCTATAAAACACAACCCTGAACATTCAGAACCGCTGCACGCGACGACGTCGACTCACCCACAAACGGCACGAACCTGGACCCCAAACGTCTGTCACACATTTAATCCAGAAACTCTGTATCCTCAGCGGAACAGATCGTGTCAAGTGAAGAATAAATATATATCTGCATGTGATTCAAAACGAAAGAAAATAAATCCAACAAATACTGTACACGCTACATGCTAGAGAAGAATACAGGCAGCTGTTTCTCAGCATAAGACGAGAAAAAGAAATGTTCTGCTTTTTGTGTAGTTTTTCTCCTCCTCTCCCTCTGACTATAAAAATACCTAGAATCTAGAATGAGTGTAGAAAAAACTTCACATGTACAAGTCATTTACATCCAAGGCCATTTTCCATGGAGTGGCAGGTGAAGAGAAACGTTAAGAGGTGAGCAGGGGGAGGAGGAAGTTTCCCTTGAGCGTAGCTTTTCTTTTTGTGGTGCGTTGGTGCAAACAGGACGACTACTTTGCAACTATAAATCCATCAAGACGTCTGGTGCAGTAATCCGACAAAAAACAAAAAAAGAAAGAAGAGTCCAGTTTCATAAAGTCAGAAAGCCACGTCCTGCCCGACGTCTGCGGCGTGGCGGCGAGCGCGGCGTCAGTCCACCGTCGGTCCCAGCGTCTGTTCGCGATACTGAAGTGAAAAAGCAGACGTTGGAAATTGGATCCGTCCTCGTTTATTGCTACCAGAGACGGCACGTCCCTCTTTTATTAAGCCAGCCCGTCTGATCCAGACGAGGCCGCGGGAAAGTTACCGAATATTTCCAATTAAATGTGGCGTTGCAGTTCGTTAGTGTGATGCTTTTATTTTGAAAAACGCGAGCGGGTTGAGCAGCTTTGCCGGAAAACAAAACTCCCAAAACTGAATATATTCACCTTCATACGTGTTTCAGAAGCCACTTTGATCCCTTCACAATAAACCTCTTTTCTCTCTTTCGACAAAAAACAATATCAAAATAATAATAATAATTAGTGCAAAGTACAACCAGTTGATTCTTCACATATGACCAGTCAAACGTCAGCATCAGACTCAGTGTGTGGCCCCCCCAAAAATAATAAATAGAAATTCAGCCTCCTCTCTGTCACTTTCACTCAGCAGGAGAACACCAGGACCAGGAGGGCTGGACTTTAAAACAAACCACTACACTACATTTCCCAGAATCCCACTCAACAGTTTCCCTTCCTGCTTATTCAGCATTTTAGGGGAAAACTTCCAAAGTGTCAGCATGAGCAGGTTTTCAGTGACGGTACCGAGCCTACAATTAAAGAGATCAGCGTGAGTCGTCTATCGTTAAGAGGGGATGATGGGAAATGTAGTGTTTCCGGTTGTAGGTTCCAGCCCACCTGAGCTGCAGGACCCTGTTTCATCGCAAAGAAAAAAACAATAAGTGAGATGAAGCGAATTAAAACCTTCATTTTCTGGAGCCTGCGTTCTCGTTCTCGTTACTCATGAAAATAATGACAATAACACCACACACACACACACACACACACACACTCTCACACACACACACACACACAAAACCCCTCCGGGCACTCCTCATCCTCCATGAAGACCTGGAAATGTCCCTCACTTGGGTTTTTACTGGAAAGACAGTGGAGCTCGGTTAAAAAAGGACAGAAACACATTTTGCTTTTTTCAGGGACACGGCAAAAACACATCGATGGAGAAGAGGGATTCAACTGCTGAACCGGCTTCATGTCGTTTGTGGTTTAGAGAAAAAACACGACTCAGCCTGGATTCAGGAGATCCAACGTCCTCCATCACGTTTCCTTTAAGGCCTTTAAGGTATAAATAAATATTGATTTTTTTACTGTAGGAGTGGGACGGGAGGATTCCTAATCACTGAGCTCTAACATCAACACGAGTCAAACAGGAAACTCAGGTCCCTCTACCACAGAACATGGAGGTCACCAGAACCAAGAGGAGCAGCACACACACACACACACACACACACACACACACACACACACACACACACACACACACTAATAAGCACAGTCCAGGGAACTAAAATAGCTTATTTTCCAGCGACAGCCACAGACTTCTTCTTCTTGAATTCCTCTTTTCTACAGGGGGGGTGGAGGTGGAGGTGGAGGTGGGGGGGTGAGTCGAGTGCGTTGAGTGCGTTGTTTTTTTTTCTACCAAAATGACGTCTAGAGTGTTTTCTTTGTTTTGGTTTTTTTACATCGTCTCTTGGTAGTTAGTGTTTCCCTCCCGTGTTGGTGGGGGGGGGGCTCTATTTTACCTCCAGGATGGAGGGGTTGGACTCCATGATGGCCACGATGATCTTGTCGATGTAGTCCTGGAGCCGGTAGTTGATCTCCTCCTGTTTGTGGATGGCCTCCATCAGCTGCAGCGGGACAAACAGGACGTCAGCACATGGACAGGGGAGGACAATAAACAGCGTGTGTGTGTGCGTGTGTGTGTGTGTGTGTGTGTGTGTGTGTGTGTGTTGCTGGGACCGACCTCTCCGCGGGACACGGAGTTGATCTCCGCTGCCAGGGAGTCGGAGAAGGAGGCCGACATCAGGTTCTTGGCTCCCTGGATGCTGAGGTTGATGATCTGCCCGTTCAGCTCGTCGTTCTGTTCCTTCAGGCTGCGATTGTCCTGCAGAAACACACGGAACCACAGGTCAGGTTCTACTTCCTGTCTCTGTCCAATGAGCTTTTAGTTCTTAGTCAGTCAGTCAACTAATGGGATCTTTAGTTTAGTTATTGGTTTAGTGGACAAAAAAAATTACAGTATTTTATTCTACTTTTAGTAAAAAAATGAAGTCAAATAAAAGCAAAACGTATTTTAGCCTAATTTTAATCAACTTAAAATCCAAATTTATTTAATTTAGCCAAAGAAAAACCGGCCAGGCATTTTATTTAGTGCCTTAAAAATATTAATAAATTAAAGTATCTTAGTCGACTGATGTTTTTTAGTCGATTAAAATCCAAAGTAAGTTCCAGTCAATGAAAATCCAAAGGATTTTTAGTTTTAGTCGATTAAAAACAAAAGCATTTTAGTCGAGTTTGTAGTCAAAGAAAATCCAAACTATTTAAATCTTGTTCACTCAGAGATTGAAATCCAAATATTTTTTCTAATTTTAGTCAAATTCTTTCATCGTCTTTTAGTCTTTGACAGCAGGTTGATAGTCATGTTCCTCATAAATCAAACTAATTAATTTATCTCAAAATGGATGAAAGGTGGATCTCTCCTGTTACTTCATCAGTGTTGAGCAGCGTTGACTAATAGTTTCCCTCTGATGAGGTTACGCTGATCTATCAGAACCAGAGTCGCTCCGTTCCACCACTAACGGCGGTGACCGTCCTTCACCTGTTTGAGGCGTTTAATCTCCTGCTCCAGCTCCGCCTCCCTGGTCCTGGACTGGTACTCCTGCAGCCCGGCTCCGGGCGTTCGGCCTCGCTTCGCTTCAGCCTCCAACTTGTACAGCTGCAGATGTTCCAGCTGTTTACGCAGATCTTCAATGAGCTGAACACAGGGAGGGGAAAATCAGTCAATGCTGCACTGATTCAACTGTTACAGTCACCTACCTGCAGCATTTTACATGAAAATGAACATTTTTTATTTGATATTCTAACCTCATACACAAATAAAGGTAATAGTTACTACTACTGTTCAATAGTTTGGGTTCACTTAGAAATGTCCTGATTATAGAGAAGAAAGAAAATCACTGTTTAACAGCTAAATTTCCAGGTGTAGGATGAATAAACTACCTCTAATCTAATCTAAAGGAAGGTTTATTTGACAGCGTGTGGATCATTTCGACGCTGTGGGCCGTGTGCTTCACCTCCTGCGTGCACTCCTTCTCCTTCTGGTTCTGGTGCCGCTCGTGGCTCAGTTTGTCCGCCATCTTGCGGCGAGACTCCATCTCCTCCGTCAACCTGTCGCTCGTAGATTCAGTCTCGTCCTGCAGCTTCTTCTTCTCCTGGAGAATAAAAAAAGAAGAAATGGCGGATGTGAGGATAGAGGCGGCGTGGTAAGACCAGAGGATGTGAAGAGAAATGAAAGTGAGAAACTCACCTCCTCCAATCTCTCGATGTTGGCTCGTAGACATGGAACACAGGACCTCAGCTCACTGTTCTCCTCATCCAGCTGCTGCAGTCTGCAGAACCAACACACACCACACGTTAGAGACTGAAACCACTGAGACGCCTCCACACAGATTCTACAACAGAGGTGTCCAACTCAACCTGATTCTACTGATGAAGCTCCAGTGGTTGATCAGTAGAATCAGGTTGTTACTGCTGGACCCAGAGAGGTTCTCCAGGACCTGAGCTTGACACGTGTGTGTTCTACGAGTTAAAGGTTCACAATATATTGATGCCAGCAACATCGGTAGATAATATAATAATAAATATTATGGTGCTAACATTATGGGCTGTTGCTGCATCTTCACATAAACGTGTTGTTTAAGTAAAGTCAAGTTTCAGATGTGGAGCAGAAAAATTCATCTTTAGTTCTGGAAAAAAGTAAAACAAACCAGCCTGCTGTATTTGCTCTGCGTGTTTGTGCAGAATTCGCACAAAACGTTTTATTTAAGAGTTTGTCTTTTTTAAATGATGCTGTATCCCTCTCTTTATTCACATGGTGGTGCATAGTTTGCCAGATGGGGGCAGTATTGAGCTGCTAGTTCATCCACAGATTAGTGAGTCACTGGCATCAACATTAAACCCAGTTTTATTTTATGTCCACTAACTTTAAAGGTTTAGGGTCATAAAGAAATTAAATTTAAATTAATACAATTTCCAATAGAGATCACACTGAACTAATCAGAAATCCACTCTACACATTGATAATGTGGTAAATGACTTTTCTAGCTGCAAATGTGTGTTTGATAATTGCATCAGAAGCTAATTGATGATTAGAAAACTACTGTTTAATGATGTTAGTGCAGCTGGAAATGTTTTTTCTTGGTTAGATGGAGCATTCTTTGGCGGAAGCAAAAAATAAAAATCTGTATTTTTAACCTCGACTATAAATAAAAAGTGATAAATAAAAGTGTGACCTTGTATACAAAACACTAAACTGTCTGAGTGACTCCAAAAACTGAATTAAAATAGTGTTTTAGGAAGATTTTGTGGTTTTGTGGATTTCTTGTCATTTAAAAGTCCATTTTGTAAAATGAAATGTTAAATTCTCGTAACTGAAAACCTAAGAACCAGTTGAAGCATGTTCACCCCACCTGGCCTGCAGGTTCTCCAGCTCCAGCCCCCGCTCCCTCTCCAGCTTGCTCAGCGCCTCCTTGTGTCGCCGGCCCTCCTGCTGCAGCTGCTCCTCCGTCTGCACCTCCTGCTCCTTCAGCTGCTCCTCCAGGGCGTTGGCCCGGTGCACCAGCTGCAGGTTCTCCTGCCGCAGCCTGGCGTGCTGCTCGCCGGACGCCTCCGAGTCCTTCTCCAGCTCCGCCACGCGGCGTTCCAGGAGGAGCACCTGCAGGAGGAGGAGGGGGGAATTCTGGGTTAGCTAGGGATGCACAGGGGGCTGGAACAGGTGCTAATGTGCCCCCTATGATCCAAATGTGCACTAAAGTGCCCTCAAAGAGCTGGAACAGGTGTTAAAGTGACCTATCTGAGCAAAATTGCTGATTAAAGTGTCCTGTTGGGAGCTAAAAAGTACAATAAAATGCCCTCTAGCAGCTAAAACCCTTAAAATACCTTTAATTAGCCACCTGGGACAAATCCCTCAAACTTCAGGAACTTGTGTCTGTTATTTATTTATCATTTAAAGCTCAACTCGGTTATTTATTGTCTCGTTCTGAAATGTCTAGATGTTTTACTGTATGATATTTTGTTATCATCAGTTTATAGTGTTCTTTTAGTGTTTATTGTGGTCAGTGTTGGTAGTAATATGACATAAAGTGATAGAATACTGTAATGCAGTAAATTAATTAATAAAGAAAAAAATGTAATATTCTCGTCAGTACAAATGTCAGTGATGTGGATTACAATTCATTTCCAACCTGGATTAAAGTGTTTAAAGAATGTTGTAAAGAATTTTTCCCTCTTAAAGGTGTTTTTTAGTTGTTGTGGTGCTTTTGTACAAACTGTAAAGCTCGTTGGGGCAAATCTGTGATTTGTGATTCTGGGCTGAACAAATAAAGTTGAATTGAATTTTGCTGAAATCACAGTGAGATCAGCAGCAGGGAAAATGTTTCACGGCCTTTTTAGGTTTTGGCTCTGTCTACTACCTGAAGACAGCAGCAGGAATTTAACTAAACATTAGTAAGTTAACAAAAGCTCCTGGAGGATGGATGTGGGTCCAGGTTTCTGTTCCAACACACCTGATTCTAATGAATCTAATCAGCCACTAGAGCCCTTTCAGCATTAGTAGAATCAGGCGAGTCACTGCTGGTTGGACCTGGGTTGGTGACCCCTGCACTACAGCAGATCTGAAGACCACTTTCAACAGTGGATTTACCAGCTTTTAGAAAACTAGTCAACAAAGAAGTCAAGTTACTTTTATTTGTACATCCAGAAAATCACAAATCACAGATTCGCTCCAATGGGCTTTAAAGTTGATAGAACAGCAATGCGAACATCCCCTGAATTTAAAACCTCACATCATGAAAGGAAAAAAACTCCCTAAAAAAACCTTTAACAGGAGAAAATATGAGTTCTAAACCTCAGTAAAGACACAGGAGAACAGGTAAAAGTTGAATATGACATAACAGAACATAAATCTATTGAACTGTGGTGTATGTGGAGGACGAGGAGACAGGATCCATCTCAGCTTCCTGGTGAACATTTTAAACGTTTTAAACGTTTTATGCAAATAATCACTTTAAAAATGACAATTAGAGTTTTGAAGAGTTTAAATTAGACTCTAATTTTAAAATAAGACGGATTGTGTTGCTCTGCCACTGCTTCTGCTACCGTTTGTGCTATAATTTATAATTATTCGCCTTTCTGTGATTTCTGCACGTTCTTTTGCTTTTTAAACCTCTGCCACATTAGCTGTTAGACCTGGTGCGACCTGCCTGCTGAAACAGCAGCTAAAATAAAAGACTGAGCACCTTGTCCGTGATGTCGTTGTCGGCCAGCTCCAGGATGTCCCGCGTCAGGTCGCTCATCGTGTCCAGGGTCATGGAGCTGTTCTGGAGGAGGTGTCTACACGAGGAGGAAGCACTCACGTGAATAAAAACGCTCTCATAAAGCAGGACGAACCACGACAGCGACACACAACAGAACTAAGAGAAACGCTCACCTCGCCACTTTCTTGCTGGAAAGCCTCTTGCCGGCGCTGCGTTGGAGATAAAACAACAGGAAGATAGTCAGGAAGAGAAAAGGGATGGAGGAAGGAGACACCATCTCCTGGTGTTTCCCTGATCCACCTCTGTGTGAGCACAGGACCCCCCCGACTGGAAACAGGGTGAAGATGATGATGACTAGGCGCTTCTTTAAAAAACTGGATTTTTTTAGCTGCAATAAATCCACAGCAAACTAACACAAACACAGCAGCGACGTGCTGATCCAGGACGGGGAAAAAAAAAAACGCACAAAAAAAAAAAATGAGTCGCGAGGATTTTTCCCGAAATTCTTTCGTAAATTACGCAGCTCTGAACCGTTTTTTTCTGTCTTTAATTCACACGGGCGACAGGTCAAATAGGATTTTGGTGGCTCACTAAGTTTTCTGTAATGCAGCAACTACAGCCGGTAATCCTGGATCAGCAAGTCCTGAAAAGATTCACAGCCCAGCAGCACCGACTCAAAGAAAGCACGGATGTTATAACGATAATAAAACAAATATACACACACTCACCTGGGATACCTGCAGTTACTGGTTTATAAACCTGCAGCTTTTTTTATTTAACACCATCAAATACACAATAGAAAACAAAACAATGGAGTCTAGTAACAGGAATGTAGGTGAAGTTTTTCCCGTTAATGAGCTAAAATGCGACCGACTATCACACAATAAAAAGATGAGGAATGATTCTATTCCACATTCACATTCCCTGACTGAAGGACATGCGTGAGAGAAGTGCATCTAACCAACACTGCAACACACACACACACACACACAGCGAGGTGGGGGTGGGCGGGGGCGGGCGTGAGTGGTGTGTGTTACCTAGTCATCTCTAGGAAATTGAGGCGAGTGGAGAGGTCCTCCAGACGACTGATTTGTTTGTGACACTGGCTACAGAAAAAGTCCAGCGCCTCCTCCCTGAGGAAGCTCTGAAAGCAGTCAGGGAGAGGAGCAGGAGCACTGGAGAGGAGACAGGGAGGAAAGGAGGAAGAGGTGAGTGACAGACAGGAAGGGTCACCTGGGTGGGGGGGGGCACGTGGGGGCGATGTTAGTGAGATCCACAGTGAGAGGGTCACAGCAGGAGGGGGAGGAGGGGGGATAAAAGACATGAAACACAGGCTGTGCAGAGTGAGCGGCTGCGTGAAGGAAACAAAACGTCCAGGAGGAAGAACAAGAACGCGCTGATCTTCAGCGTCGATAAGACGAGTTGTTAAACGCTGCATCTTCTGTAGTGAGTTTACAGAGCAGGAGTCATGTAGTTAAAGTTAAAGGGGGGGGGGGGGTGGAAATATAGTAAATTTAATTGAAACAAATCTGGTGCAATTCGAAAAAGAAAAAACAAAAAGCTATAGACTATTGATGATAATATCAGCTATAGACTATCAATAATCACTATTGATGATAATATCAGCTATAGACTATCAATAATCACTATTATTGATAATATCAGCTATAGACTATCAATAATCACTATTATTGATGATATCAGCTATAGACTATCAATAATCACTATTGATGATAATATCAGCTATAGACTATCAATAATCACTATTATTGATAATATCAGCTATAGACTATCAATAATCACTATTATTGATAATATCAGCTATAGACTATCAATAATCACTATTGATGATAATATCAGCTATAGACTATCAATAATCACTATTGATGATGATATCAGCTATAGACTATCAATAATCACTATTATTGATAATATCAGCTATAGACTATCAATAATCACTATTGATGATAATATCAGCTATAGACTATCAATAATCACTATTGATGATAATATCAGCTATAGACTATCAATAATCACTATTGATGATAATATCAGCTATAGACTATCAATAATCACTATTATTGATAATATCAGCTATAGACTATCAATAATCACTATTATTGATAATATCATCTTCAGGTTGAGATTCTCTCCAATCACTAATTAATCTCATTTTTCCCTTAAAGGATATTTTTCTACTTTTTAATCTCTTAACATGTGAGTGGACAAATCTGCTTCAGTTTATGATTATTGATTATTGGAACAAAGGGAACGTTTGGCTGTTTTCTCCTCATGTTTCCCTGCTTCATGTATGAAGAGGCTGGACCCAAACACTTCTGTTACTGACAACAGCTCTTTTATATTCTCACCCATGTTGCCCTGGCTGAAATGTCCCTGACATTCAATTGATTTAACTTTAAAACCCCTGATTTAAAAACGTGTCCGCTATAGTCAAAGTATGGAGCGTGCTGCACCTTAAAAACACCCCAACACCTCCGCTGCAGAGTGGTTAACCATTAACTCACCTACATTGAAACAACATGAGCTTTGACGCAAAGAAAAAATAAAATAAATAATAGAACAGCGCCTCCTTACATTACCTCCAGCAGCTGAGCCAGGTGTGAATTATGCAACGAACTGGCACTGGTTTCTGTTTGTGGAGGCAGGAAGGCTGCGAGACACTGGACGGTCATACGGACACATCAGTGTGTGTGTGTGTGTGTGTGTGCGTGTGCGTGTGTGTGTGTGTGTGTGTGTGTGTGGGCCGTCCCTGTCACAGACGCCTACGGCACACGTGATTGGCTGAGAAACGCGGTGACGCATCCACACCGAGTGGGTGAAGTCGGTGGGACGCAGCTCTTGTGCATGTTTGATTTTCCAGGATGAGCAATGAGCAGATTTATTCCACCACCACCAGGATGTGAAGTCATATTTTAAAACACTGTTTATTTCAATTTAAAAATAAATTAGGTCATGAATTACTTGAAGCACAATTTGTTATGACTCATCTCACGCTAATGATCTGTGTCTATTTACTGCTTTGTTTCTTTAACATTAACCCTCTATTGAATAGAGGTGCGCGTGATTGTCACCTCTATATATATATATATATATATATATATATATATATATATATATATATATATATATATATATGGCAGCAACTACTATCTATATTTTATTAAAAATCTGTGATATAAATCTATGTTTTTACAGTTAGATGTGAAAAGGGGGCTTTTATTTTGAAGGACATTCAATTTATGAGGTCACATGACCAGTCCCTTCTGCTCATGGACATGTGACACTAACCAAAGGTTGAATCTTATTCTGAATTTTGGAACATTTAACTCACTATCTGGGGTAATTAAGCACTATTATAATTATTTTTTTCATTTATATTTTGTCCCCCCTAATATGACAATAACTTTTACAATGTCTTAGTAATATTTCATGCTATAGAGGGTTAATGAGCATCAGTATAAATAGGTGTTAAACATGCTGTTTAACAACAGCAATTTTCTTTTACAATACCAAAACTTAAACGAGGATCATAAAGTTTATATCCAAGCTTCTTATTATACTCATGTAGCTTTAACTTGAGTGATTAGTCAATTGAGATAAAATTAATCTGCAACTATTCTCTTGATGCAGAAAAATGATGTTTGCAACTCCTAACCCTAACCCTGACCTATTTTCTGACATTTTATAGGCAAGAAAATCCATTTGCAAGTTAATGTATTAAATAATCATTAGTTGCAGTCCTACTTTTGATGAAATCAAAGACCCCCAACAGTTAAGCTGTGCTCCATTTGCAGCGATAATTCCAGCATTACTACTATTTCCGTTTTGTCAATGGGCTACGAAACATTTGCTTCCCGGTGAGGCGACTCATGGAAATATCAGCCCAGCGGGAATCACCATTCATCCTGCTCAGAGTCTGTTAAAGAAAACACGAGTAGGAGGAAGGGGGAAAAGGAGGAAAACGCTGCGTTAGAAGGGGTTTAAAGGCAAATGAACGGTGCCACAGACAGGAATGTGTGTGTGTGTGTGTGTGTGTGTGTGTGTGTGTGTGTGTGTGTGTGTGTGAGACACTAGACAGACTACAGTCAATCTGTATCTGGCAGCACAGCAGCAAAAGCTGCTAAGACACTGCTTAACATCCTTCAGATTAAAGCTGGGTGTCTACCAACCTAATGACGGTTCTGAACCAGTTTTTTTTATTTTTTTTTACCCCCCCTCAATAACTCAGTGAGAGTAAGACTGATGGGTTTAATTCTGTATCCTTTGTGTCCGTCTGTCCCTTCAGCAGAAGACGGAGACGCATGGGGGGGTCTATCTCCAGATAGCTGTTATCAGGAGAGAAAAACACTCCCTGGAGAATGTCAATAGGGGCACAACAGATGGGAAGAAAAGAAAGAGGTGATAAAAAGAAAGTTGGGATTTGAGGACTGGGTGTGAATTTACATTAGTTCTCACATCTGTCAAAATCTCTCTGTACGATATTGGGTTAAATGGAATTAAAGCTAAATATATTAATTGTTTTTTTGTCGTTTGGCTGCAGCCTCTCCTAGAGACACATTTTAATTATAGTTATAGATTTTAAAGTGATGAAACATGAGTATAGAACATCCACATGTGTCCAGTGGTTGTGTTTCACTGCATTTACTCATATTACTGAGGAAATGTTAAATTTAACAGATCAATATGACTTTTGAGCTTTTGCACTTTTTAAGTGAGAACTACAAAAATGACCTATTTTAAATAATTATCTATAATTATCTACTATTTAAGGTACATTTAGAACAGAGAAAAATTAGATTAATCAATCTGATGCTGATATTATGCATTTAATCTTTATTTTTTACTGCACTGTAACTTTGTTCTTGTTTTATTTTTTACTCTTAATGTTGGATTTTTCCCCTTTTTAACTTGTACCTTGATGCTTCTAATGTTTTATGTAAAGCACTTTAAATGACCTTGTTGATATACAGATAAACTCACCTTGTCTAATAGTGATTATTGATCTTCTATAGACCAGGTGTCCAACCCTGGTCCTGAAGAGCTGATGTGTGTGTGTGTGTGTGTGTGTGTGTGTGTGTGTGTGTGTGTGTGTGTAGTAACACACCTGATTCTACTAATTAGCCACTAGAACCTTTGTTAAGGATCTTCATCAGTAGAATAAGGTTTTTTGAACCAACTGACACATATCTTCCTGATTTTAATCAAATTGCACCAGATTGGTGCATTTAAATTTACTATTACTAATCTATAATAATCGGAGAGGACGCTGGACCCTGAGATGCTGGAACACCGTGTCTCTCTGTGTGGGGGGTCTCTACCTGGGCGACAGCAGCGAGGAGCCGTTGACCTGCTCGGGCGGCTGCGTGAGGGGGTCGCCCCCCCCCTCCGTGGCGTCCACGCCGCCCTGCAGCAGCAGCTCCGACGTGTTGCTCTCCCCGAAGTCCTCGAAGTGCTCCTCCTCCCCACCGATGACCGTCACCAGGGAGTGGTTATGGTGCTCCGAGCTCAGGGAAAACCTGCAGGATGGGGGGCAGAACGGTTAGCTGTGTGTGTGTGTGTGTGTGTGTGTGTGTGTGTGTGTGTGTGTGTGTGTGTGTACACAAACAACAGTTAACTTTAGCTCCTTGGCGGAGACAGAGGGTAAAAAAGCACGGCGCTCAGAGCGGATAAAGATGGACATCAGTGTATCTGAGAACAGCAACAGAACCGTTTATTTACCAAACCACAGACTGAGACCAACACGACTCTACAGAGAAAGAAGACGTGCTATAGTACTCTCTTTTTGTGTATTGGACCCAGACGCCTGGCTCACAGCTTTCTGTAAAAACCCAAAACAAGTTTTATTTATCTTCACCTAGAAAGATGCTTAATCCCAAAACGGTCATGTGGTGTAAAAACTTGTTACCAGATAGTTTAACTTACATAAAAATACTTTAAAAAATTAAAAAACAAGTCCTATATTCTAGGTCGATTAAATATTTATGATTCTGCTTCAGTTACAAACTCTGTTTTATCCTGGGCCACATCAGCATGATGTTTTCTCTCAAAAGGCCAGATGTAAAGATCATATAAATCTACCTATTATCACACTGCACTCATTCAGTGTCCTAATAATTATAACTAATAAGTCATTAATAGAAGTTTAAATACATGCTGTAAAAAATAATGCTATATTATTGTGATGATTTTAGCATCCAATTATTAAAAAATGATGCAGAAAAACATGAGAAATCATCACAGATATCCAGGGACTCATGCTGATAACAAGTATTAATGATTTTATTCATTTATTTGATGTATTTTCACAGATCGGTTTGTGATTGGACGACTCAAAGAGACTTAAAGCAAACAGTTCTGCTCTTCTGACGCAGGTGAAACCAGAATCTAAAAAGAGAGAAAAGAACCAGAGGCACATGTTGTATTTAAAGCTTTTTATATACTTATTTATTCTCAGAGCATCTATTGGATTCTATGGTTTTAGGTTGCTCTGCTGAATTAAACAACTATTCGACTTTCCATCTCTCAATAATTTGCACAAGTCTCTGAAACAAAAATGAGAAGCTGTGTCGGCCGTGAGCCTGGATTTTGATGTTTCGTGTCAGGAAAATTACACAAAATAATTACTAAAAATATATATATATATTTAAATTTTAAATTATAAGAAAACCAACATGAACAACAAATGTACATTTTGAGAGACGTGATTTTCTTATGATTTAATCCCAGAGGCTGATTTGTCTTTTTCGCTGGATAAACGCAGCAAAACCACGACGGCAGCGAGAACCAGCAAGAACCACCTCGTGGGTCAAGGTCTCCTTAGAATCAGATATGGCGTTAGGTTTCATAACTAGTGGACTGACTTACACAACTCAGCAGATAATCTATGGGTGGATCTGAAGAGGTACAGAATTACAAGAGATTTTACATCTCTGTTTTAACAGGAAAGCTGCAAAGCTGCAAAGACCTTTACCGTCGTCCAACAGGATACGTTGGACGTCTTGAGCACACACAGGATGAGGATGTCCAAATCAGCAGTAAAGTTGCTCCATCAGCACACGGCGACACACCCATTCCACTTGTTTACAGGAGTCAAACCATCGCTCTCTGATTCTAAAGCTGAATTTTGACGCTGTAATTTAAGGCGGTATTTAAAAAACACATCCAGGCTACAAATTAGACTTTGGGCGCTCTGAGGTGTTTCTCTTTTTTTTTCTTTAAACCAGAAACGACGCAGGTTAAACAGTAACGCGACCAGCTGGGATCCACTCACCCTTTACTCAGGCTCTTGCTGCTCGGCGCCACGTTCAAGGCCCTCACATCGAGGGACGGCGAGGACAGCGAACGCATCTTGTTGCTACGCCCTCCACTGCCCTGGCGAGAAAGCCGAGGAGCAACTGGAGTCAAAACCCCCGACAACCAGAGCGGAATCCTGAAGTTTCACGGGTCACCCCGAGTCAAAAAAGAAAAAACAACCACGACTCTCTAACATGAAAAATCAAACAAAGGTTGGGGGGTTTCTGAGTCCTACAGAGGCTGGCTGAGCATCGTCTGAAGGGGTTGACGGTGAGTGGGTTAATCAGATTTGAGGCTAACAGACAGTCCTGCTGACTGTCCAAGGGCCAAATGTGTGTGGGGACATGGGGGGGGTAATCCTGTTAGATTCCTAATCCCCGGCCCGGTGCACACACTCCTACACAGACTAGGCCTTTAGCTGCAGACTCCAGCAGGACGCAGCCAGGCTAAGCTTTCATATCGTCACTGCTAAATCACTTAAGGTGGAATTTTGGTAGCACCCTTAAAAAAAAGTTAGAAAGATGTTGCTGTGTACGCACATGAGTTGAATATGAGAACCTTCTCCACATGTGAAATAGGAGTTATACGTCACTGTGGATTCAACAGGGACGTCTTTCTGGTTCTGGCGAGCCCAGCGGGTAATGAGTTCCCTACATTTCCGGTAAAGAGCGGCTATAAAAGGTCACGGAGTATTACTGTAATAGCGTTCCAGTCAGCAAAAAAAAAAAAAACTCAGACTCAGAAGGAGTGACGGCATGAGCGAGCGGAGCAGAGCCGGCTTGTTCCATGCCCAAAGAAAAAGAAGAAAAAAACAACAGAAAACGACAATAAAAGAGCTAACTCAACACTTCCTGGAATTCAGGGTCAAACACGGAATGGGAAGTCCAAACACATCCGTGTTAGTCCGACCATTCCCATCCATCATAAAGTCGGAGAGAAAAGGGTCACACAGTCAGCAAATAGGAAAATACCCCCTCAGTACTGCTCTGGCTTTAACATATACATATATATATATATATACATACATA
The DNA here is from genome assembly GCA_036785175.1 of Eupleurogrammus muticus. Taxonomy (NCBI): domain Eukaryota; kingdom Metazoa; phylum Chordata; class Actinopteri; order Scombriformes; family Trichiuridae; genus Eupleurogrammus; species Eupleurogrammus muticus. The sequence continues at coordinate 1,077,577 of JAYKQN010000042.1, forward strand.
CATACATACATATGTATACAGCTCTGCAGCAGCTGGTACTCTACCATAAATCAGGATAACATTAATATTATTTAACATATCCTTATCTCTAACAACTAAAATATTGAACATGTCCTCGTCCTCATTCTTAGATGAAAACATTGGTTGGCGCAGTCACAATAAGAGTTAGTCACTCTGACTCACTTCTGTCCTGTTTACTGTTAATTTATCTTCTCTGATATAATTCGCTTTCTCCAAAGAGAGCATCATCACCAAAGCTGTAACAGAATAGCTCTGCTCTTGTTCAATTTAGACAAATCATCAAAATCAGATCACTGTAGGGTAACCCAATCTGATCAATGCCATCTGTATTTGATTCGATAAGAGTTAACGCGTCAACACCAGAGCACCAAATCATCGAGTGGGTGAAAACAAGTGACTCAAACTCTGTCATCAGCTCGTTTGCAAGAGATTTATAATTTATTTACCCAGAAGTCAGTCACCAGGATGAACATTTTATTACTAGTTTGAGAGCTGCTGCTGAGATAACTGATCGTTTCAACCTCCAATGAAATTATATTAAGCGTTATAAAATAATCAAACAGCAACTGTGAACTAAAGAGAAGAAGAGAAAATAACTCCTACAAAGTAAAAAAGGGCTGAAAACAAAACAAAATAAGTTTACTTACTGTCATCGTTACTATTTCATGCCGTATTTAGATAGTTTAAAATAGATGAGCAGCTCTCGTTTCTTTTTCCAGGCTATAAACATTAGGATCCATGAAGACACAGGCTTATGTGAAGAAGGCTCTTCCTCTGTTCAAGGTCTCTCTGGTGCTTACACTGTGCACATTTCACGTTATCTGTGGATGAGTTTTCCTGTTCAGCCACACAGCGAAAACATCAACACACTGCAGAACGTGTGGAACGCTGCTTCCAACTGTCCAACAACGTGCAGGCTTTATTTAATATTCACTATTCAGGAGAAATGTTGCAGAAGATTAGCAAGGAAAAAAAGTTCTGGATTCTATTTACTTGTGCTGTCTGTAACTTGCTCCTATTTTAAAAAAGGGGTCTATAAATAAAGTTATTATTATTATTATTATCAAAGTGATAGCCATCTATTTATTGCCTCTGTGTAATCTGCCTGTCTGTGACCCAGATAGAACGCGAGCAGTAAATGAATCAGGACTGGACACGCGAAGACAACTATGCAGCGGCGTTGTTTCAGTTCGAGGCAGGGAACACACCCAGGAAGAAAAAATGTGAGCAGCGCAACTTAAAATGCAGGAATCCTCTGCATTTTTAGAGCAGAAACCATTAAAATGTCGACTACCAATAATCTTTATTAATGCATCATATCAGCCTTCAGATTATGCATGGATTTTTGCTGTTCTAAATGTCCCTTGAAGGATATTTTTCTACTTTTTAATCTCTTAACATGTGAGTGGACAAATCTGCTTCAGCCAAGTGTCTGTTTATGATTATTGAACAATGAGAAATGGTCTCAGTAACTAAAAAACCTCATTTCTGCTTTTAGAATGACAAAAAAACATGTTTAACACAAACCAAACCAGCCTCAGTTATATTGATCCGTTACATTCAACAGGAATGATGTATGTAATATAACAACAGCTGATTTAAGTTTAAAAACACGCCACACCTCGCCGTACTCCAAGGTCATGTGATCAGAGTGAAGGCTTCTCCAGGCCAAACCCCCTCAGCCGGAGATTCAACACATTTCCAGCAAGTTCTGTGATTAATCACAGCATTATGACGTGGAACCGGTTCACATGACACACGGATTACAACCGACGACGCATGGTAGTGCTGGGGGGGGTAAACTCACACCGACCTGTTTCCGCTCTCCTCGGGGTCGTTCAGCGTGGCCTCGATCCCGCTGTCCGTCTCCACGTCCTCGTGCATCTCCGGGGGGACGAGGACCCCCGTGTCCTCATCGGTGAAGGTCTCGCACTCGCTGTAGGTGCTCTCCGAGCCCAGGTAGGCGCTGTCCGTCACCTCATTCTGCTGCAGCACCACCAGCAAAAAAGGGTTTTACTACATGCACGTCAAGCAGAAAACAATGATCTAAGTTGCAAACATGATTTATCACTGAGCCACATACATGGAATTAATTTATGACGATCAAACTAATCAATCACATGAGTCAACAAACCATTACCCTCATTACAAAGATAAAAAAGCTGATCCATGGCGATTACATGTGATAGAATTATAAAAGGTCACCAGGTGTATTTAAAAAATATATATAGGTTAAATGAGTAAAAAAAGGCAGTTGTGTGAATGAAAAAGTTCACAATACACCACATCATCTTAACAGGTAAATGTATTTATTTATTTATGGTTTAGTCCAATATAATTTATCTCTGTTTTAAGATTTCAAGACTAACAACAAGACTGAAAACTGGTTTTTGCAGTGCGTACTGTACTTTTATTCACGTTAATGCTGTAATTCGGACTAAATTATCTACCAGAGGAATAAGATAATTCTACTTAAGGTGGACTAATTGCACCAAGACAGGACACAGCATCTTCACCTGTTTAGCCGTGCATCCCTGTTGCTGTTATTAGTCTTTGAGTCCGTCTGTATTGATGCCAATTATTCCAACAACCAAACAAATCACACAGAATAAACAGACCTCAGAAGCAGTCTGCCGTTTCAGATCGCTTCTCCAAGCGTTGCTGCATCAACAAGCTCTGAGCAACGAAACGCGGCGAATCAACGCGTTCAAAGCAGCGAAACAGCAGTAAACACACAACCTACAGACACTAACTGTAAGCTAAAGTTACAATAAAAGGAGAAACACCTGACGAGGTAAAGACAGGTGTGACGTACCAGGAGGAGCGGAGCAGCAGGAGCACCATCCACCATGCCCACAACCATCCTCTCTGCCCGGGGTCAGTGACAGGAACGCTGGCCTGACATGACTAACGCTGCCTCACCTCCACTCCCAGAGCGAGAGAGAGAGAGAGAATGTTTGGAAAAAAGGAAAAAAGAAATAAAGGAAGAGACTCACAGCAACAGCTCGTTCAGCTCCGCTGGGGGCGGGGGTCGAAGGGGAGGAGACAGCAGACAAAGTCCAAAGACCAGCGGTAGCCAGGAAAACCAGCTCTCTACCAGTCGGTTAAAAAACGCTGTTTAATGTTTCCCTTCCGTGGCGTCCCGTCCCAGGGTGACAGGATGAATCATTAACCGTGCTGCTCGCTGAATGGGAAGCATACATCCCAGAATGTCGTAGCTTCACAGCGTGTTAGTGCTCTTCTTGGCACGCGGGCGTGTGCATAATTAGCTTTTAGGACGGTTTACGGCGTCGCTGCTGCTGCTGCTGTTGTTGTGTATGATCACGTTACGGGATGGAAATGTGAAAGTTGGTGGAGCAGCTTTAGTTAGGGGCGGACGGGCGTTGCGTTTCTCCTCACCTTGGCTGTTTTGAGAGCAAACAGGGCAGGAACAGTGCAGCCATTGAGCGAGAGGAACCCTGTTTTCTGCCAGAAAAACCCGAAAGGGGAAAAAAAACAAGGCCGCGGACAACACAGGTGTGGCGTCTACTTCAAAACACGCAAAAAAACTCTGCTCACGGGTTCCTGTAAACAGCCGCCAGAGCACAGGAATATTTAATGTAGAAAATATGCTATGAATCCATGGACTTATCACACCAGTAGTTCTAATTTATTCACACACACACACACACACACACACACACACACACACACACACACACACACCTCTTTGTTTGTGGCCATTTCTTTTTAAGATGCATATAAAACTAAAAACTCCTAATATCACAATAAAAACTCATGAATAATAATATGCAGACTGGAAAATATGCGATTGCTGCACAGCCTCATGTTTGTGAAACAAAGCTCTGCACTGAACTAACGTCCCACAGCGATATTAGATTTTCATGTTAACATTTTTTATAACATTACTGAAGGAGGGTTGCAACTCTCAACATATTTATAAAAGAGCTGCAGCAGACGAGATAATCTGTTTGTGTCGGAACCAGCCAGGACGTTCTGTTATTTCATATGTACCGTTTGTGCTGTGTGATAAAGGCAGATTTGGATTGAGAAGGAAAACACAGACAGAGACAGATGGGTCTTATCAGACTGTTTTGCAGATCAGGACCACATGGGTACATCTGTATTTTTCCCACCTTCAAGTTCTGGATTTACAACTTAGGATCTAAAATAAAAAAGGGCCACAGTGATGGTGGAATCGTAAAGTGCCAGACTATTGAAGATATACAGTTAGCTGGCTATAAAAGTTGACCAGATAAGCAGAATATATGCAGGAAATGCAGCCAAGCGCTGGGATCAAAACCCTCGATCTCGCAGCCACGTCGCCCACGAGAGCTGGAACATTCAAGTCATGTTCCTACAATTCATCCATAACACATTTATTGTCCCCGGGGGGGGTTTGTCTTGGACTCTCTGGATGTTAATGCACATGTAATTTCCCGCATTATAAAAACAACATTTAACAAAGCAGCCACTGTAGCAAATCACAACACAAACTCCACAGATCGCACAGAGCATCCGGGCAAATTAAACTAAGGCCACGGGAAACACACGCGCTTCATTTAGCTGCTGCTTCTGTTTCAGCCTCACTGTGCTGAAGCCGTTAGGAGGGTTCTGGATCCCGCTGATTCTTCTCAGCATGACCCTCCTTCCCTGCCTCTGATTGGTTAGTACCCACCGCCTTCTTTGTTGATTGGATTTAAGCCCTCAGAGCTTAGATTAACCTGCTGATTAACTGACCTGCGACCCTTCAAAATAAAATAACGACTCTCTGGGACCCCCTGTCACACACTGATTATTCTCCAGTTGATCGTTTTGTCCATAAAATGCCAGAAAATAGTCAGAAGCAGACATTACAGTTCAGCAAATCAGTATAAAATTACATCCTTAAATGTCCGGTTGTGTCTGACTAACAGTTTATAACTTAAATTGTTTTAGTTCACTTATCATTATGTATTATCCTTCCCTCTCCTTTGGAAATCATTGATCTGAACAATTAGAACACAGAAGAAAAACTAATCTGTACAGACAAACTTTTTTTCGTTTCAATTATCTCTATTTCACTCATGTCAGCTTCATGAAATTTTCAGTATTTACAATAAATGAAAGATTTCTGCTTTCTACGTCAAACCACTGTTGTTCAGAGCCTTATAAACTAAAGTCAAGAACTAATGAATCCATTACAACTCCACAATACATCAGACAGTGTATTAGTGGCTGTAATAGAGTCACTCACAGATACAGTAAGTGCTTTTCTACCAAAGCCTTTCAGATGAATGGCTGATTCAATCACACAACCATCAACTCATGCAGCGAGCCAGTCAGATTCAGAGAATCCAGTTGCACTATTGACTCCAGTATAAAGGCCTGCACTTCCCACCCATAACAAGTGAGGGCGCTGTTGCTACACACACACACACACACACACACTAGTGTGTAGCCCCTCGAACAACCTGCAATTACAGCTCTGCGTCGCACACAATAGCAGAAACATCCCCGTTTTGCAGAGGCCAGCAACAATGATAGTTAAATATACAAGTTCCGTGCACAAGAGAAGGAAAAGGAATTCCAGATATGCTAACCACAACTGTAAAAACACACTTAGAGACACACACACACACATTCCACTTAATTCAATATTTGTTGAATACTCAGCAGCGCGGCCTGCCAGATGCTATTCAGCGTGGGCCAAACCAGGGTGTTCATCCTGTGGAATATTCACAGAGTGGTAATGATAGCCCTGCAAGCCACCGGCTGAACTACAGCGGGAAGAGGGAGAGTGCACGGGGAGGTCAGCCCGTGACCTTCACGCCGTGCTGCTGCGTGTTCACCCCCCCCTCGCCCCCTCACCTCGTCGTACTCCTCGCCACAGCCCACGGCTCCGTCCCCCGGACTGTAGTTCACGTCGTAGAGCTGCGGCTCCGGACCTGCACGTGGAAGAAGGAAGAGGACGGGTTAATGTGTGCAGAACAAACAAGAAGAGTCTGTGAGCAAAAACAGGGAGGCTCAACAAACACACGGCTGGTGTGTACACTACCAATATCCACGTCCAAACAAACACACAATATATAAAGACAGAAGAAAAGGAAGGTGAAACACCAACATTATGAAGTGTCTTTATGCACCAGCACTAACAAAATATGCATTCTTATTACGATATGCATCTGCATCATGTGTATTTCCATGTTCTCATTTGATATTGACAGTAACCTGTGGCTATTTTTTCCTCTGTACTTAAAAATGATAAAGGTTGGATAAAAAAAATTGATATTTCTTTTTGCATTTTCCACTTTCTGGTTAAAAACTGGAAAAAAAAAAGTTTATTCTTTAAATTCCTAAGGTTCTACAATGTGAAACTTTAATTTAAAATCTGACCTAAGCAAGGGGAAGCATATCATTCTTTTTCATTAATGACGCCATATCACTTTCTAGTTTTTTCATTTATTGCCAAAGATTAGATATTTCTGCCTTTCTTACCTTTTAATCTTTCTCCAAAAGAATAAATCCAGAATTGGACAGAATTACAATCCTCTCAGCTTGTTAACAGTGGAGTTGTTAACCGGATATTTGACAAACTGTTATTTCTGCCCGTCTCACCTTTTGATTCCTCACTGCGAAAGCATAAAAATGTGACTCCATTGTTCACGGGATATTTGACGAACTGATATTTCTGCTCTAATGTGTTTGTTCAGGTATAATAATCAGCACATTTGAAGGTCTGGCATGTTTACACTGAGCGATCTGAGCCTGATGTGAAGATCAACATTTGGTGACTATTACACTCAGGTTTCAAGGGCTGTAGAATGTCACGTTACCAGTGTATAAAGAATAATGTCAAGGTGCAACCCATGTCCAATTTGTATTTTTTAACAATAAACCTTTTTCCTAAATCTCCAACTCGCCCTTTTTGGGGCAATTTATCAGACAAGCAGCAAAGCAGAAAGAAGAAGGAGGAGAATAATAGTATTATTAATAATGAAAATCAAGTAGCCTACATAATCAAATCTCATAATAAGATAAGTGTGAGTTGGGCAAAGAAATTTGAAATACAGCGACTACATCTCACGAGCCTGGTTTTGATTTGCTGCTGATTTTTCTGCCAAAATAGAATTATTTTATTGCTTTGCATGATGGATTCTGGTGTAGATATTTCCAAGTATCAGTGAAAGGTCAAATACCAGAGATGCTAAGCGTGTGTGGTGGTTTACACCTTATTGTAATGATTTTTTTTTTCTTTTCGATGCCAAGTCGTGATCGTTTTCCGTCCTAATTCAGATTTGTCGGCGCTGAAAGCTGCAGCCGAGCGGCGTAACCCGAGACAAACCAAACAAGACGGAGTCCCTCCGGCCAGCAGGCTCCTGTATCCAGTAAACAGAGCTGTGAATAGCACCCTACCGACAGAATGGAACACAAACAGTGTTCTCAGGAGCAGCCAGAACACCCAAGGGGTTTTTTGTGCCCACTGGTCTTATGTAACCCGCTGGCTCTATAAGACGTGGCAGGCCGCTGCTGTGCAATAAGAAAGCAAGTGATCCTGGTTTCTGTTCAAACCACACACCTGCAGTCTCTTGACATAAGTAAAAAAAATATCAGAACGCAGATATTCTCATGAGGAACATGTTTTTTCTTTGTTCCAGACATGCCACGGATGCTACGGGGAGACGAGGCATTTCCACAGCCTGCAGCTCTGTGTTTATTAAACGAGGAACCCCTGCTACCAACAACTGGTTCAGGAATTACATTAAAACCAAAAAAGATAAAGATGGAGTTTGTTTTGCAGCTAGTTTGGAGCTGGAAGAGCAGGTTGGGTGACATGGACAGTGGTGGATGAAGTAGAAGTACAGTCACCTTAAAACAAGAAAAGCTGTGAAATAAATTGGTTATTTAAGTAAAAGTGTTAACAAGAATATATATAGTACTCATCATGCAGACTGTATAGTGTACACAAGTAGAGTGTGAATAGTACTTCTATGTTGTAGTACATTAGTTTTTATCAGAAACAAACAGCATTTTTAATGTCGTAGTTTATCAACTTGGAGCCAATTTTAGATACTCGGGCAGATTAATAATTAAAAAAATACTGCATTATATGTGTATGACATGGTTGTTTAACACACATATTTACACTTAAACCCAAAATTATTCATACCTCTATCAAATATAAGGGAATACTTGATTTTTTCACTTAAAAATGTGTATTTCTCCTCAGTTTTTACTTAAATAGACACAAAAGAAAGTCTCCAACTATAAAGTGTGTATATATATATATATATATATATATATATATATATATATATATATATATATATATATATATAAAGACAGATTTCCCAGCATGCCCTGCAGGAGCTTTCTATATCAGTCATTTGTTGATGTGATTTTTAGTTTTCACTCTGTTTATTTACACATTCTAGCTTCAGACTTTCTGTTGTGTCCTAGTGAAATACAAAGAACAATTGTCCCCTCTGAAAAGTAGTGAAGTTTAAAGTAGCTTCAAATAGAAATACTCAAGTACAAAATCTTCAAATATGTACTTAATACAGTACTTTAGTAACTGTACTCTGTTACTTTCCACCACTGGACATGGACATTAGAAACCAACATTTTAACTGACAGGAATCTATAAAAGAGCGAACACCGCCTTTACAAGCCAGCTGGAGTTTTGACAGCAGCGTGTGATGATTCAGGAGTTTTACAGTATACGACTGATCTTCACACACTAGTGACAAAAAAATGGAAACATGTGATTCACTGAGCTCAATGCACAGAAATGGGATGCAGAGAAAATGGGACAGAAACATGTGGAAGTGAGTGATTTTTAATAGATAATTGACACAATCCTGAGTCAGAAACTGTGCTCACAAAATGACCTGTCAGGACTTGTGATGTCACAACTGTACAGTCCCTATGGGACCTTTAAGTGCAAAGAGAAAAACAGAAAGGAAACTTGGGGAGAGGAGACACGAAACAAAAACTAAATCAAAACGAGGACGTTGTAGTCATGAGGCTGGTTTCACACCTGTGACATCACAGTCACATGATGTGCAGGTTACCACAGGTCGTCAAACCAAGCCCAGCGACTTCACGATTAATATTTAACAGACATTTGGTCACTGTTCATGGAAAATGATTTTAAATAATGGCTTAGGCTGCAAAAAGAGCAGCAATAATTATTGAATTAGTATTTAATGAATCTGTACATATTTTGATAATTGGTTAGTTGTTTGGAGACTTTCTTTAAGCAGAAAAGTTAAAATCCTCTGGTCCAGGATTCTCAAACCGTGAACTTAATAAACTTAAAAAACAATTAATAAACAATTATAATTAGAGTATAACCAATTAAATATAAAACATTATATTACATCATCATGAAAGATGTTTAATTGAACTTCAATCTAAAGATTTATGCAAATAATGAAATGTCATCAGTAAAATGTCCAATGTCTTATTTTAATAGAGAGATATTATGGTCCTACAGGGACATGTCTGTGATTTCTGAGGGCTACATTTATTCAGCCTAACATTATTTTCTTGACCAGAAGGAGGGAAACAAACTGAGAGGCCAGAGCAGAGAGAACAGTGAATTATTTAGGTGAACAGGACTCTGCTCTAACCCTGAAACGCCTCCAGTTTGCCCATGTGGTCGTGTATCTCATGGTTTCCAGCGCATTGCTTATTAATGTTCTGAGTAACCGGAGCTACACAACCCAGAAAAAGGCCTCGGGAAGGAGTTCTACAGCGGATCATTGCTGCTCTGTTTGTGCTGACGTCACCACGAGTTGTACAGCATGTCAACAGAGCTGGTGTGTGTGTGTGTGTGTGTGTGTGTGTGTGTGTGTGTGTTGCCAAAACTCTCTGTAAAGACGTCACTTTGGCGTGCCACGCAGATTAAATAAATCCATCCTGCATACTTTGCATACTCGTGTGATCATAGAAAAAGGTCTAAAGCTGAAGTGTTGACGTGTGTTTTAGCAGAAAGAAAAAAGTCTCTTTTAAATGTTCTTTTTAACAATTGTAAATTCTTCTATTGAATCGATGTGGTGAAGCCTGAGGAAACCGGCACAGTTTCTCAGACAGGTTTTACTGTACATGTTGTTCCCGTTAGTAGAGGAGGTAAAGTTTTACTGCGAGTTCTGACACTAACGTCTGCTTCAGTGCAAAAATACATTAGAACCAGAGGAATAAATTCATCCAAAGACACAAGTTAAGTCAGACTTTGTTTCAGAGATACACACATTTTTACTCCAAAATGGCCACAACCAATACACTAAAGCGCATAACTTTTCACATGTAGAGACACATAAATGTAAAATAGGGTTGATCTTAGCAATAAAACTTGTCACTGTAGGTATACATTTTCTGTCTCATCCTCAATATCTTTGCATTCAATACTTCTCTCATATTGCACATATATTTGGTAACAATCTGCATTTAGAATCTTTTTTAGACTGGATTCCTGTCTATTTGGACTCTTTGACCTTAATAACTTTGTTATTATAGATATAACAGAATAAGGAAACGTATAGGCTTTGGTGAGTGTTGGTAGGAGTTTTGACAAAAAGAAACTTGTATATCGGAACAGAAGTGACCCTGACTTATCTCTTAACTCCACTCCCTCCTCCTCAAGTTCTTAATGGCTTAAAAATACACCAAGAGAACAGCACAATGGTTAATGAAAGCATAAAGTATCTGGGTCAGTCCTCTGCTTCACCTGTGCTGAATGATGGATGTGAACATCCTCTTGTTGACAACGCTGCTCGGCATCATGGGAAATGTGGAGAAATGGAGCCAGATGCTGGAGACTACATGTAGGTGTGTGAATGTGCTGCAGAGCCGCTCTCCACGCCAGAATTAGGTTAACAGCATGTTCGCTGAGATAATATGGAGATAACTTTAAAAAAAAGATAGCGTTCTAACAAACTGAAAACTGCAGCAACAGCAGTGGAACACACAACATGCATTTACTGCACATGGGACATGTCAGAATATTTTTAGTAGGTAGGTTTTATTAAAATACAGAACCTCCAGAGTCCTAGACAACAGGCTGATTGAGTCCATGAAAAAGAGGAGACACTAGAATTAGAGATAAAGCAGTTTACTGACTATATGGGACACACCAGGTCAATCAATCTCCATTCATCACATGTGATCACTGTGTAATTAATGAAAGTGGAAGTGTTTCATCATCAGTTCCAGAGTAATGGTTATTAAAAGTTATATTGCACAACACTATAATAAAATTATATAAACAATACTAATCATGTCCTGCTGCAAACCTATACTGATAAATGTAATTTGTTATGTAAAGCACATTGAGTTGCCCATATGTCTGAAATGTGCTATATAAATAAAGCTCCTTGTCTATAAACAAGTAAAATTGAAATTGGATTAAAAAATGTAAAGTAGCAATAAAAAGTGCATTAATATATAAGTGTATGTGTATTATATAATGGGGGGGCAGTGACCTTATATGAGATTCTAGAGGTCAGAAACTCTTCCTGAGCCTCTCAGTGCTGGACGAGTGGATCGGGTTTAATATAAGATTAAAACCACTGTCCACACACACACACACACACACACACACACACACACACACACACACACACACTTCTGATGACTCACCTCCATTGCTAATAGCAGATATTCCACGATGAAAGTCTTCAAAGCTGATCACTCCCAGGCCACTGGGATCCAAAAACTTGGTCAGATCCTTTACCTGAAAAAGACAAATCACAAAACACTCAGAACTAATCTCAACCAACAAGAATAAAAAAAAAAAACACTCTCCCGTAGCTTAATCGTTTGTTGTCATAAAGATGTCGTAAATGACGTGAGGGGGAAGTTTTCTGTACTAGAGCCAGTGACTTGGCTGCAATTTTTGCATACTGACTTCAATGGGGGGAAAGGAAAAAAACAATAAAAAAACACAAATATGCAAAAGTTCATTCTAAATGTCACATGACAGTTTTACTGCAGCTTATGCTTATAACTCCGATAACACTCACATTACATAAAGGCAAGACATCACTGATAAAAACACCAGAATCTACTTCTGCACACGTCGAGTGTTTCTGATTTTATTGGATTCAACGCTGAGTTTACGAGGATCTGAATGTGTGCAAAGGGCATCGATGCACATGAGGAGAAAAAGAAAACGTCAAGGAAGCATCCAAGTTTTTAAACATGCCTTTTTAAGCAATAAATACATCTTTCACACTAAAAGTTGTGTTGCAGGGGGGTTACATAAGCACACCTACACCTACGTTTTCTATACTCCTACATTCGGTAACCTGGCAACAAAAGGATGTGAGCTATACAAACTACTATAGGAGCCCAGAGGAGACAAAAAAGTACAAGATATGAAGTCTAATCTGATCTGTGTTGAGAAAGCTTGAATAAAATTCCTTGGCTCTTCACCCAGGCTGAAGCTACTGTCGGGTTATCTGACGTCCAGAGACTTGACCCGAGGAATCGGCGCCGAGCATCGAGATCGATTCACACAAATAACAGACTGAGCCAAACGCCATCCATCACAAAATTATACTAACCCATTATTACAGTGTAATTTCAGGCGTGTATCACTGACTAAATTAGCCGGGAGGGAGCCCGAGAGCACGTCGGGGTGAGGTTTCTGTGGGTTTCAGTCCTGAGAAAGTGGAAAAGCACAATGCGAACGTGGTGGGTTTTTTTACCGAGGCTTTAGGTTTTTGTCGCAGGGCTACGAAAACAAGCCGATCTGCTTAGTCGCTGATCCCCTGACTCCAGAGGTTGAGAAGGCTGAAACTCCTAATAAACCGACTCCAACAAACCCCCCGTGGCTCATGATCTGGGTTGGGTGAATTAAACCCAGCTGTATTTGGTAAGAAGGAGGAGGGTGGTGGGTCTCGCTGAATGTTAACTTTACTTCCTGTGGAAGCTCCATCTCTGCTGGATGGTTAAAAACATTCCCTGTTATAGGCTGCAGAGAGGGGTGATGCAGTCATGTGAGGCTTAAAACTTGTTAAAAAAAAAAAAAAACAGGTTCACAGGAAGCTATTTTGTGCTATGCGTGTTAGAATCAGGTGGAAGAAGCGAGGTGTGATGGAGGAACCGGCGTCTGTTGTCAAACAGACTGTGACTAACACGACAAACCGCCACTAAACAAGCTGTAAAAACCACAGCAGCCAAACAGCGTCGTACTGCGGACGTCATGAAATCATCGTGTGATTTTTTTTGCCATTTTTCCTAACCCAGGTTTTGATTTTAACTATTTTACATTAGGTTAAGGTTCACATGGCTCCTCAGTTGTAATAAATGCTGTTGTATGTCGCATATGTATAACATGTTGCTGGTTAATAAATAGGACGATTTAAAGCATTATGTTTTAATATTGATTGAAGAATCAGAATAAAAATCTTCTTTATAGCTTTTTAAGTCGTTATGAAATAACTCCACAACCTTTTCCCTTTGGCATTTTCCTAATTTCATGTTGTCGGGAGCCTTCATGTCTCCATTAGCTTGTTTTTCTAGTCATTTTATGCCAAATTTAATACTCTTAAGACCTTGTTTTTCTTCATATTTCTTTGTATTATGTAATATTACACATCATTACACCTATCGCAGCCCTGAGACAGTGGGACGGTTGAAACTCTCGTCAGTTCCCCTGCTTGTTGAAGCAGTGAATGTGGTTTTTCTGTTTCCTCTATTTGTGTCTAATCAGTGGTGGGGGGGGTCACGCCTGACCGCCCCCGCACAGACCGCCGTTGTGCATAACCCCAGGCAGACGAATACCCTTTGGTGAGAGACGTTCCTGGAGGGTTGGGGGGATTTCACAATAGTTGCTTAAGAAAAAAAAAAACACTTGATTACCGCGATGATGAGTGGAAAAAGATGCAGGGAGGAGTAAAAAGAAGAAGAAAAATGGAATCCTTGCCGGCCTATAAAACATCACTGCACAAAAGTGAACTCAAGAGAGGGGACGTTTCGGGGCATGGGACATTCCATTGTGGATTAGAGGGGCAGCACATAAAAGCAGCGGGTGGGGGGGGTGTCGACTGACAGGAGGGCCGCCACCACAAAGAACTGGAGTTTGGCTTTTGTGCTGAAAAGAGGGTCAAAACCAGCCAGCGAAACCAGCGAGGGGGGGTTACAAAGATCCTTTCAAAGAGCTCAATCCAACGCCTGCGGAACATTTCACTTTTGAGGACATTTTTATTTTCCTCACAGCTGTTTCGTGTCCAAACATCAATTAATCTGTCAATTATTGAAATGATTGTGGATTTTTTTTTTTAATTTGTATGAAATGTTGACCACTGGAACCAGAGAATTTGGACAATTTCTTCTTAAAAATCCATTAATTTATTATCAAAACAGGTGATTATGTGGTTAATTAACTAATTGATGCAACTCTAGTAGAAATTATTGCCAGATTTTCAAATTTCTGAATGTCTAAAACTGAACAGAATCACTATATTCTACAAGTCTCATTTAAAATTTCTCCAGATAAACTATTTGCAAAATTAAACCATATATATATATATATATATATATATATATATATATATATATATATATATATATATATATATATATATATATATATATACATACAAATACATACATATACACATTACATATTTTTTGCCGAAAAGACAAGGAAAGACTTTGGAGATGCTCTTATGTATAAATATGACTATAACTCAGTTTTACTGGCCCACGGCACATGAAATCAAATTATTCTGTATGTGGCCCATGAACTAAAATGAGTTGCCACCTCCGCTCTGAAGAAACGTCAAACTGATCCAACTGAATCAGATGGTGAACTGTGTCAAACGGTGGTTTCGTAACTCCCACAAGACAAGCAACGGGACACCTTCTACTACTAGACCTAGATCTGGTTTCAAAACGGTTCTTCTCACACTGGAACCGGCCGGGGTCAGCACTTGGAAATCCCAACAAGGTAAGAGTGTAATGGAAGCTAGTGGAGGGGATTTATTTGATGGAGCTCCAAACTGGTGAACACGGGTCTCGTTGCTCCCACGGAGCGATGCGATTGGCAGCAGATATATCGTGGACTGTAATTTGGTTTTCTACTTTAAGGTTATATGATGCTCATATGCAGTAAAACCACACACACAATGCAGCATGTGGGCGTTTGTGCAGGGTCACCATCATATCCTGGAATAATTCTGGAGGAAACGTTTTGCATGCGTAACACACGGGTCCTGACTGAACACACGCATGCAAATACCCACATCATTACTTTCCTGTTGTGTCGGGCATGTTGCTGTGATATTTGCAAAGAGTTGCAGCAAAGTATGCATGTTAGGCCATAACTTATGCTTGTAAACCTCCCTAGGACATCCTGAACTAACCAAAAGCCCTATATACATCCCTACTATCAGATCAAACTCCACATTTGTATTGGAGCGTTGTTTATGGATTCAGCTTTTAAAGCTAACAGCATTGTTAAATACTCGCTACCGCAGTCAAAAGCAATATTTCACCCATCAGAGTTGCTCAGGCAAGAAGATTATTCAAACCACTTTTATCTCCAGACGCATTAGGAGATATCAGGGCGAAGCTTATTCAAATATGAGAAGCACATTCACATGCATTTCAGACTGATACGAACCATTTGCCAAGTCAGCGAAGAGGCAATCAGCTCTGTGACTGGAGCCTAATGCAGGCCTGGTTAGATCAGACCTCACTTCACCTAACGAAGGCCGAGTCCACTGCAAGGTTACATCGCTTTATAGAACATTCCTCCAATTCTGAAGATAACTTGTCTCCTGCTGCGTACTTACTCTAAAACGGAAAAGGCAAAACACGCCAAGGGCTCAGCGTGTCTCTATGCTCACGAAAAAGGATAGAAATCTGAGAGAGAGGTTTCCTGTAAGGGCACACATCAGCTCGTGGAAACCAGATATCCCAGAGCTGAAAACACAAAAGGGAGACACACACACACACACACACACACACACACTGAAGTAATCAATCTGCACAATCTGGTCAGCAATCCAAGGAAAACCTTTAACAAGTAAGGATCCAAGGGAATCAGATGGAATCTCGATACATGGGAGGCGCAGCAAGACAACTCCACCAGAGAATAGAATAACAGATTCTGAAGATTAAAAAAAAAAAAAGATGTGGTAAAACAGACCACACCTATGAGTTAAACCAACTCTCTGTGCCATGCAAATGCAGCAGCTCTTCCCCCCGACATAACAGCAGGTGGATTTGATATATATTTGACTAATAGGGAAAAGCTCTGCTCCGTCCCTCAAAAAAATAATAATAATAAGATCATGAGCAGCTGGTGGACGGCGCCCAAAACCATGAAGTCCCTCTGACTCAGGAAAACACATTTTACTCTTAATCCTGCACAATTCCCTGCCTGGGGAGGGGGGGCACAGATACGTACAGATAGACACGGGACACATCAGGGGCGAAAAGAGGCGCTTTGAACTGGGAGAGAAGGGATTAAAAAGCATTAGTGAGCCGGTACACACTTTGTATGCGGGGGGTACTCTCCAAAAAAAAAAAAAAAAAAAGCCTCGCTCAAAAGTGTTCAACTGATACCGAGTTATATAATATCACCCTATTAAAATAATGGCCCATGTCAAAACACAAAAAACTTTATCAAAAGTAGAGAATGTTCCATCAGTGAATCCTGTTTTTAGTGGATGACAGTGGACATGCAGAGAACGTTGTTGTGATGTCACTAACATCAAAGAATAAATCTGTGAACATTCTAGTGTGACTTTGGTCAACTTTAAACCTGGATTAAACTGTCCTTTCATTCCATAGTGAAAACCCTAAAGTTAGGACATGGCAGCATCATGAGATGATTTAGGACAAAAATGACTTGCTCATTATTTTGATAGTGTGACAGTATTCAAAATGAACACGTTCTGTGTCCTGAATCATCCCCGTATCTAAACCAATATTTTCAAACTGCAAAGGGAGATGATTTAAAAAAAATTATAAACCGTGCAAGTGCCGAGATTGTCCTTATCGCTTCATAAACAAATATGCGCACCCAGAAATTAGTTAAATAAGATATTTTAATGCATTCACCAAGGCAGAGATCTGCTCATTTTTGTTATCAGTTATGTTACATTTGCAGCCTTTTGCTGTTTTTATTTGCCAATGGCGTGAACTCTTGTTATTCTAGAGCTCAATCTGATTCTTGTAAACAGAACCAACCTGTTTTTTTACTCTGGACCCGTCTGTGTGAACCTGTGTTGCATGTTTAGACTCTGAATTCAACACACAACAACGCCTAATCCAACCACTCTCAGAGCAAAATCAGTTTGGTCGATAACTTCCTGCTGGAAAGCGATCACACATTGTGATGCACAGATGAAAAAGGACATTTTTTGGAGGGGGATGTCATAACTGGGTGGGGGTCATGGGTGGAGTGTGATAAATCAGCCATCAGCAGAGATTATCCCCAAACAACGCTCGGGCCTGTACAAGCGGGAAGATGAGTGTTTTGTCATTTGACATATGGAGGAGAGCCGGGCCTGACAGAACACATTACAGCCAATACGCTTGACAGGCTTATCGGGATGATAGCTCAAACCCCAGCTGGAGAACGCTCAGCAAATACACGACAAACTAATCCACGGATGGTTTTAATAAAACGCCGCTATATTAGCCAAAGCTGTTACACCACATGTTGAGAGCTGCTTCAAAAAGAAAGAAGAAGCACACGAGGAGAATCAGTGATGGGGTTCACGTTACCTCCAACACCACAAACCTGACGCCGTTTATTAAAATAGAACCCAATAACGATAATCTATGAGAACATTTCAGGAATGAACACGTGAAATTCAAAAACGACTAAACACGATTTACTGATTTCTCTTCCAACAGTGTTAAAGTTTCAAAATACGATTCGACGCTCAACAACAAAAACATATTGAACGCAAAGTGGCGTCATGCGGATGGATTTTCAATTGATGGAATTACACTGGGCTCTTTTGCAGGAAGCCCTGCAGAAAAATCAATGATAAAACATTTATGTATATGGAGCGTTATATTGTTTTACACGGAACTTCACTCTGGATGCATCACCCCGCCTAGAAGAGAGAATAAACGACAGAAAAACGTCTCACCTGATCGGCCCCGTAAGCGGCTGCAAACTCCATGAACTCCTCGATGCGGACAAAGCCGTCTCCGTCCTGGTCCAAGGCGTCAAACACGGTCTTCAGCGGCGAGACGTCCTCCTCCCTCGCGTCGCCGTCAGAGACCATCGGCAGCGAGTCATCATCCACCATCTTGGAGAGGGAACCGGCCTCCACAGTGCGCTCACTAGTCCATCCGGCCTCAGGGGCCGAGCCATCCAAGTCCTGGACCGAGAAATCAAAAGGAGCCACTTCATGACGATCCGGTCCTCGCAGCCGGTTAATGTCACACTCCTCCTCCTCCTCCTCCTCCTCCCGGTCAGCTGCTGGACCAGGATCACTTTCCTCCTGTACACCCTCCAGTGGTTTCATGTCCCAAGCGTCCTCCTCGGCCGTCGCCCCATTACCCTGGTCTGTGGCCTCGTCCTCCATCAGACCCTCAGACTGGGACCTGGAGAAACCGCCCCGGGGGAAGACATCTCCAGACGACGGTCCGGCCGACTCGTTCTCGCCTGAAGTCAGGTCTGTAATCACGGCGTCCGCCTCCGGCTCCTCTGCTGATAAATCTAACGGCTCGTTTGAGCAGATAAGGGGGGCAGGACCAACAGGACTCAGGCTCGGACCGCCGTCGCAATCGGGAACCTCTAAATCCAACAAAGGCACAGATCCTTCGGAGCGCTCCGCTGCCGTGCCGGCGTGGTTGTGGTCGGGTAAACTGTGCAGGGGAGAGCTACTGGGAGCAGGTAGATCAGTCACCTGATCAGGGAGGCAACCTTTGCCTCCAGTCTCAGGTGACAAAGTTTCCCTGGTCTGTGAGGGAGGGGGGCCGGCCTGCTCCTCCTGTGACAGGTCTACCAGCTCCTCGCTGACCCCCTGTGGGTTCAACTCACCCTGGGCCGGACAAGGCGGTTCACAGGAGAGGATGTCTACCAACAGAAAAGGGTCGGTGGTCCCAGACGTGCTGTCAGGACTCTCTGAGGGAGAAGAGTGTTCGCTGAGGTGGATCAGGTCGGCCTCATCACGGAGAGGATCGGGGTCCTGTCTCAGTTCCTCGCGGGCAAAGTTTTTCCCGACCACACCCGCCAGGCCGGGGGAAAACAACCACGACAGGGTGAGGTCGCTGACCTCATCGAGTCCCTCCTTTTTTTCTGTGCGAGACAACCCGTCTGAAAATGTGCGGCGGACGGGGGCCCGGGAGCCGGTGGGCTGCTCCTCCTCGAACAGCAAACCCCCGCAGGAATAATCACAGATGTTATTTATGAGGTTGTCCAAGTCCACCGACTTGTCCTGGAAATGGCCACCACCTCCTCCCCCGCCACCGTCGCCACCAGCCTTTTGGATAGGCGGAGAGGTTTGATCCCGGTCACGGTTCCTGTAATCCAAACCGGTCTGGCCGTTCCTGTTTTGACACGGCACACCTCCATTGTCTGAATCCAGCGTGAGAAACCCAAGAGGAAATGTCTGTTCCGACTCCCAGCGTGCGTGCCCCACAGGGCCAGACGGCTCCATTTATATCAGCTATTCGCCTGGTTTTATGTTTTTTTTTTAAAGGGGGGGTTAATGCAAACCTGAGAACGCTGGTGACGTCTTTATCTCACTGCTGCTGTCACGATCCAGTTCTTCCATCTGAATGTCATGTTGTTTTTAAAAATGGCATCAAACATCTTCTGAAAATTAATGTGTGACTCCTACAAACATGTCGAGCTCAGAGTCTTTTTTCTGGTGTGATTTCTATAATTATGAGGTGAAGTTGTAGACTAGGTAGTTTCAGAAAAGTTTAAAACGCTGTGTGAAGGTTTTCTCTTTACTGGGAATCTCAGTGATGTACATCTGGTTTTGTCTTTTTATGTCCCTCTCAGTTATGGCAGATTCTCTCCTGCTCGTTGCCAGATTTTGCGGCTCCGGTACATCCAACGTCAACACGAGCTGGAAAAATGAGCGAAACGACATCTCGTCGAGGACCGAACCGACCAGAACAGCAGCAGCATCTCGGCGGCTTTGAGTCGCCCGGTGTTTGTCAACATTAGCTTCATTAGCGGGATTATCTCACCTCAGCCTCGGCGAAGCTAATTCCCTCCGCAGGCAGAAGCCTGACCCCGGGCTCCTCATGCCGGATCCGTCATGACGAGGCCGCCTCACTAAATATATAAAACCGCCAGATGCTCGGATGTGACCGTGTGCTAGCTAACTCCTCCTTCCAGCATCCCACTGGCTGCTAGCCGACTAGCTAGCCAAATTAGCCGATTAGCTCGCTAACCGCCGCTCGCTGTTTCACAAAAAAAAACAAAAATGAGACAAAACGCACCGTTAACGTCGATATTTCGTGTTTTTGTTTTTTTTCTTATTTTTAAGGGGAATTAACGGAGATGTCTCGGCTTCCAATCGCGACGTGTCCGCGTTTTGCCGTTTTTCCAGCGTCAAAATCCACCTGTGTCACAGGCCGGAGCGACGGACGAGCCCGAACCGTCCGACTCCCTCCTCGGCTCCTCGTTACTGACGCGCGTGAGAGGGAGAAAAAACCCGCGCGAGCCCTCCTCACTTCCGTCCGCGTGCTCCTCGGGGAGAGAGAAAGCGGCGTTTAAAGGGTTTAAAGTTCCATCGTTCTCGGCTGAAAAACACTCGGCCGGTGTGGAGAAGAGACGCCGAAAGCATCAGCATCAGCATCAGCAGTGGTCACCTCCTCCTCCTCCTCCTCCTCCTCCTCCTCCTCCTCCTCCTCCTCCTCCTCCGCCCCGCCCCCTCCTCTTCAGCCTCCTCCTCCCGCATTCACGCCACTGACGTCTTCACGCAAGCGTACAAAACACCCCGCAGTACCATTGGTTTTATTATGCTTAATAATAGCGAGCGATCGGGCTCATAAAACTCGGGGTGGATGAAGTACTCGGATACTTGAGTAGAAGTACAAATACTGTCATTAAAGAAAAATAAGCACAGTCGAAAGTAATTAATTGAAAATTAATTAGTTATTTAAGTAAAAGTACAGAAGTATCATCAACAAAATGCACTGCTGCTGCTTTTCTGTTCTCATGCTATAAATGATAATAAATATGACACAAGGGTTATGTACTAGATTTAAAAAATCTTTATTTAAAACTTGAACAATACCAAACTAACCCAAATCAGGAAAAAACAATACAATTTTTTTTCTATATAGAAATGTGATAGAAATCCCACTGAGGATCATTCCAGAACATGAAGAATATTTTCTGTAAGATGTTTAAAATTGATATTATAAAGGAGCCAATTAAATTATCACACAAACAGCTCCAATTTGAATTTACATAACACATTTTAAACAATGCGCATAACTTAAAAAAGAAGAAAAAAGCCATATATCTATATAAATCTATATATATATATATATATATATATATATATGCTATAAAAGAGAGCAATCAAGACAGTAAATAATAAAATAATAAAAAAGAAAACATGCTGTTTAAAAGTCACATGAATTGTAGTTCATGGAAGTTTGAATTTAACACTGCCCTGATTATATTCAATATAATAATAAACCTTATTTTTATATCACCTTTGATACAGAAATGCAGCTCAGTTTGTTTTAACAGAAATGAAATAAAAATTAAAAATAGGTTAAGCAAATGAATATGTGCATTAGTTGTCCAACAACATACTCTTAGATATATTTGTATGAGTCATTTTATATTTAGTGTTGAATAATTAATGCTGACAGAAACAGAGTTTAACCAGCACTCTGCAGGTGATAATATTTACTATAATTGGACTTGTGATGTTTTGGCGCCCCCTGTCTGAATTACAGAGGTACTTCAGGTTTGCTCTCTCAAACTCAGCCAGTTTAGTATAAATCTTTGTCCACTTGCAAGCAGTTTAAGTTTTTATGGTCTTACAGATGCCCATTGACAAATAAAGTCATACAAATATAAAACCAGTAATAAGCCCCTAGTGAGGTTACAATCTTAATGGAAAAAAAGATTGAATCATCTGTCTTACAATAAAACTGTAATTCAACCTTTAGCAGTCAATGAACATGGATCCCTGTGACAGTCACTAGATATTTTTGTATTTTTGAAAGGAAAAGGAAACCAGATTCCCCATG
This sequence comes from Eupleurogrammus muticus, assembly GCA_036785175.1. Taxonomy (NCBI): domain Eukaryota; kingdom Metazoa; phylum Chordata; class Actinopteri; order Scombriformes; family Trichiuridae; genus Eupleurogrammus; species Eupleurogrammus muticus. The sequence goes on from JAYKQN010000042.1 coordinate 1,099,786, forward strand.
AACTGTTAATATAAAAGTATTTATTAATAGATATGTACTGAAAATCACATAAAATGACATAAAACGGTAATTAACAGCAATTAACTCCCTGATTTCCTATATAATGTGAACCATCAGTAAAATACATATACAATTGTATTATATATATATATATATATATATATATATATTTTCCAGCATCATTTACTTGTCCGTTTTCTTTTCAGATGACCAATAACCTGAAAGAAAAGAGAAAGCTGGTTAGTGGGACAATGTCAAAACAGCATTTGTACCATTAATTCTCACATAAATCAGTGTTTTGTGCGTTTTTTGACACTAAATGTGAAAAAAATGCTAAATTTTATATATGTAATCCATCTAGGATATTAAACTAGTTGATAGCATGTTTTTATTAATTTTCAAAACCTTTTTAGGAGAGTTAAACTATCTGGTACCAAGTTTTACTTTTGACATTGTCCCTTAAAATGTTTTTTTTAACAATTTACTGAGGCAGTTAATCAAGTGTAATTCAGTTTTTTTTAATATCAAAATCAGGACTTATTTCCAATTAAACTTTCCCTCCTCCCCCCTCCTCCTCAGAGTTTGGCTGTACCCAGCAGCGTGGACACGTCATTGGCCGAGGTTAGCCACGCCCCCCCGTCGGCCACCAGGACAGTCCCCGTCACGTAGGAGGAGGCGCGGCTAGCCAGGAACAGGACGCAGTGGGCCATCTCCGTCTTGTTTCCAGATCGCTGCAGAGGAATCGACTGGAAGGCGCCGGCCGCCTCCCCCTGCGGCCCCCCTGGACGATTAGAAGAGGAGAGAGAGTTCTGAACAGGGCTGGGTGACGTATTACTGACAGTCACTTTATTCAGTTTAAGGCAGTAGTTCTTAAATAGTGGGGCGCGCCTCTGTCAAGGGGGAGCGTTAGACCTTGGGGAACATGCTTTTTTATTTTTATTTTTATTTTTTTTTACGGTCCTAGAATGAAGTGCCATAGCACCTCCACTACATTAGGGGGCAGTGGCGCTCACATTGGCAGAGTGTGTGTAGGGAGCATACAGCACAGAGTATGAGTTATATATATAGTTATATATATAGTTTATATATATATATATATATATATATATATACACATTTTTTCCATTTTCTCTTTTTATTTTTTGTTAGACACCGTTTTGTCGTATTTACTTTTACTTTGTCACTTAAACATGTTCACAGAATAAAGATTCCTGCTCATTTACCCAGTCTGCGGTAGCCTTCTGTGCCAGAGATGGGACCTGGAGCCACAGCATTGACTCGGACCCCACTGGGCCCCCACTCCACAGCCAGATGTTTGGTCATAGCATCTGTCCAGAGGATGGGGGGGTTCATTAGATTCATGTTGCATTGTGTTGAAGAAAGATAAATAGGCTGAAGACAAAGTAAAAAAACACCCCTACCATTGGCTGCCTTGGCAGAGCCAGCATGCACCTGAAGGGCCTGTCCTCTGTAACCCAGAGTCGCAGAGATGTTCACGATGTTTCCACCGTGATCCTGCACAAAAAAATTTAAAAAACACTGAAAAATGACATGAGACTCAAATGAAACAATCAGATAAGATTCAGACATTACTTTAAATCTATATTTGCTGCTTTATTTAGTTTCAAAAGCAGAAATATAAGAAAAAAGTGAGTTTGAAAGGCAGAAAACGTAAAGAGCCATTGATCGAATCACTGAGTCCTGACAATAAACTAGAAGAGACTCTGTAGCGTCACCTTGTACCAGTTTAATGATGGCGTTCCATGGTGGGTGCGAGGACTGTTTCATCAGACAGTGAACTGTACCTTGAACCACTTGTCATAGACCACTTTGCTGGTGTTGAACGTGCCCATGGTGTCGATCTCCATCACCGTCCTGAAGGCGTTGAAGGAGAGCGCCGCCGCCGGGCACAGGAAGTTCCCAGCAGCATCTGTCAAAATAAAATATTATCATTAATACATACACACACTAGAAGCAAGAACAGAATAGAGGTCTATACTTTGACTATAGTAGAAAGAATTTAATTATAATTATGACTTTTGTCCAGATTTAAATGCATTATTCATTCTGTGGTACTGTGATGCATTTCAGATGTGCATGTTGCAGAAAAACTCAATAAACCCGAGTGGATTTAAAGATAAAACTTAAATCTTGATGCAGCACTAGTGAAGTTGATGATTTAAACGTAAACTTTGCCCTGAGCACATTTACACATTCATCCTTAAACCTTAAAACTGCTCCGTGCAGGTGACCTTTCAGTGAGCAGGACACTCAGAATAACCGCAGACTCATGAATGCTGTCCACATTAAGCTGCAGCCTACTGTTGATGAGGATGTTGATGTGGCCCAGCTGCTTCAGCGTCTCCTCCACAGCAGCTGAGATGCTCTCTGGACGCCTCACGTCCACACACACGGGCAGGCAGCGGCGTCCCGAAGCAGCCGACAGCTTTTTAGCCGCCTGGGGAGACAGGAAACCACGTCGCATGAGGACAACCGTCGACATTTTATACACTGTGTGGACACGTGGTGAGAAAGGGACAAACGACCTCTTTTAGCTTGTCCAGGTTCCTGCTGGCGATCACCGTGTCACAGCCATGTCTGGAGGAAAAAAATAAATATAACAATGTGGAGCGAGGAAATATAACAACATTAGGAGCAAATGCTGCAATGTGCTGATAAGAATATGAATATTTAATCCGTGCACAGGACGAGGCACAAAAGAAGAACATTTATGATGCAACAAGCTGAGACCTGAGGCTACGGACACAAGGTCAGAAGTGTGATTTAATTATGCATGTGCATTTAATTATGAAGAAGGATTATTATAGAGAAAGAGACAACTGTGTACAGAGGCCTCAAACTGACAAAAATAATAATAATTCTTTTATGCATATTTCCCAAATCAATCTAAACAATGTTTAAAAAATTGAGCCTTTTATTTCTACATTTTTTTCTGTTTATTCTTCATTCATGTCAGGTTGAGTCCTCCAGAGGCTGAGAGATCAACATGAGAACCAATCACATGTACAGAGATGCAGATGTTACAGAGAGACAAGGAGCTGATTCTGATCAGAGATACACTATTTCTGGGTAAATTATTGAACTAATTCAACTTTGTCACACAAGCAAAGTGATGCAAGTCTGATAGTTAGATAACAAGTAAAAGGTTTAAAGTACACCTGCAAACTGGTTTACATATGCATTTAATGAATTATTATACAAACATGTGTAGATGAATGTACTTTCTCATTTTTTACTCCTACTGTTACGATGCAATAAGCCCTCTCACCTCATGAAGATTTCAGCTATTCTGAGTCCAATCCCAGATCCACCACCTGTGATAAATGCAACCTGACCTCTGAAAAACAAAGAGCAAAGGTCACCTCACACGCACACACAGATATACATATGTACTAGTGTTCAAAAGTTTTAGAACACATATTTTCCATTTTTATTCAATGTAAGAAGTTTAAGTCCAATAAGTCATCATTATATATATATATATAAGTGTTTGTGGTGGTGTACAGTCTACAACTATATGACGTCCAGTGATGCAGTAAGATGTGGCGCCCACTGCTTACTTCAGTAAATCTGGGCTGTAGATGTGTGTGTATGAAGTCAAGCAGTCGTCTGTACCGACGTCTTCAGGCTGCAGCTCTTCCTTCTTCTGCAGCTCTGCCATGCTGAGAAATAAAAGATAAATAAAAGTACAATCACACTGCTACCAGAAAAAGAAGCAAACAACCAATCTGCAAATGCAAGATTTGCACAAAATACCAGAAGAGATTTGATTAATTGCAAGGTGTTCAAGAGAAGATTAATTGGCAACTACTCTGATAATTGAAAAATCCATATCACTATTAAACACGTATTTTTAAAGCAAGAGTTAGCTTTTTTCTGCTTAAAATGTAATTTGTCATTAATGCTCCTCATCTCATCTTCTATTCTATTAAATTTGCTGTGAACTTTCATGTGAAAATAATGATGCAGAACTTCTATTATTACTCTTAATCTACTCCAAGTATTTATAATTAGCTGCCCATTGACAGACTAAAACATTGAAATTGTCAGACGTGTATTTTAGTGATTAAAAACACAAAAAACACAGAATGCATATTGAGTATGTCTACATAAATAGCCTATTTAATTAATAGTATTGTTTTGACAACAGTATTTCTACTATTAGTATTTTGTCCCCTGAATATTACAGTATTCACAATAAAGCATCAGTCAAAATTAATGTTATTCAGCTGTGATCAGGGATGTATTATAATAACTTATTATGGATTTAAATGTATTATAACAACTTCTTATAATAACAGATCTGACTGAGAAGTTCTAATTAACACAGCGGCCTTTGTCCTTGAACGCAGCGCCGTTCGTTAACGTCTCTCAGAGTAAAGTTGTGAAGTCACAAAGTTGTGAGCCCCGTGGTTGGCTCCCGGTGTCGCGTCTGTGTGCGGTGAGCTGCGTTTTTGTCCGTTTACCTGTTGAAAAAACACGTTTGTGACGTGGCGCTGAAAACCAGAAGCGTGGACTCGTTTCCGGTGAAACAACGAGCCGCAGATGAAGAAATGAATCAACTCTGAACACGCAGCTTCACATTTTCCCTCTTAATAGCTTCTTCCATCAGTTTCTACGATTTGTACCTTGGACGTTTGCTTTTTCGCCGTCTTCCGGTGGTGCATTGTGGGTAATGGTGTCCGAGCACGAGACGCCGGAGCTCGCGGCGGCACGTACCTACGTCCCAAAGCGGCGGCCATATTGGGACGGGCCAGCTCGGCCTGTGATTTGCTTCTCTAACAGAAAAAAGTGAGAGTTCTGCGCATAAAAATACTCATAACTCGCTTATATTTTGACCGATTTTCAAACGGTTTTATTTATTCCACAAGTTATTAGTGTAGCTTTGATACAGGATTATTGAATATGTGGAAATGTCATTGCAATGTAATTCATTATAACGAATTCTAATAATTGTAATCACAAACGACACTAATCACGTTAATTGAGGTAATAACAAAACCGTCATTTATGTAATTAGCAACACCTGTGTTTACCTATTATTTATTCCAGCATGACTGCTGGGAAAATGTAATTTGTAATTAAGGCATTAAAATTAAAAACAAGGGAAATAAATGTGAAAAAATCACATAAATAGGCTGATAAATGTAAATTATAATATAAAAGATTGTATTTACAGTGTTTGGTGATTAATTTTATTATAATACAGTAAATTTTTGACTGATTTATTATAAAATATACACCAATCTACTGTAATATTCATTTACAGTAACATAACTGCAAACATTTACAGTGTAGAAATTAAAAACAGTAAAAAAAAAAGAGCAATAGCATAGTGATAATAAAGCATTAGGATACACAGCTTTAATAGTGAACAAAAAGTGGATGTTTAGTATCTATGTGAGTTTCTTCGTGTGTGTGTGTGTGTACAAGGAGGTAATAATTATAATAATAATAATAATAATAATAAGGTATGGTATAAATCAAAAGGATAAGCAGTTCAGAAAATAAGTTTTTAGAGGTCAGTGTTCATTCAAAGCCTGAAACCCAGAAACCGTAGCAGACAGCATGAGCTCTGGGGACTGTCGGCTTTTTGTTGGCCCTGAAACCAGAGGAAACTCCAGTGATTCTGTTGCTTTACTCCATGAAGCAGCAGCTTCTCAGATGTCACCGGCGGGGGTCTCCACCGGTAAACCAAGGCCGCCTGAACCGGTCCAGGGCGTCGGGTTTCAGGGTGGATGCTGATCGCCGTGCATTAGCGGCTCTTACTGAGCTCTGCTCTGGGAATCACTGCTCCATGCAATAGATCCCTGCAAAGCCTTCTGGGATGGATCGTGTCCTCTGCTCTCAGGCTGCGTGTCTGCAGACACGTCCAACACGAGCTGAGACGTAAGACGAGAGCTTCACTAACTTCATTAGTTCTTCTAGTAAACAAGGGGAAACAGTCACAAAGTGCATTAAAATAAGAGCTAATGGACGATAAAGCTTTTTAGCACATTTTACTGCTGACTCAAAGCATTTATTATATCTCCTACTTCCTCTCAAAACTTTTCTATTAAAAACATTTAATGTTTCTAAAGGGATCATATCTATGATAAGAGGTTTTAAGATGCATCTGCAGTGTTGGATTTAATCAAGTGTGGTCTGCATCAGACAGAAACATAAAGGTTGTATGATGGATTAGCAAAATTCTGAAAATTACAATTCAGGAAGATGAACATAAAGAAACATAAAAAAGCAATGGCTTCAACATTAAAAAATATATATAAAACATAATTTCACACTAATAGCATTTAGCACCATATAATGCATTCTAAATATCATGGTTTCATGCTGATTTGCTCCCATGTGTGTGTTTTTTAATTTTTATTACTTTTATTGCAATTTTTTTAGACAATTGATACGTTCACATGCTTTCCATCATTTTCGCATTATCATTTTATTCTCCCAGTAATAAAAGAAGCAGACATAAATATATTTATATATAATAAATTATTTAAAAAAGTAAAGTATAGGCTAAATAAAAATTATATAAATATATAATACCAATATAATACATTACTGAGACATTTCAAATAAATACAGATGTATTTTAAACACCTGCAGACAGGTTATATCTATATCTATATATACATATACATATATACATATATATATAAAATTCCTTTTCTCCTTTAACATAAACCTGAAAGCCAGGTGGCGCTATGTGTGTGAGAGAAAGTCGACTAAACACTGTGTGCTGTGATTTAAGGTGTAAGCTTTCAGGGCAGGCATGATTAATACATAAATAAATAAATAAATAAAGCAAATAAATAAATAATGCTATTACAGTCAAAACGATTTTTAATTTCATTACAAAAATTGAAAATACCCTACAGAACCTTTGTTCTGTCAGATGTGATTTGTGCAATCATCATTCGTTTTTATTAACAATGTAAATTTTGCAGTTTCTCAGCACATGGTTCTTTTAAGGCTGCTGTTGAACGTGTTTTAGAGGAACATCCTGATGCAGGAACATACACACGAGTCTGTGAGGTTCTGTCAGTGCGTCTGTGCTGGTTCCGTCTGTGCTGGTTCCGTCTGTGCTGGGTCCGGTTCCGGGGACCGCCCCCCCTCCTCCAGACCCACCATCCTGCTGCTGACCTCCCACAGCCGCCGGGCCACCTCGTCGTCCAGGGCCTGCGGCGCCGGCTCCTTCTCCGTCATCACGTCGTAGTACCGACCCGTCACCTCCTCCAGCTCCTCGGCCACGGCCAGGTACACGCTGGGCTGGGCCCCCAGAACCGGGCCCTTCACCAGCAGGGAGAAGAAGGGACCTGCAGGGAGGGAGGGGGTGTCTGTGGTTGAACTATTTCATACAAGGAATCAGAATATAACAAGTGGTTCATTGAATTAGTTTATAGACGTTTCTGTCCTAAATCATCTGTTGATAAAATCACATTAAGCTGAGTTAAAGGATCAGACTCTTCATGTCCTACAGGACAATGGACATTTTACTGAGGACATTTTTTGCATAAATCTATCAATTAAAATGACAATTTACCAGTTTTCCTGATGGCAGCTGCTTCAAGAATCAAGAAGAAGCTCTAAACATGATTCTAGAATTCATTTCTACTGGTGAGTGATAAAGACTTTAGGCTGTGATGTTTTATAGGGATTTAGTCTAAATTTATCAAGTTATACTTTATAATAATTTAATATAAAGTGCTGTTCATATGGAATAAAAGGACAGTTTAATCCAGGTTTAAACTTTACTACAGTCACACTAGATTGTTCACAGATTGGCCTAAAGTCACTTTATTCTTCAATATTTGTGACATCACAACAACGGTCTATGTATTTCCACAGTCATCCACTCAAAACATGAATCAGAAACCGAATTTCATTTAATTACGTTTTTTGTGGTTTTCAAAAAACTTGAAAAAAATGACTTATTCCATTATTTTAATTGTGTGACAAATTGATAATTTGCAGAATTCAACAAAATTAAATTTGCCACGAGCTGCATTGTGCAAATAGATGCAACAAACGGGACAAATTCACTCGCAGACACTGATGGAATAGTGAGAGGTTCAACATTATAGGTCGACTGAGTTCAGATTTCATCGATTTCATTATTCATACAGTGATATATTTTTAAAGGGCAGATTGAGGTGATGTGGAACATCGTAGCTGTGCGGGAATCCTTGTTACACTGATTTCATTTTAACCCCTATTTAAATATTTCATGCTCCTGTACTGGTTGCAAAGATCACTGCAAACCTTTGAATTCACAAAGCAGCAAAAAAAACAAAAAAAACAGAGGCTCACATCAGAAATCACAGCGATGAACCTCAAATTAATGCATTTTTCTCTCAATTGTGGAATAATTAAGCTGGTACTTTATGTTAACTTCTTATCAACACAAATGTGGTCGTTAATGTGTGAAATTATGTTTATCTATTCAGTACAAGGAGACATGAACGCTCAGCTTCAACTTTACTAAATAATTCAATATTGATCATTATTTTTCAGTTACACCATTTGACTTTTTATGCCAAAACAAATAATATAAAATTAAGATTTTTATTTTTTAAAAATGGGTTATATATTGTTCACATGATGAAGATGATACAGATTTTATAATCTAGGTGGATTTTCAGTTGCACACTTTCACACAATTGTAATGAAAAATGGTCTTTTAAATTAGAATAAACCAACATGAAGACAAAATGTACATTTTGAGACCTGATTAATGCTTTTAAAACTGTAAAACTTTTTTCATCTTGCCAAACACGATTTGTCACTGATCCTACTCTCCCACACATAACTAAGGCTACAACATTCATCTTTTATTAATGTTTTAAATGTAATCAACTGTTTTTAAATTATATTTGTTTTTGATTTCAATTATTTGAATTACAATCTTATTAATTTTAAATAAATTTAAATGTGTTTGTATTCCTAATGAATCCAGAATCCACTGAAGGGAAGTGTGATACTCACTGAGCACAGAGCTGGAGAACTGTGATTGGTGGAGGCCGGTGTTCCTGCCGAGCTGCGTCGCCACGACGCCGGGATGGACGGCGTTCGCCGTGACCCCCGTTCCTGTTGCAACACACACACACACACACACACATGCACACCATTGTTAAAAAACACACATCCCACATGCAGTAGGTCTCTCTCTCTCACCCCCCCCCTCACCCTGTAATCTCCTGGCCAGTTCCCTGGTGAACAGGACATTGGCCAGTTTGCTCTGACAGTACGCCTGCTTGGTGTCGAACTTCTTCTTCTCCCAGTTCGGGTCCTCGAAGTCGATCTTCCCGGCGATGTGGGCGAGCGAGGCCAGGCTGATGACCCTGCTGGGGGCGGACGCCTTCAGCTTCTCCAGCAGGAGGTTGGTCAACAAGAAATGTCCTGAAGGAAGAAAGTGGAAACCATCAGTCAACTGGTGGCTGAGCGAGGAGGATCCAGAGATCAACACTGTCTTTATTTAGTCGTGAGTGACAGGGCCTAAAAATAAAATGTGAAAGTAACAGAAATGCTTTTTTTGTACTAAAAACAAAAAAATATATCACTACACTGCAAAAACTGAAACATTAAAAGGTGAAAATGTCCTGAATTTGGTGTAATTAATCCAATGTTGAGTGAAATAAACGTATTACCAATAGATCATTTGTCTTATTTACATTTTTTTTCCTGATTTTGGTTAATGCGGCCATATTCTAAGAAAACAAGACTAATATATTTCTAAGAAATGACTAATTATCTGCCAGTGGAATAAGATAATTCTACTCACTTCTGAACTAATATTGAGAACAGGTTTTTTTGAATCGCAATTTGCAATTCAGCTGTTTCACAAAACACAGGAAAGTATAATATCTAATTATTAAGAAAGAGTTGGGGAAAAAATAACCCAGCCGTAATAGGTGATAAATACCTAAGTGGTTGACGCCAAACTGAATGTCGAAGCCATCTTCTGTCTTCCATGCCGGACACCTCATGACCCCCGCGTTGTTGATCAGGATGTCCACACGCTGCTCCTCTGAAGATAAAACGCATCTTTAGGTACAGACTTGACTATCTGTTTATGCACATTTTAATGATAATACAGGCTTTAAAATTTAAACTAACAAAGCATGAATATAAAACATCCAGATGTGTCCAGTGGTTGTGTATCACTGCATTTACAAGTTGGACTCTACTCATATTACTCAGGAAATGTTATAATCACTATTAATAAATAATCAATAATCACTATTGAGGATAATATCAGCTATAGACTATCAATAATCAATATTAACTTATTATTATTATAACTAAAACATTCATTTCTGCCTGTGACGTGTTTTTTCTCTTATATTTTTCTCCAAACCTCGTTTGATTTTCTCAGCAAACTCCCTGACAGACTTCAGTGAGGCCAGGTCCAGGCGGCAGGCGTAAACGTGGGGGTTCAGGGTGTCTCCTCGAATCTCCTTCGCTGCTGCCTCACACTTCTCCATGTCCCGACATCCCATAATGATCCGACCACCTGAAGTCAGGAGAAAGGAAGGGATTAAAGGAATGAGCCTTCTCTATTATTATAACTCATAATCAGGGGTTAAAACCCCATGTCCTGATGGGGTGAAAACACAGTTAGTTTACAATGAATAATTTTTAGGAAAAAACAATACTATTAATACTACATATACTATATTACCATAATAATCTGGCTCTATCTTCTTCTCTAACACTCCTTATATAATCAGAGAATAATAAAAGTAAAATAAATAAATTAAAATTTAATGGCTGACACCAGGTCCCTTTTCCCCAGTCTCTATTATCTTTCCACGTAGCTAGCTACTAGCTAACAACAAGCCCCGCCCACTGAAAAAAACGGCGTCTGGATCAAACCACTTTGAGGAGTGGGGGGGAGTCAATTAGGGAAAATATCGTATCGTAAGCAGCGCTTACGTTAAGCGTTTATTTACAGTTATTTAAATACGTTAAAATGTGTTTATATGAAAAGTTATTTATTTGTATTTGCAAAGATTTTCGGATGGGGGACAATTTTGAGTCACATCCCTTATGTCCCCCCCCCGGATTTCTGCCCAAGGGACAATATCAAAACTGTGATGTGGTTTAATCCTAAAAGATGGATTCCGAGTTCAGTTATCTTTAAAAAAAAAGTAAATGTGTTATGTTAATGTTTATTATGTTAGTTCTCTTAAAAAAAACACACAATAGTTTTATATTCTAGGTGGATTATTTTAAATGTATCATTCTTTTTTCAGTTGGTCCACTTGACTTTTTGTGTCAAAATAGCACAATATCGCTATTTTTGTAAAAAAAAATAAATAATAATAATAATAATAATAAATAAATAAAAATAAATAAAAACTAGTACAAACGGACTTCTAAATGCCAATAAATCCACTTCACCTCTCCTGGCCAGCTCCCGGGCTGTCTCTTTACCGATACCCGTGTTGGCTCCAGTTATAACCACCGTCTTCCCCTTGATGGAAGTTTTACTGGGACACCGACCCCCAGTCACGTGGTTCCTAGAGGGTCAGAATGTCACGTGTGTAACCATAAAAACATGGTGAAAACTAGTTTAACTCTTAAAAAATGGTTTTAAAAAAATAATAAGACACATTCATCATCCTTTTTCATTACATCATTGGATATTCTGTTTGTATTATTTTTTATTTGATATTTCTGTTGTAAAAGAATTGTACAAATGGACTTTTATATGACAGAAAAGCAACAAACACAAAATGTATTTTGAGACACACGATGAATGTCTTTAAAGCTGTATTTTAAGTAGTTTTTGAATTTATCTTGCGTAACTTCCCCAGCCCTGGTTACACGGTTACTATAAGTCTTGTGAAATAAATAGAATATTAAAATGAGCACAAGCTTCAGTGAAAACTATGATATAAAATAACGTGAAGTGACTTACTTCAGTAAAACAGCGCAGCCAAACACGGTCCCGAACACTGACACCGGAAATATATATTTATTCATTTCTCCACAAAAACATAAAGACAAAATATCACATTAAACAAGGTTTCAACAAATTTTTACTCTTATAAAAAATAAATGAGTTTCCTCCAGCACAAGGTTAACGTCGCTTGTATTCGCGTCATCCTTCCGCGACGAGCAAAAACTCAAACAGAATTGTGGGAAATGTAGTCTCATTTTAAAATGACCTTTCAAACTGGAATGAAATCACGTTAATGTTGAGTTTTCTATCATGAAACCTTCACCTGGATTATTCAACGCTCATCACTTATGTTTTTTAGTTTTTCATTTAAATTTGCTTCATTTGTTTATGGAGCTTTTCCTCCAAAATAGAAGCACAAATAAATAAATAAATTAAACAGGTGTGTATTTAGGGAAATAGACACAAAATTAACCCACATTACTTTAAACAAGATCAACTATACAGTACAGATGTGTATGAACATAAATTTGCTTCTAATTCTGATTTATTTGGTTTAAGTCCTGTTACTCTCTGTATTAATATTGCTGTTAATTACATTGAGCGCCTATGATGTTGTTTTTATGTTTTTTAATGAGAGAGCTTATATAACAGTTCCGGAAAAGCCAGAGTGAACAGAAACAGCCAGGAGGATGAAATAAAAAACAGGAACACAAAATGAGATGGTGGGGAATTTTTAACATTTTTTTATTTATATATTTTAAGAGCATTTATAGTCACTAAGGGATTAAAAAATATGATTGGGTGGAAGCTGTGTTTTTTTTTTTATTAATTTGCCATTAGAGGCATTATTTCATTTTCATATCTGCACCTGTAGGAAACCAAGAAATAACTTGTCCCGTTTATTCCATTTCTAACATTTGCTGATGTATTTATTTTAGTGAGTGAAATCTGACTGAAGGTGATTTTATTTTTAAGTTGTAGAAGTGGGTTTGTGTGAATATCTCCCCACCATGACGCTGCAGAGCGTATTTAGGCCAGCGAGGACACACAGTAAACCGCAGTAGGAGATGGTACGTTTTGAGAACAGAGGAAAAACAAGGCCACCCCCTTTTTTGAGGTGGAAAACTTGAGGTGACACATAAAAAAGTACAAACTAGGACGTGGTGTCAGAAACCAGGGGAGCAGCCCTGCTCTATTTGTTCACAGCTCAGAGGTTTTTCCCCCCCGGGGGTGTTTGACCCTCGCCGTTCGCTGCTGTCAGCGCACGCCGTTTGACCTTCAGCGTGATTTATGTCAGCGATGTTCCCACCATGAACCCCCCGGGCTGAGGGGGGGGCTGTGAGACAATTGGAGGTGAGGATGCATCTATTCCATCAACTGTCTCCTCAACAAGGAATAAAACATACTGAAGCCCCAGGCCTATTACACAGTCTTCCTGCTATAAATGACAATAAGTCTGGAATATCTCTACAACTACAAAAGTTATAGGAGCTAAACCTGGAATCAAAATAAAATCCACAACATGTGAGGTGACTACAGAAAAGTCAGAATCAATTTATGCAGATAAACTCATATTGCAAATGGAAAATCTAACATTGGGTTTTACTACAGATTAAAATAATTCACTTAGTGTTGGGGCTCAGGTTAACATGATATCTATGAATCACATGAGGATCAAGAGGTTTTGGATTCTAACATGTTAAAAAAAGGGTCAAATGATTTAGTTTCAGGAAAACAGGAAGATCATGTTGCCCTGTGCTGATTTCTCTTTATTCCTCCCTAAGGCTTCATTCTCCTTCATTCTCAGCTCAGATATGAGCCGCAACCTGCATCTCTTCACTGGAAATCTGGGCTGGGAGAAAAGGAGAAAAATGGGAAAAGAAAAGACAGAGGCGGGAAAAAAATAAAATATAAAACATATTTTTAAAAATATGGCCATGACAAGTAAATCAAAAATCCTACTTGGGTAAAAGTATATATATATTTAAAATATTTAATCTACCTAGACTATAAAACTAGTTGATAGATTAGAACTTTTTAAAGAGAGTTAAACTATCTGGTACCAGGTTCTTCGGATTACAGTGAATTTATCCCCTCTACAGGGAGCTACACTTGATATCTGATGAATCATCTTGGGTGGTGATGGTGAAGATGATGGTGATGATGAAGATGATGGTGAAGTACTCAGGTTTTCCCAGCTCCAGTCTTGTGGACCACCATACCCAGCAGCCTCCTGTGGCCCTGAGCTGTTAAATAATGCATAAAACCTGGAGCAGCTCGTTCCTTCCCACATGAACCAAACCTGGAATCACCAAAGTCCATGTGGGCGCAGCGAGGCTGGACGGAAGGGCGCAGGGGGGCGCGGGGGGGGCGCTAGGACCCGGGAGCAGCGAGAGGGTGGAGACGGTGAACAATGAAGGAGCTGACTGGTGGGACCAGGAGAGGAGCAACATCTGAGACCCCCTGCACACACACACTCACACACACTCACACACACACACTCACACACACTCACACACACTCACACACACCTCAACCCAGGAGCTGGACCGAACGGCACACACACACACACACACACACGCACAGAAACGCGCAGGAGACGCACAGAGTGAAAACGCGCGTTTTTCTTGTCCACGCACGCTGCACCAGTGAGTGGACGCGGTGCACGTGAATGAATGGGTTCACCTCGGCGTGTGCGCGCGCGCGCGTGCGGTGCTGACTGAAGTGGGTCATGCGGGACCGCTGAGGAGCGAAGGATAAACGCAGGTGGAGGAGGAGGAAGAGGAGGAAGAGGAGAAGAGGATGCTGCTGCGGCTCTGATTGTCTTTCTGCTGGTGATAATCCGCCTCCAACGAAGAAGAAGAAGAAGAAGAAGAAGAAGAAGAAGAAGAAGAAGTCTCCAACTGAAGCATCTCCACCACAAACGTCCTGTTTGTCTGCAGAGCGAACGGACCTCCTCACCATCATCATCCTCCTCCTTCTTCCTCTGAGGAAGCTGGTTTCTTCATCTTTAACCGATCGAGAAGTTGCTTCAGGTGTTTTTGTTCCTGGATCCCAGACTGAATCCAGCAGGTCGGAGCAGCTCGGATGCAGGACCATGGAGCAGAGAGACAGGTCGCCAGCAGGTGAGTCAGTGTCATGCAGCCGCTAACCCGCAAACCCGCAAACCCGCAAACCCCGCAAACCCGCAGCTGGAAGCAGGATACACGCATTCTGTAAAGAGAAAAAAAACATCCTGCAGATCACTAAGAAAACCACATCACCTTACCCCTCTAGTGCATGGAATAATACTGTGGCAGGTGAACATCTTTGAGTGTTTTCATGATTAAAATGATCCTAATTAACAGATGTAATAAAATACACACAGTATAATAAAAAGTAATTACAGGATAGTTTGATGCTGTGTGAGTCAATGACTCATTTGGTTGTTGAACTGTGGATTTTACATATGGCACCAAATCTATTTAAGTATATTAGAAAAAAAACACCTAAAACACCAATATTGAATTTTTAATTATATATATTATTAATATATATAATTATATAGGGAACATTTTCCAAAATTCAGAATAAAGTCAACCTTTGTGAGACAATGATGCTCACATGTCAAATGTCCATCAGCAAAAAGGGACTGGTCATGTGACCTTATTAATTGTATGTCCTTCAAAATAAAAGCCCCCTTTTCACACTGAACTGTGTAAAACATAGATTTTATATCAGAGCTTTTGAAGAAAAATTAAGAAAATTGAAATCATTGCTGCCACATGGAAACACTAAGAAATGGAGGGTTAACTGTGACTTTCAGAACTTGCTCTGATGTTTTTTCAATTAAAGAAAATATGTGAAAATATATGTTCATGTTTAAGTAAAAAAAAATGTGCCGCTGGTGAAATGAAATTGATCAGTGATGGTTAATAGAGCCAAACCAGGGGTGTTTACATGGTTAAATGGTTGAGAAACATGTTGAAACATGACAGAAACATCCCATATTTGCTCATTTATTAGTTAAACCTTTTCCAAACAGAATCTGTTGTGAAAGTATTTCAATGGTGATTAAAGTCATCGTCCTATAAGTTTTGTTGTGTCATAGTGCTGTAAATATTTAGTAATATTTGGTGTGTATGTGCACAAATAGAGAACATCCTCGTATGGTCACATGCTTCTGATTCTGATGTTTTAGCTGCAGTTTCTGGTCCTGGGCTTTACACATCTGTTGAGTCTTTGCTCATCTGATGACCTCAGAATCTGTGAGGATCTGTGTTTCCTGTAAAAGACGCTTTGCATCATCATCATCATCATCGTGTTGTTGCTGCGACTGGCTGCTGATATTTAAGGAGCTGGGATGTAAAACCATTAAACCCGACCCGCTGCCTGAACTTTGACCCTGACTCCGTCCTTTTGGAGCAGCGTGGACGGTTCTTGGCGACTTCGCGTGGATTTTTCCTGCTAATTGGGCCGTGATTAACTCAAACAGTGTTAATGGTTTATCTGTGGTGACTCGGTGTGTAGCTTCACCCACGTTGTTCCGTTTGTTTCCGCCCCAACTCTGCGTTCTGTGCTTCTTTCTGCTGTGATGGATGCGAGGGCATCCGGGTGCACTCCGCTTCTAATGGCCCTTTTATGCCCGTCCAGGGCAGACAGGTGATATCTCATCGTTAATGCCGTCTAATGCATTTAAATGAGGAGCTGAACCCCTTAAAAGCAAAGCCCGGAGGCCGGTAATGGACTGAAACACACACACACACACACACACACACACACAAACATCCTAGATCTGTCACAAACATTGTTCTGTTGGCTGAATTCTTCCTGCAAAGAAGTATTAATTAAAAATAAATAAAGTAGAATCTAGCCAATGTTGCTGTCCCTGCTGCAGCTGATGTGCAGTCCTCGTCTGATGCAATATGACGTTAATTATATTTACGCATTCAATCGTGTCCTGAGGAAAACACTGGTGATCAGCAGCAGACGATCTCCAGATCCTCCTCAGTGACGTCTGCACGCCAGCAGTGAGCTGTGCTGAGAGGGGCCTCTCTTCGTAGCGCGTAAACAGCGTCTTATTGGAAACAGATAAAAAAAGAGCTGCAACATAAAGCTTTTATATGCAAGCAACAGATTCCAGATGCACGCCCCCCCACCCCCATCCCCCACGGTCCAACAGCTGCCACACAAACACCAGCTGCAGCGCGAATTCCAAAGAAATAGACATCAGGAATAAAAAAGAGCTGCGGCTAAATTAGACTGGAACAGGAAAGTAGGACGACTGTCCACAGAGAAACGTGTTGGTAAAACACGCATTTCTGTCAACGGCAGCGAGCAGAGCAGGTCATGACTAACCAGACCAGACTAAACTAAACTAACCAGAGGAAAACAGCTGTCTAACGAGAAGCTGCCAGTCAAACGCTGTTAGCTGTTCATAGAACGTAGGTCCTGGTATATGTTAACTAATATAGTTAGTTAATGCTGGTAAGGTTCTACATTTTTAATCGTAGTTTACTTGTGTCCTGTAGTTGCTTTTTTTATTCATGTTGTTAAGTTATGCACATGTTCTTATTGCAGAGATGACCTGCATCCTCAGAGATGAACATCTTACTGAGCATTTAAGCAGCTTCAATTCACCTTTAGCTGTGAGTTGTTCTTGATGCGGAGCCTGAAAAAAACAACAAAAACAGCAGTGTCCTCCTTAGCAGAGCGGTTACATCATCTGGCCACGCCCCCAGCCAGGTCTACCCCCCCCCCCCCCCCCCCCCCCCCCCACCGCTAGACCCCATTTTCTGAGCTCTTCTACAGGAGTCACATTTCCCCATGAATTTCACATCAAAGCGTCTATAGCGTGTGGTACAAAGGGGGAAGCTTCCTTCATCCTCTATGGATTTCCCCAATCCTTACACACACACACACACACACACACACACACACACACACAAAGCATCCCTGTTGGAAACTGAGGCTACTGGATTGTGATTTGTTGGGGGTTAGGTACAGGATGTTCCTGCAGTGATATTTTGCTGCTGAATGCTTTTTTACATTTTTTTGCAGGACGTAATTACAAAGAGCTTAACGATGATGTTGATTATAATTGGCATTTTCAGTATCGACGTGTTGTAGTCGTCGTCTACGCTCAGCAGTCGTTCTGGACCTGGGGGGGGTCACATCCATGGGGGTACTACCAGACCTGGACAACATGCTGATTTCTCCCAGTGGCCACTTCTGTTTCTGCAAGAAAAAAATCCCATGGACCCAAAAATCATTTTCCCATAGACGTCAATGTGAAACTGGACACAGCTAGAACCCTGTAACCCTGACCTTTGGATTCTAGATTCAGGTACCAGGTAAAAAGCTTTCTGACGTGGAAGTAAACCCACACGTCAGAAACTCTTCCAACATTAAAATAAATGGACGTTTTACAGTCAGGTGTCTAGAAGCTCAATTAGCTTTTCTATCGATTGAGATTAATTGATTGACAACAAATATTTGAGAGAAACTTCTAGGTTATTCTCCTCGTTTATACCATACTTTATATTTTTATAGTATAACCTACAAGTATTAATATAGGTTAGGTATAATCTAGTATAAGTAAGTATAACGTAGGTATAACCTGGGTTTCCCTCTGACTCTCAGTCAGTTTCCTCCTGTTTTGCTGCAGCTGTTTGGCGGTGAGTCGCCAGTCGCATCACGCCAGTCGCATCACGTCTCAGACGCCGTTTTGAGCCGCGGGGCGAAGCGCGTCGCCCGCTTTGACAGTAAATTGGACACAGGAGATCAGTCTTCACCCGTAATGACTCTGCTGCCGAGAGCAACGGGTCGGTCAGCGGCGGCGGCGGCGTGAGGCCGACTGCTTCATTACTCCCTCGTTTGGAGAGAGAAAGACGAGAAAACGCTGAGTAACAAAAGGCCACGACTCATCTCCCACTTTATCTGCTTTCTGAACATTCACGTATTTAAACAGTAAAATGCGTCTTTATGACCCCTGATGGTCAACAGCTGGTTTGATGCATTAACACTGATTATTGAAACCGTGTGATCACGACCATACGGCTCCATGTTGGACTTTAACGTGCGCCGTATAGTCGTGAAAATACGGTAGTTTTTCTGACTCTAACCATCTGCAGAGCAAACTGCCTTTTTTTATTTGAAGCCAACCTTGAAATATCGCGACCACGGCGTTCTGAGGCGTTGAACAGCGGCGTGAGGATGCATGAGGACGCGTGAGGACGCGTGAGGACGCGTGAGGACGCGTGAGGACGCGTGAGGACGCGTGAGGACGCGTGAGGACGCGTGAGGACGCGTGAGGACGCGTGAGGACTCATGAGGACGCGTGAGGACTCATGAGGACGCGTCTCTGGTCTCATCCCAGCGTTTACAGAACCAGCTCTGCTGCGTCTGTGCTTTAATCCCATGTGGGTCGACCACAACACGTGTTTTCTTCGTGTTGTTGTTGTGCTTATTAGAGTAAACAGGATGTTTCTCCTCGGTTTTAAGAGGGTTACGCCGCCAAGGCTCTCGTCTGTGTCTGAGTAAACTGAACGGAGCGAGTGTCAATCCCTGTCTGAACAAGAAGTTAGTGGCTGAAAAACAAAAAACCTTGTGTCTGCACTTTTCAGGAATTAGAGAAATGAGCTTTTCTCCTCAGACGGACGTCTGTGCTTTCAGAGTTTATTTATCGAGGCTTCAATCAGGCTGCAATCACAGCGACGTTCTGCATCATGTTTGTCATTACAATAAAAACACAGTTATTGGACAGACAGGAACTGTACATTAATAAGACGCCACACAGGGATGCGTTAAAAAGGCTTAAATATGGTTTAGAATGAGTGGGATTGGTTTAAACCCCCATAGTTGCTAAAACGTGTCTGGAATCTCCAACCGCCCAAAACACAGAGCTATTTCAGGGAAGATTTCAGTGCCTGCGGCCGCGTAAGGAGAGATTCAGCGGTTTTGGTGAATTGTTGGGTTGTTCTGGGCTTCATGTGATGATCAGCAGCAGTTACAGCTTCATCCTGCATCATTAGGCAACAGAAAACAGCCAAAAACACTGTGCACAGCATCGACATTTCACCAATAGTCATTTGTTAATGACTAAAAAGGCAGAAGCTGAACATTTAACCTGATTTTATGGCCACAATCCATCAGAAAAGCAAAGATGCAACAGCAGAAAAGGAAGGAAACAGGCATTAAAGGCTGTTAATGACTAAATGAGACATGAACCCACTTCAATATATGAGCAAAATGTACTGGTCATGTGACCTCATTAGTTGGACGTCCTTCAAAATAAAAGGCCTCCTTTTCCCAACTTATTGATTATCTGTTTGTTGATATTTTGCTGTTACTGTGTTTTTTCTGTTGTTGATAATCTGGTACCACGTCTTTAGTATTACACCACATGGCATTTTTAGCACCGTACCACATGCACAGAGCTACTGTTGTAATTTAAACAGAATTTCAGTAAAAAAGCCAAATCCTCATCTACATATGCAGCATGTTCATTCCACCTTGTCTGAGGACGGGGCCACGTCGCTGAGCTTCAGCTGAGGTGGAACACAAAGGGCCTTTGATAGAGTCTGATACACCACACACACACACACACACACACACAGACACACACACACACACACACACACAACCAGCTCCCAGAAACCACATAACTTCATCCCCTCGCGTCCGAGGCACTTTGCAGTTTTTCTGGTTCACATTTCCAGCTGCAGAGAGAGGGAACCACCACTCATCACATTTCAGGAGCTTTTTTCCAGTTCTGCAAAAAGGAAATGAGTGCAAAGCATCCTGCATGGTTGGGCGGGGTGGGGGGGCTGTGGGGGGGCTTTTTGTCTTTGTGGGAGCCGGGTAATGTGATTAGGATCCGTGCTGGAGCGCTGCACATTGTGTGGATTCTGCACTGGAAGGAGAGTAAACAAGCGCTGGTGGAGGCTGAGGGGCCGTACAGGGTTGGGGGGGTGGGTGTGTGTGTGTGTGTGTGTTTGAGTGTGTGGGGGGGCGCTTCCCAGTCTCTGTCCTGTTTAAATGTTTAATCACTAAACCTGGAAACACAGGCTGGTCTGGATCAGGCTCAGCTCTGCGTGTTGACCCGCTGTAGGCCGTGTAGAGCTGGCACACGCTCAGCATGAGTAGGCTACAAAATTCATAGCATCTTATGTAACGCTGCTGGTGAAAACCAAAAAAAAAAAAGGAAGAAGAAGAAGAAGAAGAAGAGAGATCTGCAGAGATGCATGCAGCGTTTTCCTTTTTCTATTTTTTCCCCCTTCGACAAAGAGCCGATGCGCCAAGAACACACAGCAACAAACCGCCCCTGTTTTAGCCTCCGCCCGTCTCACGGCTAAATTTGTCCAGCTCTTCCCACGGCGAGGCCGAGAAAACCTCGACACCTTCAGATCGTCTGAAGATAAACAGAACTTGCTGTGCTCCGCGAAGAGAGGAAAAACAGAAAACATATAAAACGCCTTCAACATAACAAAAGCAGTTAGAAGCACATGGCCCCACCAGGTGAGTCAGTGGGCGGAGCCTCCTCATTGTGTCATTGTGACAGGTAGGAAGTTACACAACAGAGTTTTCAAAATAAATAAAAAAACTCATATATTTTAGTGAGGATCTGCATTAGAGTTGTTTTTTTATTTTATGATGTAACTTACTAGTTATGTGGAGGCTCCGCCCACTGAAGACCTGGTGGGGTCTGTTTCTAGTTTTTATTACTTAAAATGGCCTAAATAATAGATATATTAAAGTATATATATATATATATATATATATATATATATATATATATATATATATATATATATATATATGTATATATCTATGTGTATATCTATGTGTATATATCAGTGTGTGTATATATCTATGTGTGTATATTAACCCTCCCCTATACTTAGGTGCCTTATGTGTGTGTTAAATACAGACACTATCTGTATCTTGGGTCTTATGGTGCTGATAATTCTCTAATGTTTTTCGCTGTAAAGGAGCCTCACGCGCGTCTCTTGACTCCGTCACTTTTGTTGTGTCAGTCAGTATATTTAGCTCCGTCTCGCCTCAGTAATTAAATCGGTTGTATTTTCTCCTCTGAGGAGCAGTTTGTCCTATTTCAAACTTGGCACTTGGGAAAAATCAGCAATTACTTTTCTGTTGCAGTGTTTTTTTTTCTCAACTTCAGCATTTCGCTGTGCTCAAACAAATGTGTTTTCCATGCAAAATTTAGCAGCACCACGCTTTTACGACACGCTTGTGTGTGTGTGTGTGTGTGTGTGTGTTGTACACCCCCCCAGGGCTTTTTTCTCCATTTGATTCCATGCGTTGGTCCTTCTACCTGGACGTCATTGATTTTCCCAGAGCCCGTGCCAGTAAGTGCTGTCTGAGGCCGGCCAGAAGTGACCCGGGGGGGGGCAGCAGGAAGTCCAATACGTTTACTGAAAGCACTTCCCCCGGCGCCGCCTGCCCCGAAATGAATTGATCGGATGGAAATTATGGTTTAAAGCCCTCCTGATTTAGCTAAGCCGTAATAACAAGAGCACATGGAGCCCTGCCAACAAACACAGGGATACTAAAGCCTCTGTCACATGAAATATTACTCAGACATGGTGGGAAAATGTTCTGAATGTTTTTATTACTTAAAATGGCTTAAATAATAGATATATTAGAAATATATACACATACAGTATAAGGAAAAGTTTGATATGTAAGTCAATGTGACTCCATTAGGTTGTTGAACTAAGAATTTTACATCCGGCAACAAATCCATTAGCGTATTAGAACAAAAATCAAATAAATAAATAAATATATATATATATATATAGTTTACTCACCCCAGATAGTACGTTAAACTGTTCTATTTGGTAAAAATTCTCATAAAATCCTGAATAAAAGTCAATCTTTGGTTGTTAGATGATGATGTTCACATGTTAAATGTCCATGAGCTAAAGGGACTGGTCATGTGACCTCATAAATTGTATGTCCTTCAAAATAAAAGCCCCCTGGCAACAAATCTATTCTAGTGTATTAGAAATTTACTTAAATATAGAAATGATATATGTATATAAATGTTAAAAAAAGATGAATATAATTATATCATTAAAATTGTATTAAATGTAAAAAAAGAATGAGTTTACTTACCCCACATAGTAAGTTCAACTCTTATTTGGTAAAAATTCTTAGAAAATCCTGAATAAAAGTCAACCTATGGTTGTGAGACAACGCTGCTCACAGGTCACGTGACCTCATAAATTGTATGTCCTTCAAAATAAAAGCCCCCTTTTCACGCATAACTGTAAAAACCTAAATTTTATAGATTTTAGTAATTGTTTCCATAGGGAACACTATAATAACACACACACACACACACACACACACACACACACACTCATATATAAACTGAATATTGAGTGCGTGCGTGACCTTTCTGAACACACACACATGTCCAGTCTGAGCGTTGTTTCCCTTCTTTAGTCTGCCCCACAGCGTCAAGGCGAGCCTGTCTCTGTCTCCGTCCGGGCCGGGTCGGGTGGGCAGCGGCGGGGGGTCCCCCACGTCCAAGGTGGGCTACTGCGGGGGGGGCGTGCCCGTGGAGGACATGCAGGCCCTGGCCATCACCGCCCTGTCAGCGGCCGACGTCGCCAAACAGTACGAACACATCCGCGAGCTGGGGAAGGGCACGTACGGGAAGGTGGACCTGGTGGCCCACAGAACCCAGGGTGAGTGTGCGGGGGGGGGGGGTTGCATCTTTCATTCATCATATCTGTAATTGTGGCTATAGGAAATAGAGACGTGTGTGGTTCAGTTTTGTCTGTAGACACAACAGAGTTGCTGCAATGACGTGACTGAAACGTTTTTCACATTCTCACACATCTTAAATGTCAGATTAGATTAAGATCCCATCTGTAGGGAAATTCTACTTCTACTACATGAGGGTCTAAGGACAGGACACGTTGTGTTAACTATAAAGCCCGTTGAGGGGAATCTGTGATTTTCTGATTTTGGGATGTACAAACTTGACTTGACTTCAGTGATAATTGCAGGTGACTGTAATTCAGTTTTAACTATAGGCTAAATAAAAAAATAATACAGGTAGCGATATCTGAAACGTCATGCATGTTTTCAACAGTGGTTTTACAATTAATAATAATTTTATTTAGTTCTAGCAATATTCATTAATAATTTATATGTACACATAAGGTGTTTATTGAACATTTATTTAAAGTTCAAGGTTAATTATTTGTCCTCTGTTCCCTTACACCTATGATCCTATCTTGACAATTGATGCATCTAAAATAAATTCAGCTTCCTAATGAAGAAGATTAGAGGCAGATTGTTCTGCATGATTCACAGTTGAGGAAAACCAGTTAAGATCAGATCAGTGAGTCTCAAAGGCGCCGAAATTAATTTCTGCACAGCAACCAGCGTTTTAAAGCTATGCAGGATGATGCAGAGACGTCAGAAAGTTTAAAAGTGCTGCACACACACACACACACACACACACACACGCTGTGCAGCTGTGAACAGCTGGATGTGTGTTTGGTAGACAGGGAGCTGGGATTCCTCCAGTCACACACTCCTCATGTTTAAATTAATGAACGCAGCAGCTGTTACACAAACAGAGTTAGCACTCGCTCCCTTAGCGTAGTGTTCCCTCCTCAATATGTACTGTTTCAATAACACTGCAGTATTCGCAGTATTTATCTCGTATAAAAGTGCTCAATCCACAGAGAAAAGCACCTGTTCTGCTGAGAGATAAAACTATGTTGAGATTATTTCTCTATTTTAAGAAGTTTTTGACGTGATTAACGTGATTTGACCCTAAATAACGACCTATTACATTTACTTCAGTGCATGAAGTAGTTTTACATCCCTAACGTGTATAAAATCATCTGACTGAGCTTCTCATGATTCATGCACTAGTATGTTTTCCTATGCATGTGTTCTACATGATTACATATGTTTTTTCAGGCACCAAAATGGCTCTGAAGTTTGTCACCAAGAACAAGACGAAGCTGAAGAGTTTCCTGCGTGAGTTCAGCCTGACGGGTTCCCTGAGCTGCAGCCCCTTCATCGTCAGGGTGCTGGACGTGCTGTTTGAGACGGAGGACAGCTACGTGTTCGGACAGGAGTACGCCCCGGCCGGCGACCTGTTCGACATCATCCCCCCGCAGGTGAACCTCCTTCCTTCCTTCGTCCAATCAGAGCGCGGCGTGTTTTAACGAGCCCTCCTGGGTCTTTAGTTCTGTTCTGTTGATGCAGCAGCAGCTTGTTCTAGTCTGTCGTCTAGACTCATTAACACTGGTTGCAGTTCAATTCTGGGTTTCAGCTTCATTCTTCTGTTCTGGTGGTTCTCAAAGTGGGGTCCAGGGACCCCCGTGGTCCTTGAAGAGGCACCAGGGGGCCCCCAGAAAAAATGTATTTTTCACTATAATTCCACAATGACAGAATGTAGGATAATTTAAAATAAATCAATGCATTTATTACAGTTAGTTGTATTTATTTCCAATTATTTGTTTATTATTTCTCCTTTGTAGATGAATTTATTTAATTTCAAATTTTATTTTCCATTTTTTATAATAGTAAAAAATAAGTGTAAATAAATAAATAAATACATTTTAAATGAAAAGATAGTAAAAAAAAAATAGAAAGTCAATTCATTTTTTTTATTCTGAACAATTAAATGGAAAATTAAATAAATATGGACACTGGTGAATTTCTGTACTGAATCATTATCTATTTATTCTTAAAATTATTTTCTTGGTTTTTACATGGGTATGGAAAGTGTACAGAAGTCTTTAGAGTTATTGGAAGTATTGCATATTTTAAAAAAAGTAGAAATAAAAATAAAGAAAGAAATGATAATGCTAAAAAATAAAAAATAAATTAAAATAAATAAATAATAATAATATTTCTTTCTTTTTTATTCTCTTATACGTTAATAAGGACACAGTGTTATGCAGAGGTACTTATGACAATTTATAGACTAATGATTCTATTTAGGGCGACACGGTGGTGCGGTGGGTAGCACTGTTGCCTCACAGCAAGAAGGTCGCAGGTTCAAGACCCGCCTTGGGCCTGGGTCTGGGGCCTTTCTGTGTGGAGTTTGCATGTTCTCCCCGTGTCTGCGTGGGTTTTCACCGGGTACTCCGGTTTCCTCCCACAATACAAAAAACATGCTCAGGTTAATTGGTAAACTCTAAATTGCCCATAGGTGTGAGTGTGAGAGTGAATGGTGTGTGAATGGTGTGTGTGCCCCACGATTGGCTGGCGACCATCTGGGGTGTATCCCTGCCTCTCGCCTTAACGCGCTGGGATAGGCTCCAGCAGACCCCTGCGACCCCGAAAGGGAATAAGCGGGATAGACAATGGATGGATGGATGGATGGATGATTCTATTTATAGTCATGGGGGGGATGTTTTCTTCTTCCATAGGGTGGTGATAGAAAATAAGTAAGAAGTAAAGTGAATGAGTCTAAACCTCCTTCCTGTTCCTCTCCTCCCAGGTGGGTCTCCCAGAGGAGATGGTGAAGCGCTGCATGCAGCAGCTGGGTCTGGCGCTGGACTTCATGCACAGTAAAAGTCTGGTCCATCGAGACGTCAAACCGGAGAACGTGCTCCTGTTCGACCGCGAGTGCCGCCGCATCAAGCTGGCCGACTTCGGCATGACCCGGCGCGTGGGCTGCCGCGTGAAACGGGTCAGCGGCACCATCCCCTACACGGCGCCGGAGGTGTGCCGTGCCAGCCGGGCCGAGGGCTTCCTGGTCACCACCAGCCTGGACGTGTGGGCCTTCGGCGTGCTGGTCTTCTGCATGCTGACGGGCAACTTCCCCTGGGAGGCGGCGCTGCCGGCGGACGCCTTCTACGAGGAGTTCCGGCGCTGGCAGAAGGCGGGCTGCCCCGCCGGCACGTACCCGTCCCAGTGGCGCCGCTTCACCGACGACGCACTGCGCATGTTCCAGAGGCTGCTCGCCGCTGAGCCGGAGAAACGCTGCGGCGTCAAGGACGTCTTCTGCTTCGTCAAGTACGAGCTGGTCAGCGAGCTGCGGCGCCGGGCGTCCTGCCGGGCCAAGAGGGGCGAGAGGTCCAGCTCGGGGGTCTGCACCGGCAGCTGCCCCCCTGCCGCCTTGTCGTCGGCGTCGCGCTCCGCCCACAGGCACACCGAGCCCTCCACACCGCCGGGAACGTCCTGCCTCCGCCCGGCGCCGCTCAAACGCAGCGTGCTCTCTGACCCGCTGTCCCCCAGGGAGGAACCCGGCCAGCACCAGTCCCCGGGCCGGGACAAGAACAAGAGCCAGATGGTGATGGCCACCGCCATCGAAATCTGCGTGTGACCATGCCGGCGTCGGCGGTGGGAACCCGGCAACTCCTCAGTGACCACCGTAGAGACTCCAGTCAGACAACACAAAAAACAAGTACGTTACCCATGAAAAGGAAGCTCAGGATCTAGTTCCCGGCTCTGGAAGTGAAACGCCATCATCAGCAGCGATCGGACGCGGCAGCTGCTTCTTCTGAGTTTCTGTTTCGTGATCAAAAGGATCAGAATCGCTTTACTTTACCAGATAAAAACATACATGGACACAGGAACTGATTCCAGCAGCTTGGTCGCCCATCCACACGATTCCGTGTTCTGCCCCAAATAAACGGCGTGGCGGTGCTGCTGCTTCTAGAATTAGAGACTTTATAGGAATAACTCTGTGTTCCCTCACTAGTCGCTCAACTAATCTTTACTTTGGCGTTTGTTTATCTCAGAAAAAGCTCCGGGGAGGCCGTAGGTCGCCGTTCCGATCGGGGGACGCCGGAAGCCAGTGATCCGCGGGCGACTTCGTTTGACCGACATTTCTCAACTTCCAAAACACTAAAAAAAGAAAATTAAGAAGAACAAAAATAGGAAAACCTCCATGTAGCAGTTAATATGAGACGTGTTTTCACGTCGTGTCTCGACTGAGATTCTCAGTGACGGCATCACCTCAGGACTCAGGGTCACTTCCTGTTTTACTACGAATGGAAAACCATTGACGGGCCGGAACACACACACACCACTTTGGAGATGCTCGCAATGAGTTTGATCTCCAGTGTAACAGAATACAGGGATCGTACGATGAACAAGCAGGAGGAAACGTCTTTTTACTGTTTACTTTCTACCTGCTGTGTGTGTGTATGGATACGTGTGTGTGTGTGTGTGTGTGTGTGTGTGTGTGTGTGTGTGTTTCAAAGGCTAAAAGCACAAGATTTTTGTAAAGGAGGAGAAATCTTAGAGAAAACTACAACTTTATTGTAAATAATTTGATATTTTAAGGAGTGCGCCGTAATATCAGGTAGTTCCACCATGTAGCTGTACTCGTTTTCTACAACAGGGAAAAAGGGGAATTTTGGGGTTTTCCAGTTACTGTCGGGGTAATGCATTGTATGTAGCAGCAGAATCTGATAGAATGTACAGTATATCACAGATAAATTATATAGAAATATCATCTAGAGCCGATCTCGGTGTATAACATGGTAGCAGGCAGCTGCTGTTCTCTTCCTTTTCTTTGGGGTTTTATCTGAACTCGACCCAGGAATGACACACAAATTGGTGAATAGCCATCACTCATCCCCATTGTCACCACCCTCCACTCATTTCCTGTGTAGAATCATCAGTGCTTCCTGGCTGCTCCACTTACAAATCAATTAAACCGGGCGACAAAAGTATTTGATTATCGAGACGTAATGTGCAACACAACATGTCTTATTTTAATCCTTCCTGCCTCGCTCGCCCTCTCTCTCTCTTCCACTCCTCTTGGGATTTGTCCAAATGCAAATCTTGAGCATCAGAGTCGAGGCGTTTGAGGTCCAGAGACGTGACCTCAGAGTCAGATCTGGGGTTCGCGCTTCAGCTTCCAAAGAGATTCGGCTACTTACACCATGAAAGCTTCAATGCGTTGTCCATCACCTGTATTTTTCTTGCTTGAATTGTCCATGAGGTGTGTGTGTGTGTGTGTGTGTGTGTGTCAGTGTCTTCTCTTTCCTTATCCCCCCCACTTCCCTTATGGGAGCCCATCAACTCTGTCGCTATGGCGACAGTGCCAGCTTCAGTCCCGTTCCACGAATATCGAGTCTAATTGAGCCCGAGCGGTCGTCTCCTCGGCCGCCTTATCATGGGGGGACATTCTCTGGTGTTTTATGAGCTGATCACGTCTTTATCTTTATCTTTATCGTTTTCTTGCCGTTTCGTTCGTCTCTCTCATCCACGCTCCAAAACGTGACCCGAGCTGGAAGCCTCGTCAGAGAGATGCTGGTGTGCTGTGACACCATCTGCCTCATAGGATTTCACATCAGGGTGTAGAGAAAGGCCCGGTTAGCTCTGATTGACTTTAAATGATGGTCAGAGTGTGGTACCAGGTAACATAACACGACATAACGCGACGCGACGCAGGACAACACAACCATCGAGTGCTGCAGGGATGCTGAAGCTGACTCCGTTTGGTTCCCTGGTCAAAAAGCCAATGGATTATTGCAAAAAAAAGAAGAAGCTCTGAGGCTAATAACAGTTTACATGTATGATACCAACACATTTTGCAGCTAAAACACCACTTTTTAAGCGTAAATGCAATCGCTGGAAGAAAAAAGCTAATATTAGGCTTCATTGTATAGATAGAGTTTAATGCTGATAATTTAGCAACCACCTCCTTTAAGTCAAGTAAAAGCATAAAAATTCACAAGTAGGTTGTTACTGACTAATGTTTAGTACTTTAAGACAGGGGAACCAATGCTAAATCGCTAACTCATTTTCAGTTTTTTAGAACTCCTTCCTGCAGCACTCATAACATAACATAAAGTGAGATAATGCAACACAACACAAAATAACACAATTCATGACATAACGCATCATGACAAAGCAATATGACCTAATGCAACATAACATATCCTGCCATAGAAAAACATGGCATAACCTAATACAACATGACACAAAAACATGACATATCGTGACATAATGCAACATAATTCAACCTAACACAAGATATTGTATCATGACATAATTCAACAAGAAATAAAACATGACACAATGCAAAATGACCAAATATGACATAATTTAACATAACACAACATAAAGTATCATGAAATAATTTGACATGACACAGCATAACACAACATAACATATCAAGATATAATGCAACATAACGCAACACGACGTATCATGACATAATGCAACAAGACTGAAAAAATAACATGACACATCATGACATGTTGCAAAATGACATAACACACCACAATTCAACACAACAAAACATAATGTATTATGGAATGATCCAACAAGACAGCATAACATGACATAAAACATGATATAAAACAACTTTTCACAACATATCACGACATAAGACAACATAACAAAACATATCATGACATGATGCAAAATGACATTATTTATATGACATTTAATCCACCATTTAATCCACCATGACAGCATATCATGACATAATACAACCTAATACAACATGACATAATAGACATATCATGACATAATACCGCATAACACAACATTTTATGACATAACACAACAAGACATAAAACAAGACATATCATGACGTGATATAAATTGACATACAACAAAACACAACATATTGTATCATGACATAATCTGACATGACACAACATAACATACAATACATGACATAGAACAACATATCACATCATGACATAATGCAACATCACACAAAATAGCATAAGACACAACAAAACATGAAATAATAGAACATAACATCATGACATAATAAACATATCATGACATAATACAACATGACATAATGCACACTAACACATCCTAAACGCATCCTGACATGAAGCAGCGTTATATAACTTCCTGTGTGTCCATGTAGCTTCAGCCTGACACTGAGTTCTGCTGAGAGCGTCTGTGTCTTATTCTACATCCACCAGTTGTTGCAGTGACCACGGCTGTTATGACAGGAGGTGTCAGGTTATTGAGGAGGTGTCAAACGGTGCCGATCAATTAATTTAAGCTCTACTCAGTAGCCGTTTTTTACCCCGTTTATTTGCCAGTAATCGAGGTGTTGTTGTTTTTTTCCGTGTAGGATCTTATGTAAATACTGTACTGTGTTGTGTCTTTAATAAACAACAACAACAACAAAATGTTAATATATGTTGAAATAAATTCATGCATCACACTCCTCTGGCTCCTGGGTATTTATGTGGGTAGTTAGAAACACTGCGGTGGTATATATTTTTTATTTTATTTTTTTATGCCAGTGGAGGCAAAGCTAATTCCGCTTCATGTGTTCCCAGAATGCACTTCACATGAAGGTCATTGTGACTCATGTGGTTTTCCAGAGGCCGTGAGCCCCCAGCCTGCTCTAACATGCCGCCTTCCTCATTTAAAGCCCCATTAGTGCATCTGTAGATGAGTTATCTGATGCCCCCGAAGAGCGAACGAGTCCAAGGGTGCCTGGGAGGACGAGGACGCTTTCCCGCCGCCACGCCGGGTCACAGGAGTTCGCTCAACCCGTTATCAGGCTCGAGTTTAGACAGCAGCGGTAAGCCGCCGCCTAAGGAAGGATAATCAGTTCCGACAGTGCAAAGGGAAGGGAAAGGTCGAGCTTGGTGCACGGCGTTTGTGTGGCGGGGGGGGTCTCGCCCTGGTAAATGTGGAGTTTGAGCAAAACAAAGACACACACTCCTCCATTTAATTTTCAGCATAGCAACATAAAAACCATAAATAAATAAAATGGTGAATAGTGGTTATCAGCATATTCACTGTGATGATTTTCAATGTTTTGCTGCAGCATTTTTAATAATGATTATGATGCTAAAACATCATCATCCTCCTGTATAACGTGAAAAGGCTCCACCGTCACACTTTAAACTGGATGTTTTCTCAGCGTGAAATGTTTGGTGGAAAATAGAAGCTGTCAAATCCACGTCGCTTCACCTGGGATGAAAGAAGCAGAACGGAGGGGAAACGTTTGTGCAGCACATGCTCATCTATCTATAGATGAAGGAATCTGAATGTTTGTGGGATCAACATTAACTCTCTGAGAGGGTTTGTGCATGGAACGATGGGGAGGATCCTTTATTGTGAAATTTTCAGACATATAGTCGAAACATGATTATTCTATTATTATCATTGAATCTTAAAGATCTGTGGTGGTGTAGGGGGTAGCGTTCTTGCCTCATAAGCAGCAGACCCGTGTTTGAAGTATTTCTTTGTGTCTGTGACACTAAATATATTTAATATCATAACTACACAAACTTTCTGAGAAAATTTCACGTGCTGCCGTCTTTTCTTCTTTCTATAAACTAAACGCTGAAACTCCAAGACGCGTTCACTGACCCTCAGGAAATCCAGACACTATCGTTTTATGGATGGATGAGTTGTTGTGAATATTAAAACTAAAGATTTATTATCATTTCAACATTTACTACACATACTGTGGTTATCAGAGCAGTGTGTGCTCTGATAACACACTTTCTACAGGAACACACACACTTTCTACAGAAACACACACTTTCTACAGGAACACACACTTTCTACAGGAACACACACTTTCTACAGGAACACACACTTTCTACAGACATTCAATCATAGATTTCTCTGTGCCCAGATAAACAGGAGCTTTTTAAACGTCGTCAGACCATTTTTAGCTCAGTAACAGATGAATTCTGAAGACCCAGAACAGAAGTTGCTGAGCTTTCTGTGTTTCTGCTGAACAACAAACCGACGCAGCTGTCCGGCCTCCTGTGGTTTCCTGGTGTGTAAACGCAGCTGTAAGTGGGCAAACAATCCAACGTGAAGCATTCTGCTGCTGGGTGAATGCACAGTAAACACAGGACAGGGGCAGCATTAACTATGATACTACTGTAATACTACTGTAATACTACTGTAATACTACTGTAATACTACTGTAATACTACTGTAATACTACTGTGATATTCTGTGCAGAATAAACCTGCTGCGTCACCTCTGCTGCATCATCTGTTTTTTTTTGCAGTCATGACACCTGAAAAATACAGTGGAGAGATTCTTGAAGTCGGGAAGAAGTCGGGGGGGGTGGGATGTTCCCCCATTCTGTCAAATCCAAGCCTGGAGCTTCAAACGCCATCTGATCACAGCTGGAGAGACGGGAAGAGGAAGAGGAAGAGGAAGAGAGGAAGAGAAGCGTCAAGTGGGTCAGACGTGTGTGTGTGTGTGTGTGTGTGTGTGTGTGTGTGTGTGTGTGTGTGACGTGTAAACAGCTACATGAGCCTTATTACGACCCCGCGTCGTCGCCTCGACATCGACTTCCCAGACAGCGTGTGGTCGTCTGCATCCGTCGCCATAGCAACGGAGACGAGCCCGGTTTAGAAACAGCCCTGAAATGATGTTTATGTTCTTCTTCTTCTTCTTCTTCTCCTTCTTCTCCTGCTTTTAGAATCCAGCCCTCAGACACCTGGCCGTGGAGCGTTTTCAGTTCATAGCCCTGAGACGTTTTATTTTTACCGTCCGTTTCCTGTAGATCAGGTGCTTCACAATGTTGGAAAAATGGTTTGATGGTTCACTGAAGTGGAAGAAAACAAAAAGCTGCTTGTTTGTGATTCATCATTTAATCCGTTTGGTTCTTAATCACAGAGAAACAGACAAACTCAAAGTCTGGATTCAACTGAACATTCCTCAAAATAACTCACTGTTCCTTCCTCCCTTCCTTCCTTCCTTTCTTCCTTCCTTCCTCCCTCCTTCCTTCCTCCCTTCCCTCCTTCCTTCCTTCCTTCTTTCCTTCCTTCCTTCCTTCCTTCCTTCCTCCCTCCTTCCTCACATACAAACAGGAAGAAAACAGCGGATGCTGTGGAGAACCTCCACTGTGGCGTATTTTGTGACATCACAGCTGCCGAGGAGCCACTGTGGTCCAACATGTTGATTCACAGCTTTTTTCTTTTTTTTTGATGCTGTGAAGCAAATATGAGTTTATAACCAGAAGCTTTTTTTTATTTAATGACAAACTCAATGTTAATTTGCTTAAAATGGTTTTAAAATATGTTTTCAATTATTTTGGAATTATTTTGATAACTATTATTGTTTTACAGTCACACCATTTGACATCTCATTTTATTTGTTTTGTAAAAAAAAAAAAAGTAAAAATGACATGAAACTAACACGAACACATTTTGAGAGATAAGATAAATGATGTTAAAACTATATTTTGAAGTATTTTTATCTTTTCCTGCAACATGTATTTTATCACATGTTGATGTGATGTAGAAAACAAATAAACTAGAAGCTGAAGTTGCATTTTGCAGCTTCTCATTCTTCGTGTCCTCTGCTCAGTTTAAAGCAGCTTTAGTTCGGCTGCGTCGGAACCTGCAGCGACGACGCGGTTAAATAAAGCAGACGCGATTATCTCACCGTTTAATCACACTGGATCCGCGTCTAATCAACAATGCACGTCCGTTTAGAGACGTGTCGCTTCCTGTGGTGATGTCTGTAATCAGGTTTGACCTTGAGGACAGATCCAAGGTTGTGCCTGAATCCTGAGAGAAGCTGAGGCCTGAGGAGAACAAAAAGCTGCAGTGAAGCAGATGAAAACAGCAGAAGTTTAACAGGTCGCAGCCCGAGTCCTGCTGGCCTCTTTTTAAATACTCTTTTGTTCCCAGCATCCTCTGACCGCTGCAGGTTTTAAACATTAGAGGCTGGTTGATGAACATGAAAAAATGTTCGTCACACACAGACTCAGAGGTCATGACCTGGATGTTGTTGTTTCTACTTTAAGTTTGGTCTCATTTTAATTTTCCTCCTCGAGTAAAAACGTTAACACAAAAAACGCATAAAGCACCTAATTATCATGACATCAGCCTGCTCATGTATTTGACTTCTCTTATATTCAGCCTCTTTGAGGGAAACAAAAACACAAATACATTAGTATTTGTAAATAGAGTTTGACCCCTCTGGGCTAAATGAAAGGTGCTTCTGATAAAATATGTCATTATATAATATCTATTATAATATTTATTTCACAGATGTATTAAACACCTGGATGAGGCTCCAATAATACAGCAATGGGCAGAGGGGTGGAGCCTCATCCAGGTGTACTATACATCCATGGGCGGGGGGGTGTAGCCTCATCCAGGTGTATAATACATCCATGGGTGGGGGGGCGGAGCCTCATCCAGGTGTACTATACATCCATGGGCGGGGGGGCGGAGCCTCATCCAGGTGTACTATACATCCATGGGTGGGGGGGCGGAGCCTCATCCAGGTGTACTATACATCCATGGGCAGGGTGGGTGGAGCCTCATCCAGGTGTACTATACATCCATGTTCTAATAATCCAGATGTCAGGAACTCTTTCAACGTTAATAATAACTTTTTCCAGCCTGGAGTTCAGGTGTTTTCATCACATCCATAGTTTCATTCTCGTGTTAACAGGGCCTCAGGCGTCAGTGGTGATGTCACAAAGACATTATTAATAGAACAAGGAAGGAACACCTCTTCCACCGTCACATCGCTGTCAACCTGCGATTCAGATGCGTCTGAAAATAGAGAAAAACTGAGAAAGTTCCACATATGTTAGTGTGAACTCTGAGGAGTCGACAGTGAGTCACGATGTTCCGCTGAGAACCAGATGATCCCTGATTCACTGGCTGATTCACTACCTGGGAGCTCGGCTCTCATATCTGATGTTTAATTGGGGCGATGAACACCCGCTGCCGGCTGATTAAGACGTGTTTTAAAACGTGTTTCACATCTGGTGTCGCACACCACAGTCCCAGTCAGAACAGGAAGCAGCCGATGCTCGACAAAACGTCACGAAACGAGACGAGGAGAGGATGGAGGTCAGGTTTTATCAGTGGATTAATGGACACACAACAAATTTATATTAATGAAAGAGGAAAAAACTCAGTGGAGGAAAGAAACAAAAGCTCATTAACTGTATTAACACTAAAAACATAAGGAAGCATCATTAGTTATACCACTGTGTAAAGTTCAGCTCGTTCTTTAGATTTAATGCGTTATTATAGCGAGGTGAGCAGGACGCGTCAGAACAAGGACGCTCAGTCACATCAACGCCTATTTGTTAAAAACAGGAAAAAAGTGGTGGAAAAAAGTGGCTTCTAGAGTAGAGACGTCAGCTCAGTTTAAGACAGAAGGAAAGTAAATCTGACTTTCAGGGTCAGAGATCAAAATATAATGACTATTATTATTTAAATGCAGAAATCTGGGGAGATTTGAGAGCCAATAATTATTATTGATAATATCAGCTATAGACTATCAATAATCAATATTATTGATAATATCAGCTATAGAC
Organism: Eupleurogrammus muticus; assembly: GCA_036785175.1. Classification (NCBI taxonomy): domain Eukaryota; kingdom Metazoa; phylum Chordata; class Actinopteri; order Scombriformes; family Trichiuridae; genus Eupleurogrammus; species Eupleurogrammus muticus. The sequence continues at coordinate 1,135,962 of JAYKQN010000042.1, forward strand.
TATCAATAATCACTATTGATGATAATATCAGCTATAGACTATCAATAATCACTATTGATGATAATATCAGCTATAGACTATCAATAATCACTATTATTGATAATATCAGCTATAGACTATCAATAATCACTATTGATGATGATATCAGCTATAGACTATCATTAATCACTATTATTGATAATATCAGCTGTAGACTATCAATAATCACTATTGTTGATAATATCAGCTATAGACTATCAATAATCACTATTATTGATAATATCAGCTATAGACTATCAATAATCACTATTATTGATAATATCAGCTATAGACTATCAATAATCACTATTGATGATAATATCAGCTATAGACTATCAATAATCACTATTGATGATGATATCAGCTATAGACTATCAATAATCACTATTGTTGATAATATCAGCTATAGACTATCAATAATCACTATTATTGATAATATCAGCTATAGACTATCAATAATCACTATTATTGATAATATCAGCTATAGACTATCAATAATCACTATTGATGATAATATCAGCTATAGACTATCAATAATCACTATTGATGATAATATCAGCTGTAGACTATCAATAATCACTATTGTTGATAATATCAGCTATAGACTATCAATAATCACTATTATTGATAATATCAGCTATAGACTATCAATAATCACTATTATTGATAATATCAGCTATAGACTATCAATAATCACTATTGATGATAATATCAGCTATAGACTATCAATAATCACTATTATTGATAATATCAGCTATAGACTATCAATAATCACTATTGATGATAATATCAGCTATAGACTATCAATAATCACTATTGATGATAATATCAGCTATAGACTATCAATAATCACTATTATTGATAATATCAGCTATAGACTATCAATAATCACTATTGATGATAATATCAGCTATAGACTATCAATAATCACTATTGATGATGATATCAGCTATAGACTATCAATAATCACTATTATTGATAATATCAGCTGTAGACTATCAATAATCACTATTGTTGATAATATCAGCTATAGACTATCAATAATCACTATTGATGATAATATCAGATATAGACTATCAATAATCACTATTGATGATAATATCAGCTATAGACTATCAATAATCACTATTATTGATAATATCAGCTATAGACTATCAATAATCACTATTGATGATAATATCAGCTATAGACTATCAATAATCACTATTGATGATAATATCAGCTATAGACTATCAATAATCACTATTATTGATAATATCAGCTATAGACTATCAATAATCACTATTGATGATAATATCAGCTATAGACTATCAATAATCACTATTGATGATGATATCAGCTATAGACTATCAATAATCACTATTATTGATAATATCAGCTGTAGACTATCAATAATCACTATTGTTGATAATATCAGCTATAGACTATCAATAATCACTATTATTGATAATATCAGCTAGTTTCTTTGGAGACGTTCTGGACGTGGCTGGAGGTTTATCTGCAGATAAGGTCCTAACCCTGCAGTCTGTGCAGGTGTTATATAATAACAGCAGAGTAGAACCTGATAACTCGCCTCACCTGCTGATTACATAACCGTCAGTCAGCTCTGCCTCTGACATCTACAGCACGCCGCCCCTAAAAAAAGACGCCTGACAATAAACTCAGTCCATATAATGAGAGTAAAAGCGCTAACGGAGGACGATTAAAGCGTCAAATGAGCCGTTATCATGATGCAGTTACAGTATGTTCTGAGTTCTGCTGAAAGCCCGTTACACAACACGCTTCATTCACTCATCACGCCATGGAGCGTGTTTTAGGATGGGAGACTTGGAATTCAGGCGAACTGTCCTTAAAGTGCTTTAAGACATCTGGACTGGATGATGTGATAAAAATCATCCAGTAAAACAAAATAAAATAAAATAAAACCAGAACCTTACTGTGAAAACTGCAGTTATTTACTGTATCAAACACAGTAATGTTACTGTGATCCATTATCACAGTGGATTGATGTAGATTTTACATTAGAAGTTACAGTAAACGACTGAAATCACAGTATTTCATAGATTTTATTGTGTTTTAACCTCACCTCATACAACTGATATCACTCTATTGGTTTCTTTTTTTTCATTTTAATACCACCTTAACCACCTAATATTAATAATACAACTAAAATCACAATATTACATTGATTTTATTATTTTCAAATAAATAAATTTCATTGATTTTATAGTGAATCACCAAATACTGTGAATAAAGCTGAAACCACAGTATTTAATATAATAAAATAATTAATTAATTTATAATAATAATGATTTAATATAATTACCAATTAACTTCATCTAATAGTACATATACAACTAAAATCACAATATTACATTGATTTTATTTTACAGTGAATCATCCAATACTGTAAATAAAGCTTTTATGAAGTATTTTTAATTGATTTTAATAGTATAATCACCTAATACTATAAATACATCGGAAATAACAGTATCTAATTAAATGTTATTGTAAAATGAATCACCTAACACTTAAAATGCATTAATTTTATTTTCACCTAATTCTGTAAATACAACTGAAATCAGTGTTTTCTTATTTTTCCATTTTACAGTGAAGCCAAATACAGAAAAACACTACTTTTACTGTATAAAATAACTTTATAGATAATTAGCTGCTAGTTTGTTAACATAAAGTTTTACAGTGCAGTGTTTCAGGCGCCAATCAGCAGCCTGGAAGTGGTGGTTGCCTAGCAGCAAACGAGCGGCGGCTAACGAGCTTCCTGTGTTCTGTGCTGCTGATAAATGAGCCAGATTGAACGGCCGATCGATTGATTGATTGTTTTCTGATTGTGCTGCTCATGATCAGCAGCTTCTCTGAGCTGAAGGGTTTGTGACGCTGACAGAAACACATCGAGGCTTTAACAGATTTTATGATCGTTTTCTCTATTAAACTCCAGTTTTACTCGAGTGTGTTAAAATGTGTAATTTGTTGTGGGGGGAAACCAAAAGAGTAGAGAAACCCTTTTAGGCCTATTGAATAATCAGCTTCCTGTTTTATGAGGTTTTTGTTTTATTTCTGCAATTTCAGCCAATAAAATCTTCCCCATGATATATGCAGTATATCATAAATCAGCAGGGGTCTTAGCGATTTGCATTTTTCATTAGTCACTGTAATGAAGTGTTGTTCATGCAGTAAATCACCATGCAGAACTATAGACGTACAACCACAGGTTATTTATTATTATTTTTAATCACACAAGTCAAGCAGCTCCTGAACACTTGTATAATAAGAGGCTGAAGCCACCAGTTCATCCTCCTTCGTGCTTTTCCCCTCGTTTCTCCCCTTTTTGTGTTGATGTGGATAATGTGGATAAAGTGAGGCCTCGCTGATTACCTCACAACTTCACATATATGACCATCCTGTTTTCATGGAGCTCTGGTGAGAGAAGCTTTGTTGCTGCAGCTTTCACCTCCTCATCACGTCTTTATTTCTGTTCTCAACACTGAGGGAAAACAGCAGCTCTGCAAACACAGTGTTCCAGGTGCTGCTGCACAGCAGGTCCCAGGAGAAGAATTCTGTTTATTATTGATCACTATTGATGATAATATCAGCTATAGACTATCAATAATCACTATTATTGATAATATCAGCTATAGACTATCAATAATCACTATTATTGATAATATCAGCTATAGACTATCAATAATCACTATTGATGATAATATCAGCTATAGACTATCAATAATCACTATTGATGATAATATCAGCTATAGACTATCAATAATCACTATTGATGATAAAACTATTATTTAAAGAAATTGAATCTTTATTAATTAACAATAATTATTTTATTTCAGTATCTAAACATGAAATTTTACGTTCAAATCACTTTTTCTGAACAAATTGAACATTTAACTTTAACTGAGATACAAACCCATGTTACACTGATTGTTTAGTTTTTCAATAGAAAAGGTGTGTGTGTGTGTGTGTGTGTGTGTGTGTGTGTGTGTGTGTGTGTGTG